>JANAVB010006795.1:11274853-11649853 GCA_029216955.1 Iris pallida | reverse complement strand
AGTTCACGCGCGTTCTGTCACAGTGCAAAATCAATGCACTCACGATTTCATGTCCGACACGACACGAGACACCACGAAACTTTAGGGATACGTTTGCAAACATTGCCCCTACGTGTCCCTTGAGTTCTCATTGCATGTCGTATCCGCTGCATGCCTCGAGCAGCAGGACACGGCACGAGGTCGTGTGCGAGCGTGTTCGTGTCCAAATTAGACACGGACACAGCATGAGGTCGTGTACGAGCGTGTTCGTGTCCAAATTGGACACGGACACAGCACAAAAATCAACTCAGTATTACACGAATCAAGAAGCCATATATAGATCTACAAAATCATTCAAATAGATTTGAAAATTAACAATAAAAATCCCTTTGGGGCATTTCAGCAAACACAGTGTATTGGATACTGATATGTGTCTGATACGCACATCAAAACAAGTCCAATTCCTACCAAACATACTCTACAGCGAGGGGACACCTAGATGGATGTAACTATGGAAAGAAATCAAGAATTTATTAGGGTTTGTAGTGATTTACCTATTGACAGATCTCAATCAAAAAAGGCCCAAAATGAGAAGTCATCCTCCAATGGCCAAGTGAGCTCCAAACCTTGCAAGCAAGCTCCCTTCAACCTCTACTCCAGAAATGACCTCCAATGCAAGTGAGTGGGATCAATTTGGTGGAGGAATTGAGAGATTTGATGATTTGGGGAAGAACTATTAGGGTTTCTAAAGAAGGATTTCTAAAAGAGGTAAGTGAGCATTAAGAGACATTATATAGGGGGGTTGGGGTCTCCATATGGCTGTGATGTGGCCGGCCATGTAGGGATTAGGGTTAGGGTTTCTTAGGAAATGGGCACAGGCCTAATGCACTAGCTAGTTGATTAAGCCTTCTAACTAAAAGGGCCAACTACCAAGGAGACCCATTCTCTACATGAACCCAAGTCAACTTGAGTCAACTTAAGTTAGATTAGGGTCCCACACCATTCTACCATGCTAACTAAGTCACCAAGGTCAAAGTCAAACTCTAGGCTAGTCTCTATAGTCTCAACTAGCAAAATTTAAAAATCACAACACCAATATAATAATTAATAAAATAATTCAAAAATCAAAATGACCAAAATACCCTCAAACTAAAATGTGGTAGTGACAAATCTACCCTCCTTAAAAGAATTTTGTCCTTGAAATTGAAAGGCAAAACTGAATTGATGAGAAGGATAGACTATATTTCGATGACGACGGAATTATTGTTCTTTGGACCGACGAGTAGACTGTGTTTTGAAGACGACGGAGTCACTATACTTTTGGGCGGCGAAGAGATTGTGTTACGGAGGCTACGGAGTCACTGTACTTTTGGGCGACAAGGAGACTTGTGCTTGAGTCAACAAAGTGTCAGCAGAAGGAGCCATTTGAATGGGCTGCACTTCTGGGTGGGATGGAAGGAGCTACGCTTCTGGGTTGAAGCGAAGGAGCTGCGCTTCTGAGTCAAACTGAAGTGACTGCGCTTCTGAGTCGAGCTGAAGTGGCTACACTTCTTAGTCGAGCTGATGTGGCTGCGATTCTTAGTCGAACTAAAGTGGCTGTGCTTCTTAGTCGAAGCAGCTAGTTTTTGTCGAAGTCATAAGACCAATTTAATGACTGCTCCTTTAACGGATGAGTCAGTCATCCTCTTCTTTAATTGCCACTGTCATTTAAGGAATTCAAGAAGTTTATGGCCCAGGATTCAGTCAAATGAACCTATTAATGAGATTCATTGTGCTGACTCCTAGGCTCATCCCATTAATTTGGGGGTCTTTGACCAGTTGACACATGGCGTTTGGGGTTGGACCACACACAGCAAATATAAAAGAGAGCTTTTCTAAAGAGTTATGTCCACTGTCTCTTAGCATTCCCACCGCCATGATTGATCCTGACTTGGCTTCGTATGGCCGTTGGCCTTGCACAAGTCGACTGTTGGTAGTGGATCTCTTTGTTCAAAGAAGCTATGTCCTTATAGAAAAACTGCTACTGGATTTTGAAATGCACTTGAGCGTTTGGCATAAGGAGTTCGAATCTGAACAACATCTTGGATGTCTTTGAGATACAAGCTTTCGGGTTTGTATTAGTTGCCAGTCCGAAGAGCCACGGGTTGTTCTTGTAGGAACGAATTTGTAAAGCACAATACTCTAGAGGGGGTGAATAGAGTAGGCAGCGGAATATAGCTAATTTAAAAAGTTAGCAGCAAGATCACAGAGACAATATATATCACAAATAAATAATATAAAAACAGAGATTAGAAAGCAAAAGCAAAGACAGCGATGTATACCGGTTTCCCTCTTGTGAGGACTAGTCCAATCGGAAGAACTCTAGCTTCCAGTTGAATCCACTATTGGAATAAACTACAAGTTTTCATACGAAGTCCTTGCAACTTCTACAAACGCGAGCTTTGATTCGAAGTACTCGACCAACTTCAATTGTGAATAGTATTTCTTCAATCAAGCCTCTGATTACAAGCGTTCTGAAGCTTCTACCGCACTGGCAAATCGACTAGAGGATTGTAACTGCCTTGGGATTTGAAAAATAAAGCTTAGAACTCTTTGGAATAGAACAGTATGCTTTAGAGAGAAGAGATGAAAGTGAATTGGTGTGTTAAAATAATCGAAATTCTTCTCTATTTATAGTTTTTTCAAAGGCAGAACTCTGACAGAATTCGGACAGAACTCTATGAGAAAATCTCATAAAAATTCGTAACTGCAGGGAGACCAAGTTTTCAAATGTTCAAAACACAACGGCCACTAATCGAACTTTGGCCGAGTTCTGTCAGGATTTTTGCAAATTGATTTTTGGTATTTTTGAAATTCTTTTAAGCAGTTAGGAGCTTTTTGTAAATAGGGGCTATTTTTCAAAACATAGGATATTTTTTAAAACATTTTTAGGGTAAGCATATTTGTCAGTACGACTCGGTGTACGATGTATTCCTAGACTCAATGAAAAGTAAAAATTACATTACATAAAGAAAGTACAGACTCGAGTGGCAAACACAACTTCGGTCTTGAACAGATTGGATAGCTATTCTCTGGCAGTGCTCAAGAGTCCAAAACTTTTTAAGTAGTCCATATACCGAGACAAAGTGATCAATAATTAAAATCAGGTTTGACCATGACCAATGGGCCAACAATCTCTCCCATTTTGATAATTGATAAACCTTGACCGATATAACATCTTTGATAGATAAGATTTGAAAGATGATCAAAATTACAAATTGTACTGTATCCTGAAAAAAAATATTCATGTATCCTACAATAGATTTTAGATCCTATTTCTCCCCCGTTGTCACTTAGCAAAATAATTGCAAAGATAGAAGCTCCCTCGCAATATATGCATAAGAAACAATCGTTGAAGAAATATATTCCTAATAAATAGAAAAACAACATTTCACATGCAGTTTATATTTCACAGGCAGTTAATATTGAAGCATAAAGAGATAGTGCTATGAGAAATATGGAATAATGCTAAACTGAATAAAAATATGCTAAAGAAAGCATAAAACTGTTCACAGAAAATCATCTCAGACAAACACAATCTCAGTGCAGAATAAACTAAAAGGATAGAGTACTAACGATATCTTAGAATGTCGGAGCATTTCCAAGTAACAAAGACATAATCAAAGTCTTAAAAAGTGATCATCTAGACAAAATGTAGTACGTCCATATCACAAATCCTCATCATCATCATCTGCAATGCCACCACGTCCACCATATTCGGATTGACCACCTCATCCTCATAACGGTACCAATCATAAGCGTTACCGGGCTGAAAGAGAGTATGTACCACCTCATCCTCATAACGGTAACCGAAGACAGTTGGATCTCGGAGAAGAGAACTGGCAGAATGACCAGTCCGAGCAAATCGGAGATCAGCGAAGGAGTTGGCTAGTGCCTAAAATAGAGTCACACCATGGAACTCACGTTCCCTGGTTGTGTCAGTGATGAATGTCCGAAGATCAGAAAGGTGCTGATAGATACCCTCAAAGGACATAGGGTAATCTTGATGAGGTGGGACAGGTGCAGTAGGAGGTGCAGGAGGTACGACAGCACTACGACGAGATAACTGGAGGTACTTGGGCTCAGGTTCCAGAGCACAAGTAGCCAGTTCGAGGTCAAATTGCTGAAAGATGCGTAGAATGAACATCGCATAAGAGAGATTTCGATCTCTTGTGCGACATCATCCCATCATCTGGATAATATTCTTGGGAACCAAAAATAGAATTCCCTTGATGATGTGGTAGAGGGCAGATAGTTCAAGATTTGTAACATCATCTTTTGAAGTAGATTTTGGAAGAATTATGGAATAGATGATGCGATGTAACTCATAGTTAAACAAGTTTAAGTTTGCAGCCTTGAACTTTCTAGAACAAACACGTGCAGGTGTACAAAGATCGTTCTTGAAGCTGAGAAGAGTCGTGCTATTGGTAAAATCAAAATCAACGATATCATCGAGCAGGGCACCTTCATTAGAAACATCAAAGATTTTTGCTAACAAGACATCATTGAACTCGATGTTAATACCTCTGACAGGAGTCTTAACATCAAAAGTGTCTAACACAAAGTTACAGTAAAACAATCTAATGGCATTAGTAGTTATAGGGAATTTTTCGGTGACAAGTCGGTGTAACCCTAATGCCTCAAAGTAAGGACGGTGGTCAGGAAACTAATCGGGGAGCCAGTGCATATGGTGCGCATGATAAAATCACCATACCATAGTAATGATTGGTCATGAGTTTTAGAATAAAACTCATTGTATGCACCATCGGCTGATTGGATCGGGGAAAAGAGTAAATCCGCTGGTGGATTCGAAGATGATGCCTCTTCACTGGTATTGGTCTTCTTCCTCTTGGAAGGAGTGAATCCCTTAGGCATGTCTTCCAAATATGAATAGAAATTGATGAAATTGAAGGAGGTGGACGGAGAGAGTTATACCTTCCAGAAATTTAGTATATTGTAGAGAAAGTAATTCTCCGCATGATTCCAAAATTTGGATAAAAATCTCCAAACGGATTGGAAGCAATGAGTTTGATAAAAGCTACGGTTTTGAGGGCTCGAGCGTCTGCGGCTGCTATTTTGATGAAGTTTAGAAGTGATGAAGAGGAGGGGGCCTATCACGACCCGCACCCATTTTTTTTTCTTAAAACGGATGCGAGCGCGTATCCAAGCCAGCCTACGCCGTAGTGTCGGCAGTAGAACGCTGTCTAGCCACAATGCTAAATATCACATAAAGAAATACTTTATTTGCTCATTCACAAACTAAATTAATTTACAATATTCACAAGTTTACATTTGAATACAAGGTACAATGTCTCACAAAATTATAAAAGACAACTATATGAATACTAAACTATTTAACCAGCCTCTAGGTTTGACCTCCGAATATACCCATGTCTTCCGAATCCAATGCTAGAGGCAGCCACGACTAATCTGTAACATTTTGGTTTCCAGTCAGGAATGGAATGAGCACAATTCACTGAATGCAATTTCAAATAAAGAAAATGACTATACAACAGAGGTTAGACATCAATTACATGTTTTTGAAAATAAACAGGAAATACGGAAAACTAATAGCAAATAAATAGACACAAAATACTCTTCCCAACTGTTAGAAGTACCTTTGATATGTGATCAGTCTGGGACACTACACCGCACGGTCTACGAGGTCTACTTGCAGAAAAATAAGCACTGTCTACGATGTCTACTTGCAGAAAAATAAATACGGTCTACAATGTCTACTTGCAGAGAAATAAGCACGGTCTACAATGTCTACTTGCAGAAAAATAAATACGGTCTACAATGTCTACTTGCAGAAAAATAAACACGGTCTACAATGTCTACTTGCAGAAAAATAAACACGGTCTACAAGGTCTACTGTATGAAAATAAACACGGTCTACGGTCGGATCACACATCCTTGGTACTTCTCATTCCCGACTCAACAATTTATAATAGAGTATAAAAATCACATAACCAATGGCCAATCAATGAAATATAGTCAAGATCAATATCAAAATGCAGACAATAAACTGTACTCGCCTGTGGTCCTTTGCTGATGAAACCGATAGTCCCGTTGCGTCTAGAATAATCTGATTAGCCTAGGGTTGATGTAAAGTAGTCAGAACTAAAAGAAATATGAACGTATGACTAGTCATGATCAAAATTCGATATTCGAAGGAATTTTGTTTCATTAAAAGAAAATTCTTATTAAGAATATATACATAGAAAAATACTTATATCTATTTTAGAGAATATATATATCATACTTGGAACTATTTATTTATCAAAATATTTTATGTAAATACTTGGAAGGAAGAAAAATCATTTATGTTTATATCCCTTTTACAAAATATTAATGTTACCATGAAAGCTATATTTTTGGAAAGTAGCTATAAATACTATGAATATATTTTTATGATGTATTTGAAATACCGTAAATAAATACACACTATTTTTGCCCATATATTCCAAAGCTCAAATATGTATGATAAGCCCAAGCTATATTTATGTTACAAAATGATCGTTAAGGAAATACCTTATATATATATATATATATATATATATATATATATATATATATATATATATATATATATTTAGGAAAGATAATAACATAAATACAAATAATACTAATATTATAACAAATAATTAATTTAACATTATACCTATATAACTGGATAAATCTCGGCCCAACCCTCTGGACCTAAACATAACTTAAAAATAACTAAATAAATCACAATCCAATAAATTAAAATAACTAAATAAATAATACCCAAATCAGCCCCAAAAAAAACCCCAGGCTGTGAGAGGCTCACCGTGGTCGAGTCGGCGGGGCACGCCGTGGCGGACGGAACTGAGTCGACGCGGCGTTGAGGGGGGGGCGGACGTGAGCTCGCCTCCGTACGACGACGCTCGAAATCGGTCGGATCGGAGCCCTAGGCGCGGATCGAAGCCCTAGGCGGAGAGGGAGTAAGTCGCGGATCCTGACACTCGCGTCCAGACGCGGCGGTGCTAGCCCGGCGACGCAGAAGCGAGGAACCAGGGGCTCGAGACCTGGCTGCTGTGAGCGAAGGGGGATCCGTCGCTTGGCCGCGTGTCGACGGCGAGAGCGACGACTCCGGGGCAAAGTCGGAAAGCTAGGTCGCCGGCCGGGATGGAGGAGGCAAACGGCAGTAGGTGGTTCTGCGGTGGTGATGGGAACCCGGCGGTGCCGATGCAACAGTCGACGACCGCGGAGTCGAGGTTCTTCTCGGCGATGCCCTTGAGGTCGGAGAGCACCATGCCGAGGACCTGGCGGTAAGTGGTGTTTGGTGTATGGAGTTGTGGGGGGGTTCCCGTCGAAGTGGCGGTGTCTGGGTTGTACTGTATAATGGAATAAGATGGGTGGACACGAACACACGGGTCCGGACACGGTTTGGCACTTTCTTTTCTGTGGTGGACACGCGGATACGATCGGCACATGATTTGTGTATTGGTGATGATTTCTGTGTGGCGATGGTAGATGCTGCTGGTTGGTTTTGCTGAATATGGTGGCCGGCGAGATGGCGGGGGAAGAGTCGGGAATAGGCAGGGAGGATCGGTGGTGTTGTTGCTTGATGGTGGTGACGATGGTTGGCAACGGGTTTTATGGACGGGAAGAAAAAAGGGAAATTGGCGTATATATATATATATATATATATATATATATATATATATATATATATATATATATTAGTATAGAGATAAGATCGGCTTTTAGAGAGAATTTTATCATGATTAGGATTTCCATAGATAAGTATTTATCCTAAACCAAATATAATTATTTAAATCGATTTATTCTAATCGAAATTTATTATTAGATAGTAATATCGAGCTAAATGTAAATAATAAATTCGTATGAACTAAGTCAAATCGAATAACAATTTAATGTGATCATAATACATTAGTAGACAGAATATTAATTTAAATCAATATCCAACATAATCAAATGATTTTTAAATCATATAAATAAAATCTTGAAATTAAATAATTGGTCGCTATCATAATTTGAAATATAAAAGTAAGAAAAATAATATTGATATTATCATTAATTAAACCCTATAATTCAATCTATGGTCAACCTAATAATTTACAAAGTAACATTATATTCTTAAATCAAAATGATAATTGATTACTTCAATAAATAATATTCGATAAAACATATTTCTATTAGTCAAATTTTTATAAAAATGTTTAAAATTTTCAAAATCGTTTTTCGAAGTCAATAAGCTAATAACTCAATAACACTAATAATAACTTTTAAGAGAAATATTTTGTCTTAAACTAATCATATGGATTTTCTTTTAGAAATACAAAAATAGTAGGCAAATACAGGTACATGTTTCCAAAGGATTCGTTTCAAAACACAAACAAAAGTAGAATAACTTAAATAAATAAAATTTTGAAAATACGGGAAGAGGAGTTTCAAATCTACCCACCTTAGAAATAAATTTGTCCTCGAATTTAAGGACTACCTGGATAGACGGTTTTGGTTGAGAACACATTAATCGATTAAGTGAAAAGAAAGGAAGAATTTAGGGTTATGATTAGGGATTTGTGTAGTAAAATAAAAGAAGCCTCCTCTTTATATAGATAGGGTTCCCCAGATTGATAAGGATTGAAAATCCAAAAATAATTCTTTTCATAAATATAATCCATCAATCAATCTATAATTGATCAATTCTATTCTTGATCAACATAGTTATTCAAAAAAGTTCGAAATAATATTCAAACTGATTACATAATATTAAAATACATTCCTAAATTCAAATCCAGCCTTGAAACAAAATATTCGGTAAATCCTTTCAAGGTATCCATAATATAATTTAAGGAAATAACTTTTTTTATCTATTTAGAAAAATATTTAACTACAACTAAAATAAATAAATAAAAATTTGAAAACTCGGGAAGTAGGCTTACGACCTACCCACCTTAAAAATATTTCATCTCCAAAATTTCAAAGGGCACGATTAGGCACGACTTATGAATAATCAAGAAGCCAAAATATTTAATTGATATGAATAAAATGACGAATGGTACAATCAAAGGGGTGTTAGATTCATGATCTAATTAGTCACGCGTTTAAAGAAAATGAAGGTAATAAACAAAAGGAGAGTGCGATTTGGTGCGATCAGTATTCGATCAAATGGCCTAGTTGACAAGCAAATGTTTTTAAGAATGATCAAGAGTAAAATGGTTGGGCACGACCAATCTATGGTCAGCATAGTTGAGTCATCAACAGATTTTTAAGGAATGACCAAGTTTTCGATGAAATTTATACAGAATTTTAGTCGCATGTAAGATGCAGTCACGATCAAGGCGAATCGTGCGAGTCATCCAAGCGGGGTAAAAAATAGAAAGTTTGCACGAGCACGATCATGATCAAAATAGTCATAACCGTAGTTGGAACGAAGGTATAACCTTAACTATGAGTTAGTCTCGATAAGAATGGTGTAAGATCGATCAAATTGAAATCATCTTGGTACGAACAACTAGTTGAACAAAATTATTTAGGCACGATCATGGAATTGAATTTTTAGGATGACAGGCGAATTGGCACGATCGAAATAGAATCGAATGGTTTGGTCATGATAAAAGTACTTAAGAATGATCCAATCGAAATTGTTCTAACACGAACGATTGTGTAGGCATGATCATAGAATCAAACATAGGAAGGATACGAATTGACTCGATTGAATATAATAAAAGGAGTATAGTCATGATCGAAATTGTTCAAGGATGTTCGAATCCAAAATCGTTTCGATATGCTTAAGATATTTATCCATAATTATTTAGGCACGAGTTTAGAATAAAAATCTAGATAAGCTTAGGAATCTAGTTCGAAATTACGTTAAAAGATGACAATTTGAAAGTAGAAGGGTAAGAAGATAGTAAGAATAACCTATTTACTGAGAAGGGTAACTAGGAATAAGGCACAAGCCAATTTGGAAACTTAATAGTCATAAGCCAATAAAAAAAAACATAGCCTATAGGGTATTCGAAAATCGTAAGCATACCCGAAATCACTTTACCGAGAATTTATGCCTCGCCAGTGTACAGCTGGCTGCAATAAACTCTTGATTCCACGATTCAAGCAAGGATACGATAATCAGATACCCTACCAACTCTATCCAATGTTGACCTAACAACTCAAAGATAAAATAGGACAATCGGGACATAGTTTTAATAATATTCGATCACTCACGCTTATCTGGAATTATTTCAACTTAGGGGTCATGCCTCGCCAGTGCGCTGCTGGCTGCAGTAAACCCGCAGTCTCGATAATTCAAATAAGTGACGACAGTGCGCTGCTGTCTTGTCATCGCAAGTCATCAAGATTATTCCAACTATATCCCCAAGAATATCAAGGAGTTTAAAATATCATATAAGTTGATAAAGACAGAAAAAGTGCGAGTATCTATTCCGCAAGTATAAAATCAGCTTCTTGAAAGGAAAAACAATTGGTTAGGAAATATAATGATTCGAAGTCAAAATAAGTAAAATTCGTATAATTCTTATTTCACGGATATTCAATATTCGACGATTGAGAGGGAACTCTTGAATCCAAAAACTTAACTCGAGATTAATAGATAATTGAGTGAGAAGTTATAAAAATAGTTCCTTAGATCCAAGGAAAAGAATATAAGTGATAAGAACTTATGATATGACGATGTTTAGAAAAGACATAAGATAAAATTGTATAAATGATCCTGATTAGGGAGAAAACGATCGAAGGCAAGAAAATATAAACTTGAATTTATATTTCTCTAATATTCACAATCGAAGAAAAAATGTGTAAAATGCACTATGTCTACCCATTATGAATATATTTATACAAAAGTATATATGTATAGCCTAAGTAAATCATAATAATCCCAAAATAACATTCTAAGAGAAGGTTATCCTATTTCCAAGTAAAATATGCATTTAAATAGCAATAATACATATACTATATTCAATATATAATATATAAAAATTATTCACAATGCTAGGAATGGACTACCAATATATATACACATCTATATATCTACATGGACGTCGTTGGTCGCAATACATGACTACTAAGGCTTAAGTTAGGTTCGGGTCCAGTCCGGGCGGAATTGGTGCAACCATATTTCCTAAAAATCATAAAGTTGCTAAATAACTAATTAAATTCTTTATAGAGGTCAAGTCGCAACTTAGCCTGGTTTTTCTAGTTAGGATACACCTATAGCTCGACCTTCTCTACTATAGCTAGAACATTAGTCAAGGCACACGACCATACTATCCGTGCCATGCTTTCTAGTCATATGGCGCTCCAAAGTTTAACCAAGACTAAGATATTCTATAATAATAATTAATTAAATTAAATATTTGTAAAATTCTAAAAATTATATCTTAATTCAAATAAAAGGAATAAATGCTATTTTCAAATTTTCGGAAGGATGTTACGAATCCACCCTCCTTAGAAATACCGTCGAATCAAAATGCGATTGTGTATCCTGAAAGTCATCTAGTGAGACCTATGTAGCAACCTTAACTATCCAATGTTAAATTAAATTAGGGACTCCTAATCCTAACCACTCTTTTAAAAATTGACTTACTCCTAGTTGTGAATGAGCATTTCCAAGTCGCAGGCTCGTAGCAGTACGAATAATATGGTACTGTCACGAGTTCGCACAAATTGCGAAGACGGACCTGCATGGGCCACCAAAAAAACTTGTCACAATCCGCACCTGTTTTTTTTTAAAAAAAATGGATGCAAGCGCGTATCCAAGCCAGCCTACGCCGCAGTGTCGGCGGTAGAATGCTGTCTAGCCACAATGCTAAATATCACATAAAGAAATACTTTATTTGCTCATTCACAAACTAAATTAATTTACAATATTCACAAGTTTACATTTGAATACAAGGTACAATGTCTCACAAAATTATAAAAGACAACTATATGAATACTAAACTATTTAACCAGCCTCTAGGTTTGACCTCCGAATATACCCATGTCTTCCGAATCCGATGCTAGAGGCAGCCACGACTAATCTGTAAAATTTTGGTTTCCAGTCAGGAATGGAACGAGCACAATTCACTGAATGCAATTTCAAATAAAGAAAATGACTATACAACAGAGGTTAGACATCAATTATATATTTTTGAAAATAAACAGGAAATATGGAAAACCAATAGCAAATAAATAGACACAAAATACTCTCCCCAACTATTAGAAGTACCTTTGATATGTGATCAGTCTGGGACACTACACCGCACGGTCTACGAGGTCTACTTGCAGAAAAATAAGCACTGTCTACGATGTCTACTTACAGAAAAATAAACACGGTCTACAATGTCTACTTGCAGAAAATAAGTACGGTCTACAATGTCTACTTGTAGAGAAATAAGCACGGTCAACAATGTCTACTTGCAGAAAAATAAACACGGTCTACAATGTATACTTGCAGAAAAATAAACACGGTCTACAATGTCTACTTGCATAAAAATAAACACAGTCTACAAGGTCTACTGCATGAAAATAAACACGGTCTACGGTCGGATCACACATCCTTGGTACTTCTCATTCCCGACTCAACAATTTATAATAGAGTATAAAAATCACATAACCAATGGCCAATCAATGAAATATAGTCAAGATCAATATCGAAATGCAGACAATAAACTGTACTCGCCTGTGGGCCATTGCTGATGAAACCGATAGTCCCGTTGAGTCTAAAATAATCTGATTAGCCTAGGGTTGATGTAAAGTAGTCAGAACTAAAAGAAATAGGAACGTATGACTAGTCATGATCAAAATTCGATATTCGAAGGAATTTCGTTTCATTAAAAGAAAATTCTTATTAACAATATATATATAAAAAATACTTATATCTATTTTAGAGAATATATATATCATACTTGGAACTATTTATTTATCAAAATATTTTATGTAAATACTTGGAAGGAAGAAAAATCATTTATGTCTATATCCCTTTTACAAAATATTAATGTTACCATGAAAGCTATATTTTTGGAAAGTAGCTATAAATACTATGAATATATTTTTATGACGTATTTGAAATACCGTAAATAAATACAAACTATTTTTGCCCATATATTCCAAAGCTCAAATATGTATGATAAGCCCAAGCTATATTTATGTTACAAAATGATCGTTATGGAAATACCTTATATATATATATATATATATATATATATATATATATATATATATATATATATATATATATATATATATATAAGGTATTTCCTTAACGATCATTTTGTAACATATATATATATATATATATATATATATATATATATATATATATATATATATATATATATATATATATATATATATATATATATATATAAGGTATTTCCTTAACGATCATTTTGTAACATATATATATATATATATATATATATATATATATATATATATATATATATATATATATATATATATATATATATTATATATTTTATATATATATATATATATATATATATATATATATATATTATATATATATATATAAAAAATATATATATATATATATATATATATATATATATATATTTATAAAATTATATATTTATATATATATTTTTTTTAAAATATATATATATATATATATATATATAAATATATATATATATATATATATATATATAGGAAAGATAATAACATAAATACAAATAATACTAATATTATAACAAATAATTAATTTAACATTATACCTATATAACTGGATAAATCTCAGCCCAACCCTCTGGACCTAAACATAACTTAAAAATAACTAAATAAATCACAATCCAATAAATTAAAATAACTAAATAAATAATACCCAAATCAGCCCCAAAAAAAACCCCAGGCCCAAACCCAATGCACCTCCATCCCTAACCCATCTTTAATAACAAATCAAAACAAATTAAAATACAAGTGAGGGAACAGAGAGCTGTGAGAGGCTCACCGTGGTTGAGTCGGCGGGGCACGCCGTGGCGGACGGAGCTGAGTCGGTGCGGCGTTGAGGGGGGGCGGACGCGAGCTCGCCTCCGTGCGACGACGCTCGAAATCGGCCGGATCGGAGCCCTAGGCGCGGATCGGAGCCCTAGGCAGAGAGGGAGTAAGTCGCGGAGCCTGACACTCGCGTCCAGACGCGGCGGTGCTAGCCCGGCGACGCGAAAGCGAGGAACCCGGGGCTCGAGACCTGGCTGCTGTGAGCGAAGGGGGATCCGTCGCTTGGCCGCGCGTCGACGGCAAGAGCGGCGACTCCGGGGCAAAGTCGGAAAGCTAGGTCGCCGGCCGGGATGGGGGAGGCAGGCGGCAGTAGGTGGTTCTGCGATGGTGATGGGAACCCGGCGGTGCCGATGCAATAGTCGATGACCGCGGAGTCGAGGTTCTTCTCGGCGATGCCCTTGAGGTCGGAGAGCACCATGCCGATGACCTGGCGGTAAGTGGTGTTTGGTGTATGGAGTTGTGGGGGGGTTCCCGTCGAAGTGGCCGTGGCTGGGTTGTACTGTATAATGGAATAAGATGGGTGGACACGGACACACGGGTCCGGACACGGTTTGGCACTTTCTTTTCTGTGGTGGACATGCGGATACGATCGGCACATGATTTGTGTATTAGTGATGATTTCTGTGTGGCGATGGTAGATGTTGCTGGTTGGTTTTGCTGAATATGGTGGTCGGCGAGATGGCGGGGGAAGAGTCGAGAATAGGCAGGGAGGATCGGTGGTGTTGTTGCTTGATGATGGTGACGATGGTTGGCAACGGGTTTTATGGACGGGAAGAAATAAGGGAAATTGGCGTGTATATATATATATATATATATATATATATATAGAGAGAGAGAGAGAGAGAGAGAGAGATAAGATCGGCTTTTAGAGAGAATTTTATCATGATTAGGATTTCCATAGATAAGTATTTATCCTAAACCAAATATAATTATTTAAACCGATTTATTCTAATCGAAATGTATTATTAGATAGTAATATCGAGCTAAATCTAAATAATAAATTCGTATGAACTAAGTCAAATCGAATAACAATTTAATGTGATCATAATACATTAGTAGACAGAATATTAATTTAAATCAATATCCAACATAATCAAATGATTTTTAAATCATATAAATGAAATCTTGAAATTAAATAATTGGTCGCTATCATAATTTGAAATAGAAAGGTAAGAAAAATAATATTGATATTATCATTAATTAAACCCTATAATTCAATCTATGGTCAACCTAATAATTTACAAAGTAACAATATATTCTTAAATCAAAATGATAATTGATTACTTCAATAAATAATATTCGATAAAACATATTTCTATTAGTCAAATTTTTATAAAAATGTTTAAAATTTTCAAAATCGTTTTTCGAAGTCAAGAAGCTAATAACTCAATAACACTAATAATAACTTTTAAGAGAAATATTTTGTCTTAAACTAATCATATGGATTTTCTTTTAGAAATACAAAAATAGTAGGCAAATAACGGGTACATGTTTCCAAAGGATTCGTTTCAAAACACAAACAAAAGTAGAATAACTTAAATAAATAAAATTTGAAAATATGGGAAGAGGAGTTACAGGGCCTCGGGTTCTTACTTAAAAGTAGATACCACCAACAGAACTCCGGCCAAATTCTAACTGAACTTCGACCGAATTTGCCTAGGGTTCTTTTGGTGAATTTTGAAAAAGAAAAATTTTGTGGGCCACATCCTTTTCATCAACTCCTTTCAATTATTTTATTCTAAGTTTAGTAATTTTAAATTTTAATTAATATAATTAATATTATTTTATAAATTAAATTTTGTTACACAACGACTGGTTCAGACTAGCTGTAGGGGTACTGTCCCAACTAACGGGAGTTCACCGGGGAACAATTAAATACCGCTTCGATTCGACCGTAGTCGTGGTGACAGACAGACCCTTTGTAGGCTTGTCTCAAAAATAGTTTTTGAGTATTGAAAAAATAATTGTATAAAATAAAATTAATTAATATTATTGACATCTAAAATTCCTAATTCCCAACGTAAATAATTGAAACGATCTTCCGCTAGAGGTTTTGTGAAGATGTCAGCTATTTGATTCTCTGTATCTATGTATACAAGGTTTATATCTCCATTTTGTTTATGATCTCTAGGAAAATGATGTCGAATCTCGATATGTTTAGTGTAAGAGTGACTACTGGATTCTTAGTCAAATTGATAGTGCTAGTGTTGTCACAGAAAATGGGTATGTGTGTCTATAGTAGGCCAAAGTCTTCTAATGTTTGCTTCATCCACAAAATTTGTGCACAACAACGTCTTACGACAATATATTCAGCCTCAGTTGTTGATAATGCGACAGAATTTTGTTTCTTGCTAAACCAAGAGACTAAAGCTTTGTCTAGAAAATGACATGTACCGCTGGTACTTTTCTATCTACTTTGCATCCAGTAAAATCATCATCCGAATAAACGGTTAGGTCAAACGACGTGATTTTTGGATACCATAAGCCGACAGAAGAAGTGCCTTTAAGGTATCGGAAGATACGCTTAACTGCGCACAAATGTGATTCCTTAGGACTGGCTTGAAAACGTACACACAAGCAAACACTAAATATTATATCAGGTCGACTAGCAGTTAAGTAAAGTAAACTACCAATCATACCTCGATGCTTACGTATGTCGACAGGTTTGCCTTGTTCAGCAATATCAAGCTTGGTTGAAGTTGCTATCAGAGTGCCAAGTGGTTTGACTGCTTCCAAATCGAACTTCTTTAATAAATCTTTTGTGTACTTAGCTTGATTTATGAATATCCTATTGTTGGTTTGTTTGATTTGCAGTCCAAGAAAGAATTTCAGCTCTCCCATCATGTTCATCTCAAACTCATTCTATATACACTTTAAATATTCTTGACAAAGAGATTCATCAGTAGATCTAAAAATAATATCATCTACATAAATTTGAATCAAAGGAAGATTACTATTAGAAGACTTTATAAACAGTGTAGTATCAACCTTCCTTTTTGAAAAGTCGTTGTCAAGTAGAAAAGAACTTAGACGATCGTACCAAGCACGAGGGGCTTGTTTCAAACCGTATAATGCCTTCTTTAACTTGAAAACATAAACAGGATTTTTACAATCAGTAAAACCTGGAGGTTGAGCTACATAAACTTCTTCTTTTATAAAACCATTCAAAAATGTACTTTTAACATCCATTTGAAATAACTTAAAATTATGAAAACATGCAAATGCACATAACATGCGAATGGATTCTAATCTCGCAACTGGGGCATAAGTCTCATCGTAGTCGATACCTTCTTCCTGATTGTATCCTTGATCTATGAGTCGAGCCTTGTTATGAGTCACTAAGCCATTCTCATTCAGTTTATTTCGGAATACCCAGCGGATGCCAATGAACGGATGATCAATGGGCTTGGGAACAAGTTCCCAAACTTGATTTCATTCGAATTGGTTCAATTCCTCTTGCATAGCATCTAACCAAAAATTATCACTACATGCTTTTTTAATATTTTTGGTTCAAATTATGAAATAAATACAAAATTGGAAGCTATATCTTTACTAGAGGAACGAGTACTTACACCCTTGGTAATCTCACCAATTACCAAGTCCTTTGGATGGTCTGCCAAAAATCATATTTCTTTTCGGCATATCCTCTGGATTGTTGGTTTCGACTTCTAGTTTTGTACGTGATTTGCTTGGAGACTCAGATGGTGCTTTGTGTGAGGGTTCTGCAGGAGCAGTGCTAGGTATACTTATGTCTTCATCATCATCATCGACAAAATGTTGATTAAGTTCGTCAAATTTAACATTTATTGATTCTTCGATGATCATCGTTCTCTTGTTGAAGACTCTGTACCCTTTCCTTTTCGCCGCATAACCTAAAAATATACCTTCATTGGCCTTTTTTTCAAATTTTCTCAATTTATCTTTACTATTAAGAATAAAGCATTTACGACCAAATACTTTGAAATAAGAAACAGAGGGAGTTCTATCAAACCATAATTCATAGGGAGTCTTCTTCGATATAGGTCGAATTAGAACCCTATTGAGAACATAGCACGCTGTACTTACAGCTTTAGTCCATAGGTATTTAGGTAGACTAAACTGGTTTAACATTACTCTAGCCATTTTGGATAGAGTCATGTTCTTACATTCCACAACTCCATTTTGTTGTGGAGTCCTAGGGCAAGAGAACTCATGCAAATAACCGTGTGTGTCACAAAATTGCTTGAACTCTACATTCTCAAATTCGTCGCCATGATCGCTTCGAATGCGAGTGATCATGAACCCTTTTCGTTTTGAGCCTTCTTACAAAAGGTGACAAATTTTGATAATACATCGTTTATGCGTGCAAGAAAATATACCCATGTGTATCTAGAAAAATCATCTACTATTACAAATGCATATAACTTACCACCTAGGCTAGCAATTCTACTAGGTCCAAATAAATCCATATGCAGCGATTATAGAGGTCTAGTGGTACTTACAACATTTTTGGACTTAAAAGCGGATCGGATAGCTTTGTTCTTTTCACATTCGCTACATACCGTATCCTTCTTGAAAGAAATATCCGGTAAGCCTCGTACTAGCTTCTTTGTGGATAGTCTTAAAATTGTGTCCATGTTTGCATGACCGAGTCTCATGTGCCATAGTTGACTCTCATCACTTTTGGCCATCAAGCATCTACCTGCTTTGTTAGCATCTTCTAACAGATAGAAAATATATATATTGTCTTTCCTGATACCTTCAAAGATAGTACTACCAGTTGAGCTATCAACTATAGTACATTTGTCTTTAACAAAGTTAATGTCATAATCGTGATCAGCAAAATCGCTTATGCTGAGCAGATTATGTTTTAACTCGGTAACTAGACAGACATCTTTAATCACAGGGTAGAGGGCCTTACCAATATTACCAAATACTAATATGTACCCTTTCAAATTATTACCAAAGGAGACATATCCTTCTTTCTTCTTCGACAGTATTGCGAATAATGCAACATCATCGGTCATATGCCGTGAGCAACCGCTATCGAGGATCCATTTGCTTCTAGCATGTGAAGGGCGTTTCACCTATAAAAGAATTTGCAGATAAAAACTTTGGTACCCACTTTTTGTAGGGTCCTGGAATGTTAATTTTTTGTATCCATGCACATATTTTTTAAATCAACAAGCTTTCTAACTCTACCAGAAGAAGAAATATGACCAATGGTGCCACAATAGTGACATCTAACATGCTGAGTGTTAAAAGCAGAGTATTGTCCATTATTGGTAGGTCTAGGTTTTCTAGTGTAAAAGAATGCATGCATATTTGTCTTTTTGGGCAATAGTTTGATTTGATTAGGTCTGACAGTATTGGGTTTGACCGTGTTTCGATGATTCAGTAAGTGACACGTATTAGGGTAGGAAGCAGCAGCTTCAGGCTGTTTTCCTATCCTAATTTTCAACTTTTTGGAGGTGTCATATAACAAGCTATATTTAGCAGTGAGTGCATCATTTCTAACAGTAGCTTGCTAGAGACTTTTCTTCTCTTTAAATAAGTCTTCCTCTAATTGGATATGGTCTTGTCCTTCTCTTCGGATAGTCTTTGGGTCTCGTGTAATAACAGCTTAACAGAAGAAAGCTCACCTTCCTCACTAGAATAATTACTACTTCTAACCTCATCTAGTAGGTCGGTAAGTCATTCTATTTCACCTTTGTACTCTTTAAGTACCTTCTTAGAGGTCTGGTATTTACTACGCAGTCTTCTATAATCCCCTAAGAGGTCAGTAAAGGTTTCTCCTAGTTGTTCAAAGGTAAAATCATATCAAACAGGGGATTAGTGGTTACCTGATCGTATGCCATCAAGCATATGTTTGTAGCTTCATCTGATTGCTCGTCTTCTGAGTCGCTAGCTTCACTTTCATGCCATATGCTTGTATTGGCATATCTTCGGGATGTGGACTTCTTCAGGTAGCCCTTTTCATATTTATTGTTCTTTCTGGTTGATGATGATGTTATTGGACAATCTTTTCTCATGTGTCCTTTCTTCTTACAACCATAGCAAATAGGTTTTTCATCGTTGTTGTTGTTGTTGCTGTTGTTGTCCTTTGTTCTTCTGTTGAACCTTATGAACTTTTTAAATTTTCTCTCCATAAGAGCTTGATCCTCAGTATCAGAGTCACTGTCGTCGGAATCATCTTCTACAGTTCTTCTATGTTGAGCCTTGAAAGCGATCGACTTCTCTAACTTCTCTTTTGGTGTAGCATCTTCAAAGTCTTGAAGTTCTAGTTCGTGAGTGAGTAGCTTACCCATGAGTGTTTCAGCAGACATGGTTGTGAGGTCATTCCCTTCAATGATTGTTGTAGCCTTTGGTATCCAGTTCTTTGTGAGAGCTCGCAGTAGTTTACGAATCTTTTCATGGTTACTGTACTCCTTGCCTAATGATGATAGAGGATTTTCAATATCCAAGAATCTCGTAAACATCTGGGTGACAGATTCATTTGGCTTCATCTTGAATGCCTCATACACCTGAGTAAGTCTGCTGATCTTTGACTCCTTGACTTGTGTTGTTCCTTCGTGGGTTACTTCGAGAAGCTTTCATACTTTATTTGATGTTGTGCATGTAGACACCCTGTTAAATTCAGTCCTGTCTAAAGCACAAAATAAAACGTTAATAGCACGTGCGTCAAGACTGGCCTTTTTCTTTTCATCCTCAGTATATTTATCACGTGATTTTTCAACCAAAACATCTTCAACAAGAATGCGATGAGACTTTTTGTAGCCAACAACAACTATAGACTATAAGTCAAAATCTAGAGATTTTAAGAAGAACTTATTCGTGTTTTCCAATAGGCATAATTTGTACCGTCAAACAGATGAGGTCTGTTTGTGGCTTGGCCTTCACTTGAGAACTTCACAGTTGCCATGTGATGTGCTGTGATCTATGTAATAGTTAAGAAAGACAAAATTATAACTGCAATGTTACCTTGCATTGCCTGTATAACCTGCTCTGATACCAATTGTAAGAACAAATTTGTAAAGCACAATACTCTAGAGGGGGTTGAATAGAGTAGGCAGCGGAATATAGCTAATTTAAAAATTTAGCAGCAAGATCACAGAGACAATATATATCATAAATAAATAATGTAGAAACATATATTAGAAAGCAAACGCAAAGACGGCTATGTATACTGGTTTCTCCCTTGTGAGGACTAGTACAGTCGGAAGAACTCTAGCTTCCAGTTGAATCTACTATTGGAATAAACCGTAAGTTTTTATACGAAGTCCTTACAACTTCTACAAATGCGAGCTTTGATTCGAAATACTTGATCAACTTCAATTGTGACGAGTCTTTCTTCAATCAAGCCTCTGATTACAATTTTTCTGAAGCTTCTAGACCGTACCACACTGGCAAATCGACTAAAGGATTGTAACTGGCTTAAGATTTGAAAAATAAACTTAGAACACTTTGGAATAGAACAATAGGCTTTAGAGAGAATATGAAAGTGAATTGGTGTGTTGAAATAATCGAAATCCTTCTCTATTTATAGTTTTTTCAAAGGCAGAACACGGACAGAATGTAAATCCCCAAAATTTCTACTACGATTTTTTTAAATATTTTTGTATTTATTTTATATTTCGTATCTGCACGTCGCATACGAGTTCGCCTTGTTGTATTTACGTAGCATGCGAGATTTGTGTTTCGTAATTTCTCGACGAGTGCGAATATGTGTCGAGGTACATATTTTAGAAAAAATATTTTTATTATAAATTTTATTTTATAGGAAAGTACATGTTCAAATAAATGTGATAAATAATTTAATTTAAAAAGAGTTATTTAATTCGTCATTTAAAAATAAGTAGTAATTCGAAAATTGGGGTTTATATGAAATATATTCCAAATATTTTGCGAAATTGGAAATTTGTTTATTAATAAGTTTTATTATTTATAAAAGCTATTTTATGATTTAATATTTAAGTATTTATCGTGATTTTCAAAATTAATTATTACTATATTTATTTAAATCATGAAAATGATATTTGGGGTTTTGTTAATTTTAATATTTGATTAAATATGGTAATTTAAATTGGAAAAGATTTTATTGACTTTATTTAAAATATTTTAAATTAAGGATAGAATTTATCTAGATTGGGTTTGATTTGGATTAAGTTATTTTTAAATCAGTTTGAATTAATAGGTGATTTACCTAATTGGAATTTAAACGAATCATAGTCTCTATCCAACTAGGAGCACAACCTCCTATATAAGGAGAAGCTCCATACTCTTTTCCATCAAAATTACACCATCCAAACTCTCCACCAACACATGATGTGCATCGTGTCTGTGACGAACAAAATCTTATTCCAGAATACAGTGATCCGTGTCGTATCCTTCTCCCTGTCCCGACATCCGACCACTACCACAGATATGCCCGCTGCCCGTATCACCATTAACCATCACCATCACCACCCTCGACACCGGCCTTGTCAGAACGACTCAAACACTCCGCTTGCCCTGGCCAACCCAAACACCCACCTCTTCCTCCGACCACAACCTCCCGACATCACCCTTCACCAGCGTCGCCACGACCACCACCTGAACCCCATCACAAAACATCACTGCCACCTCCACCATGAACAGCTTGGCCTCCTCCGCCGTTGACTGACCCAGTCCAAAGTCACCACTGGCTAATTCCAGCCAAAACAAAAACCTCCATCACCGCAACCACCCGACCTCCGTTCTCGCACAGCCACCTCCCGGCAAACCCCAGTAAAACCACCGTCACCATCATCACAATAAAAAAATAAAGAAGAACCCTTAACTTCCATCCTCCGCCGCTGACCACCTACATCGGTCGTCGCATCTTCTGCGAGCAGCCCGACAGACGACGATCTCTTGCCACGGCCCTACCGCTACTCCGGCGTCCACCGGTCGAGCACGATCCTGTCGACCGCTCCTCTCCCGCTCCTCCTTCCTTCCTCGCGGTGCTACAGCGCCACCGCCGTCGTCCCCTATCCAGACGCCCTCCCTCCGTGCCCTCTCGATCCCTCCGCCGGTCGTGGGGGTGACCCCATCAACCACCGCCGATCGCGCCGCGCGCCGACCGCCGTGCCGCGCCACCTCCATAACCCGCTGGTGAGACTCTCCTCCCACTCTGCTCTTTCTCCCGCTCACTTTCCTATCTCTCTCTCTTACTGAGTGAATTTGGGAAAGAAGCTGTTTAGTTTTTTTAGGTTTTATCATTGTTATTATTATTATTAGTTTTATTATTATTATTATTATTATTATTATTATTATTATTATTATTATTGTTATTATTACTATTATTATATTATTATTACAATTATTATTATATCATTAGTATTATTTTAAAACTTTTGTTATGATTATGATTTTATTATTAGAATTTTTATTGTATTCTTCTGTTTTATTAAATAAATAGAAATTATTTTGACAACACTCAATAGCCCTAAAATTATTTTTCCTATATTTTATTAAAATATTTTGACTAACGAAAAGTTACTTTTCTACAATATATATATATATATATATATATATATATATATATATATATATATATATATATATATATATTATATTCTAAATGTTTGAGTTTAACCTAAAAACGAATTTTGATTTTTTTTTTAAGTATTCATCTAAACGTGTATTTGACTAAAAACAATGTAAAAATTTTAAATTAGATATATATAAAGTATTTTCAAGAATTTACATAAACATATTTTAGAAAATTTGTATACGTATTCTCTACAATTTCTCCTTGATTATCACCCTTATCATGACTAATCATCCATTCATATTTTCTCGCGAATTCGGACCATGTTGCATCGACTATGGCCATTGGACAGAACCGGACTTGTTGGATCATTACACCACACCAGGTGTAACAACAGGCAAGATACCTTGCCATTATACTGTTTATATTCAGTTTGTATTTTTATTACAGATCACTGTTCATTTATTTCCAGTTCTTACAGTTCTTGATTTACTGTCTGCTCAGTGATATTAGTTGTACTTTGTTATTATCCTTTGATTGCATATGGACTTAGAGTTAAAAGACTACCGTTTGTAGTGTATTGCATATACCTTGACACAGTTGTACCATGAGGATGTGTGAGATGAGTAGCATGTAGAGGTTCTTGCGTGTTGGCTGATCTCCAGTGCGCATGCGTTAGGACTAACTGCTAATAGGAGCATGTTAGGAGACTTACAAGTTAGTAGAGAAACATGGTCGTGGATACGACTTAAATAGGTACATTGGATGGAGAGGACAATACCTGACGTATGGGCTTCGATTGCACTTCCCTTGTAACCCGGAAGCTCTACTGGAGATACGGGTATGATTAGCCTCTCAGGTTGGCCACTGTCGTTTTTCAACGTCATGCGCTTAGGTCACTAGTGCCCAAGCGGGAACCATACCAGATCCTATTTACAGCCAGGGCTCATGCGTCGAAGGATTATTTCTCAACTGCATGTTCACTTTAGTACGGTTAGGTAACCCTCGTCAAGGTCATATCACCCAGTCCCATTAGTAGCTTGAGACAATGTCGCATCGTGGTATAGTGTACTACCCCTTGTCCTTGTTTGGTTGTAGAAGTAGTCCATTGTTTCGATGATGAGTTATTGGATCTTGTTACGAGTGGGACTATTTACTTTACTTGTGATTTATGACATAATATATATATTCAGTTATGTGGCATGTTTATTTTATCTTGTTACGTCCCTCTGAGGACCTGGTTATCTCGCCAGGTGTGTGCTCTTCGCAGGTGTTCTAGCCGTGGCCATGATCATCTCTATTTCTTCGAGAATGATTGCACTTAGATCCTCTTCGCTTCGCTCGACCAATTCATTTTGCTTGTATAATTCTTCCTTATTTAAATTAGTTGGTAGTAGATTTGTCTCCGTCCAGCTACATATACCAATGACAATTCATAGTTGATTATATGATATCTTTTATTCTTACATTTTGTGGATGAGATTAGTTAGTTGTGGTTTACTGCATTCTACAGCTTATGTATTCATACGAGGCCCATGTACTTCATATGTATACAGCTGGCATGTCTACGTTCCTAGTCGTACATATTTTGGGACTGGAGCGTTACATGTTTTTCTGGTGGCCCATACAGATCTAGTCTATCGTTTTGGTTACATGATTGTACCGAACCGGCCTGCAATATAGGATTAGAGTCTAGAATCTCATCTACTTACTTGACATCCTTTCTTCACTTCAAATTCTGAACTCTCGATCGACCTCCTTAATTTGCATCTTGCTTGACTCCATCTACCGTAAATTCTTAGTTTTGCACTTAGTAAGATGACTACACTAGTATATGCTCATAGGTCAAACACATGGCTAGAAGGTTACATTGACAATTAATATGCATTGAGATTTTATTTGAGTTATAAAGGCATTTATTTTCCTAGAAATATGATCTTAAGGATTAGTTAATTCCAAGTTGGGTAGTAGCATATTACAGCTTTCAAAGGATAGTTGGAATTTTATTTTGATATTACAAGGTGGTATACACAAGAGGATAGCTAGATCGAGAAGGCAAATTGATTTGATTTCGCGATTTGATTTTGAAGGTCTTTGAACATCTATAGCTATACATCTTTTGAAAGGATATAAATTTGATTTGAAAAATGATCATAAAATATTAAATGTGGAAGTATGATTTATGATTGACCAAAATTTGAGGATGTTTGATAAATTTTGGTAAAATATTTTTGAATTAAATTACGTCATGATCTATGAATTATAAAGTTATTTAGATTTCGAGTTTAAAGCCTTGATTATGGATATTTAAATTTTGGTGAAAAAAATTTTACTTTTGAAGAGTAGTTGTGACTTATTGGAAGCTAGATATACACATTTGAAGGACATATAATTAAATTCGGGAGTTATTTAAATGTTCCATTTTGTAGTATAAAATTTGGCTGATAAATTTATTTAAATGTTGAGTTTAAGATTTGGAAAAAAAATTATTTAATTTACGATATACAAGGGTTATTTTGAGATTGATTAGAAATTTAAATTTGGATTAAACTTGACAGCCTAAGATGATTAGAAAATTCTGGTGGAATATCTTGAGAATTTTATTGAGAAAATTTTGAGGAACTTGAAATTTTGTACTAGATCATATATTGTTAGAGGACCAAGAAGCAAACAAGGTCACCCTAATGGGATACAAGTATTCCTCATTAATTGCCATGATAGTTGTATATACTCAAGTGTAGTTAGTCATCATCCAAACCGATGAACATATCTTTGACTTACTCGACCTTCCCTCGAATCCAGATCTTTATTCATGACCATCTAATTGTTTGAAACTTAGAAATGATTAGAATCATTCCCTTGACCATACCCTTATCTAGGAGACTATCTTCTCCCTAGAAATCATGTTCCTAACTTATTTTACATTGATCTACGAGATTTCCTAATTATCTTTATTTCGTGCTTTAACCTTTTATTTTTGTGCATTAATTAGTACATTATGATAAACCACTTTCTATTATGATCATTTGACGTTCCCTATCGTGACTTTGATATTTGGAGCACAACACTAGACTTTTTCTTCCCACAAATTTTACATGCAAGACCTAGACGAGCTCACCTTCATGTAGGTATATCATGTCCCACTAAAACACGTTCCCTTGTACTCTATTTTTATGGTACGACTTTCGGGTCATAAAGACTAAACTCTAACCTTTACCATGGTATCGATATACTTTTGACTATATATATGGACTCAACCTCGACTCAATTTTTTTTACCTAATATATGATTGCGATCTATTACATCCCTTAAATGCTTAACCTTGTGTTTTATCTTGACTGCGTAACCCTTGTCATTTATTTTCATGTCTTATCTTGATTCACTTAGACACATAACATCTTTTCGCTCTTCAATATTGCAACCCTTACCCTTCTCTCTTCCAATTAAACTGCTTTACTTATATTTTACTATGATTCTTCCATAGTTTATGCAACCTTGTTCATTGTATGATTCCCTTATACGAAATAAAATTTGATCATGACAATCTTGGGTTAGAAGAGGTTAGATTGGAGAACCCCACAGCATGGATAAATAATGTAGTTGGTTAAGATAATTATGAGATTTTGAGGTATAGATGGGACATAAATGAAAATGTGCGAGGAATCCGAATAGATGAAGTAAGGAATCTCCTAAAGTGTTGGTGGTAAATAGACTTCTCAAATTTCAAATTTTGTTTTGTGGTAACTAAATATTGAGTGAAGAATCTCCTAAAGTGTTGGTGGTTTAAGAACCAAATTTATATATTAAATTTATGGATGCAAAATTTTGATAAGGACAATGTTGACGTTGCCTTCGGTACTATATAGTATTATGATGATATTAGTTTTCGAGGATAACCAATTGTTGAAGAAAGAAACCTTTACATTTTTGATGCATGGAGAATTAGCTTCTAAGATGATTATGACTGAAGTTAAGATGAGTTTCATTTCTACCATCAAAAAGAGGAGATCGTTGAATTCAAATTTTCGAGAGAGACTAATAAATATTTTAGAAAATTTTCAATTATGATGATAGAAGATCGAGTTATGAAGGTATACTGTTAGTTTTCAAGATTTATCGAACATTGAAGACGGACTTTTATTTTGGTACCTATGGATGCATTGTACATTGACCAATAAATACAAATTTGTAGTAAGAAGATTTAACTTTTACTTGGGCCAAATTGGTTGAAGGTTTTGGGATTTTAATTTTAGAGGAAATCATAACTTGGGAAGATATATGTAAGTGAGCTAGTATAATGGAGATTATGAAATTCAAAATTTGAGACTATTTGAAATTCTATGACGAGATAGAGAAAGATAGAGTACATTTATAATCATGTTTATTTTGTTAAATTTTTAAGGGGACGTGGAACGAAAGTGATGTTTGGAAAGAACGAATTATGATAAGAGAGATTACCTGAATATTGATGATTAAGGAGTTTATTACCTACTTATGAGGTTTCCCTTTTTAAAGGTTAATGTTAGGGTTGATCAAGCTTAGTCATTGATTGGTTGTCATATGCATGATCGTGATCTAAACTAAAACCGTCGAATTTTTCTGTTCTAGTCGATCAAATGACATATTACCATTGAAATGTCGCTCGCCTCCTCATCGAATATTTGTTTGCATTCTCGTCCCAAGAAGATCCGATACACCTATTCGAATAAACTCTTTTCATTCCCGTCAACCCTTCACATCCTAGTTATTCCTAAATTTTGAGGACAAAATTCTTTTAAGTTGGGAGGATGTAAACCCCCCTAAATTTCTACTACAATTTTTTTAAATATTTTTGTATTTATTTTGTACTTCGTATCTGCACGTTGCATACGAGTTCGCCTTGTTGTATTTACGTAGCGTGCGAGAATTGCATTTCGTAATTTTTCGATGAGTGTAAATATGTGTCGAGGTATATATTTTAGAAAAAATATTTTTATTATAAATTTTATTTTATAGGAAAGTACATGTTCAAATAAATGTGATAAATATTTTAATTTAAAAAGAGTTATTTTATTTGTCATTTAAAAATAAGTAGTGATTCGAAAATTGGGGTTTATATGAAATATATTCCAAATATTTTATAAAATTTGAAATTTGTTTTTTAATAAGTTTTGTTATTTATAAAAGCTATTTTATGATTTAATATTTAAGTATTTATCGTGATTTTCAAAATTAATTATTACTATATTTATTTAAATCATGAAAATGATATTTGGGATTTTGTTAATTTTAATATTTGATTAAATATGGTAAATTTAAATTGGAAAATATTATATTGACTTTATTTAAAATATTTTAAATTAAGGATAGAATTTATCTAGATTGGGTTTGATTTGGATTAAGTTATTTTTAAATCAATTTGAATTAATAGGTGATTTACCTAATTGGAATTTAAACGAATCATAGTCTCTATCCAACTAGGAGCACAACCTCTTATATAAGGAGAAGCTCCATACTCTTTTCCATCAAAATTACACCATCCAAACTCTCCACCAACACATTCACATCGTGCATCGTGTCTGTGACGAACAAAATCTTATTCCAGAATACAGTGATCCGCGTCGTGTCGGACAGCCCCCGACACGATGACATGAACCATCCCACAGCTCCCCTCCATGGCATCCCCGGCCACGCACCGCTACCGCAGCCATTACCTCCTCCTTCTCCCTGTCCCGACATCCGATCACTACCGCAGATCTACCATGCCCGCTGCCCGTATCACCATTAACCATCACCAGCACCACCCTCGACATCGGCCTTGTCAGATCGACTCAAACACTCCGCTCGCCCTGGCCAACCCAAACACCCACCTCTTCCTCTGACCACAACCGCCCGACATCACCCTTCACCAGCGCCGCCACGACCACCACCTGAACCCCATCACAAAACATCACTGCCACCTCCACCATGAACAGCTTGGCCTCCTCCGCCGTTCACTGACCCAGCCCCGAGTCACCACTGGCCAATTCCAGCCAAAACAAAAACCCCCATCACCGCAACCACCCGACCCCCGTTCTCGCACAGCCAACTCCCGACAAACCCCAGTAAAACCACCGTCACCATCATCACAATAAAAAAATAAAGAAGAACCCTCACCACCCATCCTCCGTCGCTGACCACCTACATCGGTCGTCGCGTCTTCTGCGAGCAACCCGACAGACGACGATCTTCTGCCACGGCCCTACCGCTACTCCGGCGTCCACCGGTCGAGCACGATCCTGTCGACCGCTCCTCTTCCGCTCCTCCTTTCTTCCTCGCGGAGCCACAGCGCCACCGCCGCCGTCCCCTATCCAGACGCCCTGTCTCCGCGCCCTCTCGATCCCTCCGCCGGCCATGCGGGTGACCCCGTCAACCACCGTCGATCGTGCCGTGCGCCGACCGTCGCGCCGTGCCACTGTCATAACCCGCTGGTGAGACTCTCCTCCCACTCTGCTCTTTCTCCCGCTCACTTTCCCATCTCTCTCTCTCTCTCTCTCTCTCTTACTGAGTGAATTTGGAAAAGAAGTCGTTTAGTTTTTTTTTAGGTTTTATCATTATTATTATTATTATTATTATTATTATTATTATTATTATTATTATTATTATTATTATTATTATTAGTATTAGTATTGTTATTAGTACTATTATTATATTATTATTACTGTTATTATTATATCATTAGTATTATTTTAAAACTTTTGTTAAGATTATGATTTTATTATTAGAATTTTTATTGTATTCTTCTGTTTTATTAAATAAATAGAAATTATTTTGACAACACTCAATAGCCCTAAAATTATTTTTCCTATATTTTATTAAAATATTTTGACTAACGAAAAGTTACTTTTCTACAATATATATATATTATATTTTAAATGTTTGAGTTTAACCTAAAAACGAATTTTGATTTTTTAAGTATTCATCTAAACGTGTATTTGACTAATAACAATATAAAAATTTCAAATTAGATATATATAAAAAGTATTTTCAAGAATTTACATAAAAATATTTTAGAAAATTTGTATACGTAATCTCCACAATTTCTCCTTGATTATCACCCTTATCATGACTAATCATCCATTCATATTTTCTCACAAATTTGGACCATGTTGCATCGACCATGGCTATTGGACAGAACCGAACTTGTTGGATCATTGCACCACACCTGGCATAACACCAGGCAAGATAACTTGCCATTATACTGTTTATATTCAGTTTACATTTTTATTACAGATCAATGTTCATTTATTTTTGGTTCTTACAGTTCTTGATTTACTGTCTGCTCAGTGATATTAGCTGTACTTTGTTATTATCCTTTGATTGCATATGGACTTGGAGTTAAGCGACTACCGTTTGTAGTGTATTGCATATACCTTGACACAGTTGTACCACGAGGATGTGTGAGATGAGTAGTATGTAGAGGTTCTTGCTTGTTGGTTGATCCCCAGTGCGCATGCGTCAGGACTAACTGCTAATAAGAGCAAGTTAGGAGACTTAGCAGTTAGTAGAGAAACATGGTCGTGGATGCGACTTAAATAGGTACATTGGGTAGGGAGGACAATACCTGACGTATGGGCTTCGATTGCACTTCTCTTGTAACCCGGAAGCTCCGCTGGAGATACGGTTATGATTAGCCTCTCAGGTTGGCCACTGTCGTTTTTTAACGTCATGCGCTTAGGTCACTGGTGCCCAAGCGGGGACCATACCAGATCCAATTTACAGTCAGGGCTCATGTGTCGAAGGATTGTTTCTCAACTGCATGTTCACTTTAGTATGGTTAGGTAACCCTCGTCAAGGTCATATCATCCCGTCCCATTAGTAGCTTGAGACAATGTCGCATCACGGTATAGTGTACTACCCTTTGTCTTTGTTTGGTTGTAGGGGTAGTCTACTGTTTCGATGATGAGTTATTGGATCTTGTTACAAGTGGGACTATTTACTTTATATTCAGTTATATGGCATGTTTATTGTATCTCGTTACGTCCCTCTTAGGACCTGGTTATCTCGCCAGGTGTGTGCTATTGTCTTTCACAGGTGTTCTAGCCGTGGCCATGATCATCTATGTTTCTTCGAAGAGGATTGCACTTAGATCCTCTTTGCTTCGCTCGACCAATTCATTTTTCTTGTATAATTCTTCCTTATTTAAATTAGTTGGTAGTAGATTTGTCTCCGCCCAGCTACATGTACCAATGACAATTCATAGTTGATTATATGATATCTTTTATTCTTACATTTGGTGGATGAGATTAGTTAGTTGTGGTTTACTGCATTCTACAGCTTATGTATTCATATGAGACCCATGTACTTCGTATGTATACAGCTGGCATGTCTACGTTCCTAGTCCTATGTATTTTCGGACTGGGGTGTTACACAGAATTCGGACAGAAGTCTAAAAAAAATCTCGTAAAAATCCGTAACTGTAGGGAGACCAAGTTTTCAAACGTTCAAAACACAACAGCCTCTAACAGAACTCTGGCCGAACTCGGGCCGAACTCTGGCCGAGTTCTGTCAAGGTTTAGTCAGGGTTTTTGTAAATTAATTTTTGGTCTTTTTAAAATTCTTTTAAGCAGTTAGGAGCATTTTGTAAATAGGGGTTGTTTTTTAAAACATGGGATATTTTTGAAAACATTTTTAAGGTAGCCTATTTGCCAGTACGACTCGGTGTAAGAAATGAAAATTATATTGCATAAAGGAAATACAGACTCGAGTGGCAAACACAGCTTCGGTCTTGAACACGTTGGATAACTATTCTCTGGCAGCGTCCAAGAGTCAAAAACTTTTTTAAGTAGCCCTTATACCGAGACAGAGTTTGATTAATTATTAAAATCAGGTTTGACCATGACCAATGGGCCAACAGTGCTCTGCCCTGCTCAAGAGCTGCAATAGTGTGGCGAGCAGGAGCTACATTCTCGCTCGGGCCAATAGCTGTTTCATTAGCCATATTGGAGTTCCTCCGCGTCTGGCTAGGAAGTGGTTTGCTCTAACGAGGAAGTGATTCATTCTGACATTGTTGTGCGTTTGGGGGCTGCGCACTTTCTGAAGATTGCCCACTTACAGACTTTAGGTATTTTAGTCTTTATATGTAATCATGAAGAATCTGTAATAGATCTTTGTGGACATGATTTTAATAAAGGACTTTTTATGCACCATCTTTGTCTGTTGTGACTTTTTATTATTGTCTACGCTTTTGGGTACCTGCGCTTTTGTGAAGATTGTATGCAGCGACTTCTTATTACCTGCGCTTTTGTCACGGCTGCGCTTTTTCATGCTTCTATAGACATGACGCAAGACCGTACCTTACAAGTCCTCCTTGAAGCTACCCAATACCCATTGAGTTAATTCGTGCCATTCTGCCCTAGGATGAATCCAACCTTCGACCCGGAAGACCATCTTCGGGTATGTACATCCCGTAGCCAGAAGCCTATTGGCAAAAAGAGACGCCCGAAATGGATGCACCTCCGTGGTAAAGTCGCTGAGCAGACGACCAGGGAGTAACACACACAGCGTATACGAGGGACCATCGTGTGCACTCTTGAAAGTATCCCTCCTCTTAGAGTATGTATCCACCTGGATATAGCAGTTATTAAACCCCCTTGCTCTAGGGTCAGATCCCATTTTATGAGAAGCTTCTCAGCAAAGCAAAAGAAAATCGAGAGCGGAAGGTGTCGGTTGACTGACGGGATGTACAAAGAGAGATCATCATTCTCGAAGTACCAGTTTTCATTTATCTCCATAAGCTTGGTTTCTTCTAGAACCAGCTGATCGCCAAATAAAAACCAAGGTTTCAGCATCTCGACAGCATCAGAAGGGGGAGACAACTTGCCTTGATTCATCATACGAAGAAACTATACAGGCTGTTGATCCCGTATCATTGCCAGTCGCCCTTTTGGTTGACCTTGGGCAATCAACTGCTTGGCAGGATTAACGAACTCCTCGTCAACATTTATGCCTAAGGCACAGACCGTCGATTCAAAAAAAGATATCCCTGAAGGGAGGCGTGGACACAGGAACTGCACATAAACAAAGTGTGTCAGAAAAATGTAAACTATCTTCTGGAAAACAGAATACGAAGGCACTGCGTCATAGTAAGAAAGCATCCGCACAGTCATTGTACGAGCGTCCGTGCAGGCACTATCAAAGTTGTACCGCGTGTCAGCAAGACAGCATCCGTGCAGGTACTACATCGTAGTACTGCAAGAAGGCATCCGTGCAGGCACTGTATAGTAATCTTGTGCGTCAGCAAAAACTTCAGCACATCTCATAGTCGTTACTTCATAAAAAGTAATGACTATGCGCATCGGTTGACAAGCTTTAGCACATCTTCGGAACGCCACTCCGAGGAATGGCGTCCATGCGCATCAGCAAAAAAAAGCATTAGCATATCTTCGAGACGATGCTCCTAAAAGTCAACGCTCATATGCATCAGCAAACCAGGACGTCGATGATAATCGGACACCTACGTGCAATAGGTGGCCGCACGTCTCCGTGCACCACGACTCCTACGACCGGAGCTTGCTCAACGACGACGGCTTCTGAGGCTAACTACTTCCCTTTAGCCCGACGAGTGCTCATCGTGGCCTCTCCAGTTTGCCTCGTCATGGATGCTCTAGTCTGTCTTGCACTCGTTGTAGCTCCCCAGCCGGTACGCTGCCCCTCTGGCCTTCTTTGAGATCGCCGCAGGAACTTTCGGGGTTCTTGATTTCTTGGGAGCCATGGCGGGAAAGTTAGGGTTTGAAGAAAGAATAACGCTCTGACAAAAGCTTCGGTTAGAAGAGAGGACAGAAAAAAGAAATTTTCTCTCTCTCCAAATAGCCTCCTACTTATAAGAGGAAGCCATGTCAGCGAAACGCTTCGTACTCGAAAAGACTCTTTGAACGTAGTGGGAGTTAAGTGTTGAGATCATGATGACCGTTCCCTAGAAACAAGGAGTTATCATCAACTTTTAATGAAACGACGGCTCAAGGCATTTAATGCTGAAGGCTAAGCGTGACGATAGCCTGTCAGCAAGCGTACTGAGCATTATTTTTTTAAAAGACACGTGTCATGCTCCTTTTCAAAGTATTCCGAGCTTGATTCAATTTCAAAAAACTTTGAAGGGGGTCTTGTAGAAGCATAAAAATAAAGCGCAGCAATCACAGAAGCGTAGATAGCAACAGACACTGCCTATAGTTCACAAAAGTGCAGAAGATAACGATTGTCTAAAAGTGCAAACAAGTACAAGTCACAAGAAACGAATGAAGACAGTGTGTAAAGGAAAAGTTCTTTATTAAAATTATCTCTACAAAGATCTATTACAGATTCTTCATGATTACATATAAAGACTAAAATGCCTAAAGTCTACAAATGGGCAGTCTTCAGAAAGTGTGCAGCCCTCCAAATGCGCAGCAGTGTCAGAGCGAATCACTTTCTCATCAGAGCAAACCACTTCCTAGCCAGGCGCAGAGGAACTCCAATATGGCTAATAAAGCAGCTATTGGCCCGAACAAGAACGCAGCTCTTGCTAGCAGCGCTACTGCGACTCTTGAGCATGGCAGAGCACAACCTGTGGCTCTTCGGGTTAGCAATAAATCCAAAACCGGTAGCTTTGACCTCGAAGACCTCCAAGATGTTGTTCAGGTTCAAACTCCTTATGCCAAACACTCAAGTGCATCTCAAAACCCAATATTCGTTCTTCTACAAAGACACAGCTTGTTTGAACGAAGAGATCCACAACCAACAGTCGACTTGTGTAAGGCCAACAACTGTTTGAAGCTAAGTCGGGATCGAGCATGACTGCGAGAATGCTAAGAGATAATGGACGTAGCTCCTCAGAAAAGCTTCCCTTTATATAGGCTAAGTGTGGTCCAACCCCAAATGTTATGTGCCATCGGTCAAAAACCCTCCAAATTAATGGGATGAACCTAGGACTCAGCACAATAAATCTTATTCAATAGGTTCATTTGACTGAATCCTAGGCCACGAACTCCTAGAATTTTCCAAAAGATGGCGGTAATTGAAGATACGTTGACGACGGTAATCCAGTCAATATGGATTGAAACCTCCGATTCATACAATCAAAGATCGATGTCCAGTTAGAAAATCCATTAAGACCCAGTTAAACCCATCCTTGCATATAGCCATATTTGGACTATAAAACAAAAACTTGATGTAATAGTCCCTTACCCCTATTATGTAGGTGTCACAACCCGCACCCGCTTTTCGAATACGAGACGTGTCCAAGCCCAACCTACGTCGCGGTATCGCCGGTAGTACGTTGTCTAGCTCACAATAAACAAAGTGCTCATAAATACTAACTGCTCATTCACAACTAAATCAACTTTACAAAATATAGAAGTTTTACATTTGAAGAAGAATGTAAATTTTTACATTTATAGAAAGCTACCACACATCTAACTAGTCTTCTATGGTTTGGCCTTCGAGTCTCTATCTCCCACTTATATGGTCCATAGCACAAAAGTAGACACGTCATCCTCACCTATAACAACGATCCAGTCAGGAAAGGAGTAGAGTACAACCATATTGCAATTAATATTGTTAGTCCAAAATAAGTTAGAACAACGAGAAACCAAGATGGAAAAGAGTATATATAAGAACTAGCAAAGAGATGAACTAACAGGATATGAACTAGCACTACCAAGATATGAACTAGCAGGATGTAACTAGCAAGGTATGAACTAACAAGATAATGGACTAGATAAAGGAAAAATAGGAACCACTATGTGTGTGAAATACCTTTTAATACGTGAACGGCTGGGCTAATATGGCATATCATACAATGGCTATCCACAATAACAGGGTACGGCTAACTCATACGTGGGGTGTATGACTTAGCTATCCACAATAAAAATAAATGGGTTTGTTCAAGTACTTACTGAGTATTTCTCCTTCCGACTCTCTAACAATCAATAATGGTCAATGATACACTAAGAAGGATACGATAACTACAGTGTCATAATCGTGTCTCAATGGAATATCAAGCAATGACTCAACGGGATATCAAACAAGAAAACTATAGAGTAAACGTTATAATGAACTAAAACATAAATACAATACTGTACTTGCCTGAATCCTTGCACAAATCGTAGTCACAAGTAGAGGATAAGGGAATTGCCAATCTAGAAGCTATCAACCTATAACACATATCGCACCACGAACCGTGCACGAAAACCACAAATCAATTCTAATGTTCTAGTTCTAAATTCATGAAATAGTGGCTAGTTGGGTTACTAATCTAATAACAGTTAATTTTGGAATAATTCACTTAAAAACCTAATTTAACCTAATAATAATCTGAATATAATCTAAACATGCAAGTATGTCCATCAAAAGTCAGGTTTCCAATTTTGGAAACCATAACACGCAAATCGAGGCGTGTCATTGACTATCTGGTCAAATATCATGAACTCTAGATTTTGAAAGTGCACCTTGGAAGATTTTAGGGCCATGAGTGTGCCGGAATCAACCGTGCCACAAAATCATATTTTGGTCAAAAGATATCGCCGTTATGGCTAATCGTGACCAAAACGGTGATCAACCGATCAATTCTGAGTTCAACAGAATAACTAAAATACTAGATGAATTAAATAATTTCTGGAAAACTTATATGTCGTAGAACTCTGTGTTAGCTTTTCTAAACTTCAAACGATTCATGATTTCGATTTCTGGTTCTCCCGAAATCTTGAAAACACCGAAACGTGTCAAATTTCGGACAACTAGCACTCTACGAATTTTTCAGAAATTTAGGTTCCGAAATTATGAAAATAAATTGTATATTCAGAAACTATACCTCAATACGCTTCCAACAAAAAACGGCGCACAAAAAGCACGTCGGGGTTGGCGGAAATCGCTTCGGGAAGTTGGAAACCCTAGATGAGTTCTCCCACCAAAGGCTGCTGGAATTTAATTAAGGTGAGCGAATATAATAATATATATATAGGAGAGAGAGAGGCGGTCACTGTAGCGGTTGGCGCCGACAGGTGGGCCCCCCTGGGTGGATTTCTGGATACTTATTTATTTAATTCAGAAAATTATTTAAAAATCATTTTAAGTCCAAAAAAATCAAAATAAATTGCAGAAAAATTTAGAAAAATTCTAGAAAATTCTAGAAAATATTTCTAAGTGTTTAGAATATAAATAAAATATTTTAACACAAAATATAATCGTGTGACCTCACAGTAAATTCCCAATGCCTATAAAATATAATTTTTATAGGTTTTATTTATATAAAAATTCCCAAAAATTCTACAAAATCCAAAAAAATTCTAAAATATTCTATAAAATATTTTTAGTCATTTAGAGCCCAAATAAAAATATTTGGTCCAGAAATACCCCCGTATGACCTTACAGTAAATCCTGAAAGTCCTTAAAAATAATAAAACCTTAAATATTAAATACCTAAAAATATCCAAAAATTATAGAAAAATATAAAATAGCAAAATAATACATATATAGGCTATCTAGAGGTCATATGACCTTAATATGGTCATAACCCACCTACAAGCTTTGGCATGACTCACAATGACAATAAAATTAATTATAAACAAATATAATTAAAAAAATTAAAAATTTGGGAAGTGGGCTTACAAATCTACCCACCTTGAAAAAATTTTGTCCTCAAAATTTCAAAAGATACAAATAGGCGCAACCAAGAATATCATCAAAATATGACATGACCAATCGATATGAATAAGCATGTAAAAGAATATAATCAAGAAAATAATGTGATGAATGATCGAAATTGATCAGGCACATAGAATCGAAATCTAAGTACGTTTTAGAAATATAATGGAAGGAAATAAAAATAGGTTTAAAAGATGACATTCAAAAATAGAAAAATATGAGAGAAATAAAGAACTACTAGTTGTAGAGAAGGTGGTAACAAGAAATAAGACATCAAACAAATTTGAAAGAAAAAAATTTAATAGTCGTATGCCAATAAAAGATATAGTCGCTATGATATTTAAAAATCATAAGCATATCCGAAGTCATTTAACCGAGAATCCATGCCTCGCCAGTGTACATCTGGCTGCCATGAACCCTTGGTTTCGTGACTTAAGTATAATATGTTATCGAACATTTTATCAACTCTATCCAATGTTGACATAATAAATCAAAGGATCAAATAATGCAACTAGGATATGCTTTAGTAACATTTGACAACCTACGCTTACTTAAAATTATTTCAACTTAGGGTCATGCCACGCCTGTGCGCTGCTGGCTGCAGTGAACCGCAGTCTCCATAATTCAAATAAATGGGGACAGTACGCATCTGTCTTACCATTGTATGTCACCGAAAATTATTTCAACTATATCTATAAGAATTTCAAAGAAACTTCAATAAATTCAAATAAGTCGATCATGATAAGAAAATATAAGTATCTGTCCTTGAGTAAAAGTATCAGTTTTGAAAACAAAACGATCACAAAATAAATGAAGACGACTTGAATTAATATATAGATAATTGAACCAAGATTAGGAACTGAAATAAAACGACCACAAAATAGTTTTGAAAATAAAATGAGGTTTAGAGAAGGTAGAAGTTAAAATGGCACAAATGATCTAGATTAGGAATTTAATTCTATGAAGGCCTATCTTACTAAGTGAATAGTCTACCCACCTTTGATCCTAACATCGTATCAAATATCTATAGGGTTTAAAATTCAATAGATCATTGGCTAAATCACATGGCCTAATTAGCAACCTTCACTACCTAAGGGTCAAATTGAATAAGGGGCTCCTAGTCCTAGTCATTCCTTAAAATTAAATCAGTTCTAATTGTGAATGAGCAATTTTCTAGTCACAGGCTTGCAGTAGTACGACTAACTTAAGTACAACCACAAGTTCGCAATCTTTTGCGAAAACGACCTGCATGGGCCACCAAAAAAATTGTCACGACCCGCACCCGCTTTTCAGATACGAGACGTGTCCAAGCCCAGCCTACGTCGCGGTATCGGCGGTAGTACGATGTCTAGCTCACAATAAACAAAGTGCTCATAAATACTAAGTGCTCATTCACAACAACTAAATCAACTTTACAAAATATAGAAGTTTTATATTTGAAGAAGAATGTAAGCTTTTACATTTATAGAAAGCTACCACACATCTAACTAGTCTTTATGGTTTGGCCTTCGAGTCTCTATCTCCCCCTCATATGGTCCATAGCACAAAAGTAGACACTTCATCCTCACCTATAACAACGATCCAGTCAGGAAAGGAGCAGAGTACAACCATATTGCAATTAATGTTGTTAGTCCAAAATAAGTTAGAACAACGAGAAACTATGATAGAAAAGAGTATATATAAGAACTAGCAAAGAGATGAACTAACAGGATATGAACTAGCACTACCAAAATATGAACTAGCAGGATGTAACTAGCAAGGTATGAACTAAAAGATAATGGACTAGATAAAGGAAAAATAGGAACCACTATGTGTGTAAAATATCTTTTAATACGTGAGCGGCTGGACTAATACGGCACATCATACGATGGCTATCCACAATAATAGGGTACGGCTAACTCATACGTGGGGTGTATGACTTAGCTATCCACAATAAAAATAAATGGATTTGTTCACGTACTTACTGAGTATTTCTCCTCCCGACTCTCTAACAATCAATAACGGTCAATGATACACTAAGAAGGATATGATAACTACAGTGTCACAATCGTGTCTCAATGGAATATCAAGCAATGACTCAACGGGATATCAAACAAGAAAACTATAGAGTAAACGTTATAATGAACTAAAACATAAATGCAATACTGTACTTGCATGAATCCTTACACAAACAGTAGTCACCAGTAGAGGACGAGGGAGTTGCCAATATAGAAGCTGTCAACCTATAACATATATCGTACCACGAACCGTGCACGAAAACCACAAATCAATTCTAATGTTCTAGTTTTAAATTCATATAATAGTGGCTAGTTGGGTTACTAATCTAATAATAGATAATTCTGGAATAATTCACTTAAAAACCTAATTTAACCTAATAATAATCTGAATATAATCTAAACATGCAAGTTTGGCCATCAAAAGTCATGTTTCCAATTTTGGAAACCATAACACGCAAATCGAGACGTGCCATTGACTATCTAGTCAAATATCATGAACTCTAGATTTTGAAAGTGCACCTTGGTAGATTTCAGCGCCATGAGTGCGCCGGAATCAACCGTGCCACAAAATCACGTTTTGGTCAAAAGATATCGCCGTTATGGCTAATCGTGACCAAAACGGTGATCAACCGATCAATTCTGAGTTCAACAGAATAACTAAAATACTAGATGAACTAAATAATTTCTGGAAAACTTATATGTCGTAGAGCTCTGTGTTAGCTTTCTGAAACTTCAAATGGTTCATGATTTTGATTTCTGGTTCTCCCGAAATCTCGAAAACACCGAAACGTGTAGCAGTTGGCGCCGACAGGTGGGCCCCCCTAGGTGGATTTCTGAGTTCTCCCACAAAAGGCTGCTAGAATTTAATTAGGATGGGCGAATATAATAATATATATATAGGAGAGAGAGAGGCGGTCACTGTAGCAGTTGGCGTCGACAGGTGGCCCCCCCCTTCAGGTGGATTTCTGGGTACTTATTTATTTAATTCAGAAAATTCTTTAAAAATCATTTAAGTCCAAATAAATCAAAATAAATTGCAGAAAAATCCAGAAAAAATCTAGAAAATTCTAGAAAATATTTCTAAGTGTCTAGAATATAAATAAAATATTTTAACACAAAATATCATCGTGTGACCTTACAGTAAATTCCCAAAGCCTATAAAATATATGGGTTATTTAGTTGTACCCCCATGGTTTGTACGTATTTTGGTAACTGTCCCTGTTGTTCTAAAAATAAAGAACACCCCCTGGTTTATAAATTTAATTAGTTATACCCCCTAGTGCATAGAAGAAAATGAGTAAAAAATTAAGCAGCCAGGGGGTGTTCTTTATTTTTGAAACAACGGGGACAATTACCAAAATACGTACAAACCATAGGAGGGTACAACTAATTAACCCTAAAATATAATTTCTATAGGTTTTAATTATATAAAAATTCCCAAAAATTCTACAAAATCCAAAAAAATGCTAAAATATTCTATAAAATATTTTTAGTCATTTAGAGCCCAAATAAAAATATTTGGTCCAGAAATACCCCCGTATGACCTTACAGTAAATCCTGAAAGTCCTTAAAAATAATAAAACCTTAAATATTAAATACCTAAAAATATCCAAAAATTATAAAAAATTATAAAATAGCTAAATAATACATATATAGGCTATCTAGAGGTCATATGACCTTAATATGGTCATAGCCCACCTACAAGCTTTGGCATGACTCACAATGACCATAAAATTAATCATAAACAAATAAAATAAAAAAAAAATTAAAAATTTAGGAAGTGGGCTTACAGTAGGCCCCATCTCTTGGCTCACTAACTCTCCTTCCATAAATTTCGTAACTGTATCTCTTGGTAGCCCATGTTATACAATGAATGGAATACCATTGTACTAACATGCTTCCAGTTGTGCTTGACTAAGACCTCCCCTATTGCCTTGATGAAACATGGGCAATATATGAGCAATGTTAAATAAAAAATACTTAGGCTCCCCATAGAGTCCATGACTACGACCAGAAGTAACTCATATCCTCAACATCTCCTCGAGATTTGAAACTTCTTAGAAGTCCTGTTACCGTGCTCTTTATGTTTAACCAATTTTCATAAGCTGCCTAGAACATTGAATTTAGTGTACTCTACCTCTTAGAATTAGATTCCAAATGTAAACGTCCCTTCATCTGTTTGAAAGTTGCGATACAATCTTCGTATTGTATTTTATCACTTGCTCGTATCTTTAGATAACCGTTGTAGATGATCGCAACCTTGATTCTTCACATTTTATTCTATTATAGAATCGTGCCTTAGTTTCAACTTTGAAAGAGAATTTCTAAAATGTATAGACAAGCCTCTCTAGAAATTAGCAAAGGATTGATTCTAATTAGGCCAATAATTCAGTGGTTCATAAACGTCTACTTTTATCTGTATCAATTGATACCATCTACCGTGACTATGATATTTTGAGCACAACACGAGCTATTCCCTTCGAACAAATTTTCCACTCATGAACTAGACCCATCAAGTTATACACATGGCATACATGCCCCACACAAATGCTCAACCTTGTGCTCTATTTCAACTACGCAACATGTATGACACATTTTTCCCTAGAACAAACCATAGAGGTTGTCCCGTTCCAATTGACTTTAACCTTGTAATATCAACCCGTTCCCCTAAATAAACTAAAATATCCATGCTCATGTAAGGCACACCACACCTATGACATACGCTTTTCACTCAAGCCAGCACATGCCTCCTATACAATCCGTAGATGCTAGCCATTATGATCTAAAGATTCCAAACGCTTACCTAATCATATTACAACAAGGTTCTGCACTTGTTATAGCATCTCATCCCTTAGCCAAAAACTCTTCATTTCCTAAATTTCTTAAATCTCACTCTTATTTACCCATGTTAGACGAAGAACGAAATCCTTTAAAACCAACACGTTTTAATTATATTTGAGTAAGAGATGCCTACTATCTTGTAAAAATACAACCTAATGGGAATGATGTTCAATAGTAGTAATTCCTTATAGAAGAACGATATGACAATATCTAGGTTTTCCCTTATGACCCGTGACTACGGTCAGGAATGCCAAATAATCATGTGCTCTTTAGAAATTATCCTTTTCGTAAATCTTGTAACGACGTCTATTGCGAATGGCCAACTTCCATAAGCTGGGTAGAGACTTGAACCAAGAACACTTATCCTATAGAAAATAGAGCCAATGAGGTTTCCATGTATGACTAACCTCATGTGTTCGAAAACCAAGGTACGACTTTCAGTCGTTAAGTTTCCTTTACTTCCGTATTGCATTGCATACCCCCCTACCGTAGCCTAATTTCGAGGACAAAATTTCTTTAAGTTGGGTAGGATGTAAAACCCCTCTATTTTTTAAAAGCAATTAAAATAATTAAATAATTGTAAATGTTAGCTAAGATAATTTATGAACAAATTATAAGAATGTGAATACTAATAATAAATAGTAACAACAAGAATTATATGTATATATGAATATATGAATATATAAGTGAATATATATGAGTATATAGATAAAAGAGAAATTAGATAAAAAGTGTTAAAAAAATTTTAAAGTGCCATTGTAGCCGAAGCTACAGTAGCTTCGTTTTCCCGAGCCTCCTGAACCGAACCCAAGGCCGCGATATACTTGCATATATTCAAACCCGAAACCAATCAAATCTCACTCAAATATAAACCAAATAAATCCAAATCTTTTCCTAATAAAACCTATATGTATTCTCTACCAGATTAGCTCAAGATTAAACTTAAATCCCAATCAAATCATTGCAATTTTTGGATTTAAATCACTATATACCATAAAAACCAAATTTTGAGTTTTCAACTAAATTCTCTCTCGATTCTCCACCCAACCTAAATTCCTTGCACCTAAGCCTTGACAGCAACCCAGCGGAGCTACCCCGCTGCCTGCACCTGGCCGTCGACCGCAGTATCGTTGGAGAACGGCTACAAACCAAGCCGCGAAATAGAACACTCTGTTTCAAAAATGCAGTAAGGTACCCATCTTCTCGTTCTAATTTCTTCATGCTCGTTATTCATTTTTGATTCTACAAAATTCTATGCGAAACCTACATGACACTCTTCGAGATCCTTCAAACGGATTTCAAAACAACCCACTAACTTGCTCGAAAAGTCGAGACGAAGTTAGCAAAAAACCTATTTTCTGTAGTATTAAAAATTATTTTAAAACGACAACTTGGAAGCCAATTTGTGACCTGTACATTAGGGTTTGGTAGAAACTAATTAAAAATAGTTAAAGACAACATAACCGAGATTATAACGCACATGTTCAAACTATATTTCGATAAACGTACAGAAAGTTATGAGTTATTGAAGTTGACAGAAAAACTATTTCTAAAATATTAAAAATTCATTAAAAATGTCCGATACGACGTATGCCCCGACAAACCGGGCAACGTGTTCGCGCTCTATACGCACCAAAAGGCGCATATGGATGTTGCTGATGTGTGGGAACTGACAGAACTCAGTTTTGTTGCGTATGCGCGACGAAATCAGTACGTATCCGTCAAGATACCCCTGTATCGACCCATTATAAATTAAGCCAGAACTTCGTGCACAGTCGTCGGATCGAGATAAAACTTGCGCGAACAGGACCGTATTGATTTTCTGGTCTTGTGTGCCAAGTTTGGTTCGATTCTGAGAAGGTCGACCGGAACGCCTTTTTGGCGGGTCCGCGACCTGCTCCAACGGGCAAAATTGTATATGGCTCATCGGAATCCAAAACTGGACATACCATTGAGTTTGTCTCATCAAACCGAACCTGTAGACATATAGTTTGACGACTTTAGATACCATAGACTTTGGCACGTACGTGCAAAACGGGTCCAACGGTGGATATCGTTTTGACCCAAAATTACGATTTTGCCCCTGTTCCAGAATTTGACTTTTGGACAGCCGTTTCCTAGATATATAATTTACACCGGGAACGTTCTTGATGTCTGTTTTAGTATCCGGGGCCATTCGTGCATTTTGAGATTTCTTGTTGACGTGACTGATTGCTTGGAGTTGCTATTCCGCACTGACAGGCTAGATACCTTGCCATATTTACTGTTTATATTTTTTGCATCTTATTGTAGTTCTGTATGGTTATTTCTAGTTCCTTAGTTATTTTCCTATTATTTTTTCCTGATTTACTTACCATGCTTCCTGCTATATATAATGCAACTACTAGTCACACTTTATTATTACTTTGAAACCTTGTCTATGAACCTAGAGTTAAGGGACTACCTTATTAGTTGCATTCCATAAACTTGACATAGTTATACCATAAGATATGTGTGAGATGAGTAGCATATAGAGGTACTTGCGTGTTGGCTGATCCTAGTGTGCATGCGTTAGGTCTAACTGCTAATAGAGGCATGTTAGGTGACTTAGCAGTTATTAGAGGTACAAGGTCGTAGATAAGACCTAATAGGTGCATAGGGTGGGGAGAATAGTTCCTTAACGTGTGGGCCATGTATGCACTTTCCTATTATTGCCGGTTATCTCCGCTGGAGATACGGTCCTGGATCCCAATACCTGATTTTCTGTTGGCCTCTGACATTCGATGAATATTATGCTTTAAGGTCCCTGGTATCCTGGTGGGACCATACCTGAGTTTTCTGCCCCTGTAGCCAGAGTACCCATGCGTTGAAGGTTTGATCTTAACTGCATGAACACAGTAGAATGGTTAGGTAACCTTAGTTAATGTCATGTCACCCCTACTAGTAGCTTGGGACAATGTCGTATCGGAGAATAGTGTGCTACCCCTTGTCCTTGTTTGGTTGTAGGGGTAGTCCACTATTTCGATGATGAGATATTGGATCTTGTTACGAATGAGGATAATTTACCTTACTTGTGATTTATGACATATTATATATTCAGTTTATTATGGCATGTTCTTCATGTATCTTGTTACGTCACTCTGAGGACCTGGTGATCTCTCCAGGTGTGTACTTCTGTGATATTTGCAGGTATTCTAGCCATGGCCGTGATCTTCTCCATTCCTTCGCAGAGGATTGCCCTTGAGTCGACTGGCTACCTTTCCTTCGCTTTTTCTCCCGTGTATTATCCTTCTCATTTAAATGGTTGGTAGTGGATTTGTCTCCGTCCAACTACATGTATAGATGACAAATTTTATAGTGATTTATATTATTATTCTCTTATTTGGTGGATGAGATTTAGTTATCTTGGTTTACTGTATTTTACAGCTTATGTATACATATGAGGTTTCCATATATTGGAGTATACTTCGTATGTATGCAGCTGGCATGTCCACGTACTTAGTCCCAAGTATTTTGGGACTGGGGCGTAACAGAAAGCCCTTAGACGTTTCGTAAAAGCACAGTGGCTTCACAAAGCTCTCAGAAGTCCCTCATTGCTTCGTAAAAGCGCAGTGGCTTCACAGAACCCCACCAACAGTCTCCTCGTCGCCCAAAAGTGCAGTGACTCAGTTGTCTTCAAAATACAGTCTTTTCGTCGTCCAAAAGTGCAGTGACTCCGTCGTCTTCGAAACACAGTCTCCTTGTTGCCTAAAAGTACAATAACTCAGTTGTCTTCGAAACACAGTCTCCTCGTTGCCCAAAAGTGCAGTGACTCCCTTGTCTTCGAAACACAGTCTCCTCGTCGCCCAAAAGTGCAGTAACTCAGTTGTTCTCGAAACACGGTCTTCTTGTCTCCCAAAGGCGTAGTGACTCCGTCGTCTTCAAAACACAAGTCTTCTCGTTGCCTAAAATGCACAGTGACATCGAAGCCTTACCCGAAGCGCAGCTCACATAGATGCACAGTCATATGAGGTTGCATTGTTCCACATATATCATTTCAGATATTACCCAACCATTTGTTTAAACCACCACTCCAAAGATAAGAACGGAGTTTAATTCTGTTGATAGGAGCAATATCTAATCGATTTTGTTTAAACCATCGCTCCAAAGATAAGAACTGAATTTGGTTCTATTGACAAGGGTAATATCCAATCGGTTTATTTAAATCATTGTCCCAAAGATAGAGACAAAACCTGACTCTTTGGGTAGGAGCCAAATCCGGTCGGGTTCATCTGAACAAAAAGTCTCGAGCAATAGACGTATGCCACGTGTCATCTATTCGGTTATGCTGATAACCACCCGAGATCTTGATAGAAGAGAATCTCAATGTTTGCCATATGTCAGCAGCAGCAGCCCTCGTCGTGCAAAGACAACAGATTCTCTAACATCTTAACGCGCAGCACTCCTGTGCGTCCAACAAATCGCAAGCACATCGTATATGTGAAGGGCCTATAAATAGAAGGAGTTCTTCTTCATTAAAAAGGTCGACAATTTCCTGATTGGCAACCCAGAGTTCCATTCACGAGCATCAGAAAGTCAGAGCAAGTTCAACTCGTCATCAGATCGTCAACGGAGTAAAGGAGCCACTGTAGTGCTCAATCTCCACTGTCATACTTTCCCAGAAATTCTTATACTTAAATCTTCTATTCAGGAGTTCTTTTTGTACTTTTTATACGTTTGAATACAAAAGTTCGTTCAACCTTTTGTCATGGCAAATAAAGGGCACAAGTACGAGACAACGTCCAGCCTACGCCATTGCATCGACGGTAGAACGTTGTCTAGGTCTACTATGCTAACTAACACAACACATGAATATGTATCAAAACCTGTCAATGATATCTTAACTCCAAAAGGAGGACATATAATAATAATATTCATACTCAATCATAAAACAACCAGTGCACACACTCTCTAGGACACCACACACACACACATATACACATGTCATGTAGACACATACACACATGCACAATTATAAATACGCAAGCACTTGGTGTATATCACCCCCGTATCGTACTAATTTACGATACGCTTGTGATACGCCCAAGATACCTATACCAAACCTTGTTTGAATCCTACCAAATCACATGAGCAAGTATAAAATACATATATTAACCTAATTAAAGCATAACATATCTAGTGTCATATGCAATTGGACATGTGTGCCACAAGCGTCGGAGGAAAAAAAATTCCAAAATAACTTTGTGTCCTACTGTATCATGATACGGCCTACTCGTATCCAATTGTGGACACAAATCTAGACACACACAAGCAATTCTAATCTAATTAGATCTAGATAACCAAATAATAAACACTTTGTGCACTAATCTCAAAATTCTCTCAAAATTGGCACAAAACTCTATATAACTTTCACATAGAGAGTCGTTAGAGTCTAATTCTTCCTTCTATGGGTAGTCCTAGTCCATGGGTGATTCCTAATGGTCAAATTAAACAAATAAAGTCTAACTAGAGAGGAAAACGAGATATATACCTATTGGGAGATGGATTCCCAATAAAAAAGTCAATTGGGCACGATCTGGCCACAAAACTCCTAGCAAATGGACTCCTCTTCTAGTGCTCCTAGTCTCCAAGATCCTAGGCTCCTTCAAGTGAAGATAATAAGAGTAATGGAAGAGAATTTGAATGAAATTTGAGAGAAATTGATGGAAGGATGGCTCAATTTGGAGAATAACACCAAATTGAGATGAATTGGTACAAATGAATAAAAAGAGAGAGAATGAGACCCCCTGTAATAGTGGTCGGCCATGCTAGATCTAATCCATGAAATCATAATGTCTAATATGCCCTCCAAAGCTTGTCATGTGAGCTAATTAATGCATAGAAGGCTCTAATCCTATTTTGGTAAATAGTCTAATCCCTATTTTATTAAATGGCATGAGTAAAGACTCTAATTTGGCCTAGTCTAATGAATTGGTCCATGAGTCATGTCATACTAATTGTTGGGCTCTAGTGTCATGTCTCGACTAGACTAATTGGTTTACTAACACAAGTCTAACAAATAGGCTAGCGACTAACCATAATGACTAAGATAATATTAATAAATAAATATACATAATATTATATAATATGAAATGATAAAATTATTCCTATTTGAAAAAAGTGGTAGTGACAAATATTGTGCACGAATAATATACTTTTTGAAATAAAGCTCAGCAACACAGCAGAAACTTTGAATGCACAGTATATGAAAAAATAATTCATTTTATTGAATGATTGCAGTTAAATATAACTTTTCTCAATAAACCTTTGAAATGCCCTTTCGACTTACATAACATGCGAAAAGAAAAATGACTGATAGGTTGTCATAAAATAATATCACATTTTATTCATTATGCCCTTTTATCAACTGAAATCAAAATGCTTCAACGGAACCCTAAATACTTACAAATAGAAAGAAGCTTGTAAACGGTAGCAAAACCTTTATCTTCCTCGTACGCTAGAGTTGCTAGACATATGAGCACACATTTATTGAAATAATCTTTCTATCATGGACTGGTCAATTAACAATTTATATTCATACGATAAAATAAAAACAGTAGAACATTTCATATCCCTTTAAACATAAATTATTAACTACAGTCGATTCATCATCCCTACATAAGAATACAGGATAATACTTACCGCCCTTGCATAAGACATTCATTAACATGCACCATGTCTATATGGGTCATTGGTGATTACTGCACCATGAAGAACTTTTACACGGCATTGTGACGCACTCTTTCAACGCATGTTGCAAGCCTCAATAAAGGTCCTACAATACCTCGTGCCTGTTAGAAAGTTCGAATATTTCTTCCCAGGTCAAAGCAATCTTCGGTGCCTAGATACTATTCGAGAAAACTTACCAAACCTTGTGTACAAATTGTCCATGACCATGCAAATGCATATATTACTCAATTATAAGCATAACGTGCATGGTAAAGTGCTGGAAGTAAATATAACCAATATTATATATTTAATTCATCGAAGCAACACTTTGTGACCTATCTGTCCCAACATTTCTATTTCTACTTGGTAACCTATCGGTCCCAAGATTTCCATTTCTACTTAATGACCTATCGGTCCCAACATTATCGTATTTCATAATATAGCATCATTTCTCATGTAAAGCTTACATCATAGCATTCTCATATAAATTATACTAAAAATTCATCTTTCATATGTTTTATTTATTGCAACAATAGCATCAAATATGTGGGATCATTTATCTTTACATCAACTAAGGCATCATCGATATGGACGTAGCAAGGCACACGAGAGAATTTATTTTATTAAAACGTGAAGGAGTGGAGAAGAAGGGATGGATCCATAGAACACTAACAGATTAGAGAAATACTAAAAGAATGAGAAACACTTGCATGGTTAGGCCTCAGTTATGTGTCCTTCTGCAATGGCACCAATATTGAATCAGTACACCTTCTTTATGTTATTTTCTCTCGGAATTCTCAAGAATGAATGTAGGAACTTCGATAAAAATGGGCAAAAGAATCAATCATCAAAAATATCACAAAAATGCATTCATCAAAACCAAGCAGTGAAAATGTCTAACGAAAGCTACAGTAAAAATGTATGGGAAGAAACTCTTATATAAAGCTTGTTCGCCAACACAAAATCTATTACATCTTGGACTCATTTCAAACAGAAGCCAATCCATGAGTTGGAAAGATTCTTTGTATTTGTCTAATGGATTAGATGTCGAAAGGTTTTTCCAATACCTAGTTTCAACTGGGTCCTACTAGCCAAGCATCACGTATTTGACCGCCAGAGCGGGACACTACACTCTTTATGATTGGGGTATTTTAAATATGAGTTGTAACAACCCCTTTTCTAAAACGAGAGTAATTTTGAACTTTTGTAAAATTGATCATGTTAGTTATTAAATAATAGATTTAAATCATGTTAATGATTAATTGGTGAATTTTTGATTATTTTTACAATATTTAAAGTAATGTATTGTGATTGTGTCCCTTGCTAGTGAAACCTTAGAACTACTTAGCCTAGAGACTAACCATGACCATGGGGACCTAGCTAATTTGATTAGATTAGCTCACTACCACTTTTTAGGCTAAGGATATTTTGATAATTTGTGAATTATTATTATTTTTGAATTTGTATTTAATTAATAATGTGCTAAGTAAAATATTAGGTCTAATCCTAGAATTGCCTAATCTAGAAGTTGATCATGAGCTTAGAGACTAAGTTAGAATTCAATTAAATGACTAAGTCCTAAAATATCTAGATACTAAGTTAGAAGTGGGATATTTTGGTAGAAACCCTAATTAAATTTGGGCCTTTACTGAAAGGGCTTGATTTCAACAAAATGAAGGCCTTAAACCTAACTTGGACCTAATCCTAACCCAAGAGGCATGCTTGGCCGGCCAAGAAGGTTCCCCTCCCCCTATATAAGATCACATTAACCCCCTCTTACCTCCTTCCTTACAAACCCTAACCCTAATTTGTGTTCTTTTCCAAATTTATCCCCTTTCACCAAATCAACTCCAAATTGAGCATAATAAATTGAAATACACTCCCCTAGTGTAGAGAAAGTCTCTGCTAGCAAGGATTGGGAGCAATTTGGCCATTGAAGCTTGGTGGAGATCTAGATCTAGGAGCTTTCATTGAGATTCCAACTCTCAATAGGTAATGACCTCTAAACTTATTAAATTTATGTTTTCTTTCCATAGATACATTCATTTAGGGTCCCCTTAGCCTTAGGCCAAGTTTGGCAACAAACCGAATCTATTTAGGGTGCGTATCGGAGGAGTATAGGAGAGATGTACAAAGTGTTCGATGAAATGTCACTTAGAATACTTTGTTCTTAATTTTCTAAACTAAATACATGTTTAGGTAGCTAATAGTGTGTAGATCATTATTCTGTGACTGAGTCGATTTCTATTAGGTTTTTGTGTCAGATTTGGACATGGGGACACTCGCAGCGCACACAGTGCGCTGTCCTGCTACCAGCGTATCCAAGCACGCTGGACACGACACGTTTTCAAGTGCCATTGGTTGGAAATGTTGGGGCACTGACTTTCGACACACACATGAAGTTTGACTTGATTTTATTAGGTATTCGAGAAGTTATTGATTCCACAGATGTCATACACTTGTCGCACACAAACAGAAATCCAGTCTCTGATATGCACATGGATACACGATACGACACCACTTGGACACGTATAGGTTGGATACTAGGATACCTTGACACCTAGTTCACATGTCGACACACCTGCAGGACACTTTGGTTAGACACATCGTGACCTGGGGGCTCAACACACATGCACGAGGACACCCTGTGCACTGATACTTGTACAGTATTGACACTGTCTGTTACCCATCCTCTTTGACACTCATGAGAACACACACACTTGTGACACTTTTACTGTTACATACTGGTATACACTACCTAGTTGCACACACACTACACATACCTGAACACATTGCAAATTGATACCTGTTTACTATATACACTCTATACACATGTACACACACACAAACTTGTAGACACACACATGCCTAAATAAACCTACACATGTACACACACACTCTTATTCTGATACTTCCCTTTTGGTTTCAGTTGGTGCTAACCTATATACAAGTGTATATTATGTATATGTTGTATAGATGGTAATATGTATGTATGTATGATGTTTGATAGATTGATATAGGGACAGTGAGATATGACAGTAGGGGTATAGGCATCTAGGAATGAAGGAGAAGGGGAAATCAATTACAGGCCAGTTGAACCCTTGGGAGCAAGCATATGGGTTTGGGCCATATGGCATTGCCAAGGTGGCAGTCACATTGGCCATAGACCAATGTTCAGGTATGAGAGTTGCTGCAGACAAGAGTAAGAGAGGTGAGGATTTAGAGTGTGAGGGAATATGGGTGTGAACCTGAGATTGAGTTGCATATAAGTTCTATATATGTAATGATATATGTGTCCTAGTGTATGGCATGGTTTGAGTGTCAAATGAGGAGGAAAATGTCATGATAGATCATAGGACTGTAATGGACATTAGTGTATTATTCATATATGTGAAGGAAGGGGTAAATTTAGGCACCTAGGATACATAATAGATATATGTGTATATGTATAGGTAAATAAAGATTTGGTATATATATATATATATATATATATATATATATATATATATATATATATATATATATATATATATATAAGGTTTAGGAGTATTGATATAGGTATACCAGATTTTTTTTACATATGTATTGTATGTTTAGACTATATATATATATATATATATATATATATATATATATATATATATATATATATATATATATATATATATATATATATATATATAATATTGTATTTTTTACCTATATCAATACTCCTAAACCTTATATATATATATATATATATATATATATATATATATATATATATATATATATATATATATATATATATATATATATATATATATGTATATATATAAAATATATATATATATAAAATATATATATATATAAAATATATATATATATATATATATATATATATATATATATATATATATATATATATATATATATATATATATATATATATTTTATATATATATATATATATTTTATATATATATATATATATATATATATATTATATATATATATATATATTTTATATATATATATATATTTTTATATATAAGGTTTATGAGTATTGATATATATTTTTTTTTATATATATATATATTTTTTATATATATATTATATATATATATATATATATATATATATATATATATATATATATATATATATATATATATAAGGTTTACGAGTATTGATATAGGTATACCAGATTTGTTGTACATATATATTGTATGTTTAGACTAGGTTTGAGTTGAGGGTAAAGTTATGAGGGATAAAGGGACATTATCCTAAAGGTAGGATATATATGATATACCCTATATATGTGTTATGGTTATGGGTTAGAAGTTAGGAGTCTAGTTTAATGCAGAGTATCCTAGTTGTGTTAGACTATGGGTATTGGTATTATTTAGAGTTATTTAATATGAATGAAGTCAAGTTATAGGGTTGGTTGCTTAGATACTTAAGTAGTTGGACTAGATTGACTAATGGTTGACCCTTTGACTAGTGTTGACCAATTGACTCTTTGACCTAGAATGACCTAGAATCATGTAGATTGTATTGTAAACTTCTATTATTACATCTTGAATACATTATAACATGTATTGCTCTAAATAGGACATTGTGACTCCGGTTCGGACATCTGTATACATCAGTCGCTCAGGATATCAGGCGAATACATTCTCTGATAGTTCTTTCATTTACTTGATGATTACAGTACTTCAGTTCTAGTTAGTTCTATTTGATTCTCTGTCATAACATGCATTAGTATTCTAGATTCACTCACTCGTAATACATGTACTTAACTCGTCTAACCTCTATAACTCGATTCATCCTTACTCGAATCACTAACTCAAATCACATACTCGAATCACCATACTCGAATCACTAACTCGATTCACATACTCGAATCACCATACTCGAATCACTAACTCGAATCACATACTCGAATCACTGACTCGAACCTCTGACTAGAATCCTTACTAGAATCACACTTGGCCTATATTATACTGTCTTGACTCATATCACATTGTTCTAGTTCAGTTAACTATATTTTACAGTCTTCATTACCATGCTCTCATATTTTACTGCATTTACTTTTTATGTTCTTTAAACTGTTGCTCTACTTTATTACATGTCTAAACTTACCATGTTCATCAATATAACTGCCTATAACTGCTTTATAGTCTTTATCATTTACTTGGGATTTCTAGATGAGATGTGTTCGTTCCAATCCTGACTGGATACGTTGACAAAATATTACAGATGTTTTTCCTAGAGTTACGTGTCCTACTTGCTATGGATCCGAAGATGGTTTAGCTACCTTGGGCCCCGACTCTCAGGAGTAATCGGAGACTAGTTTAGTAGACTTGTTTTATATTTCATGTTTAGAACTTGAATTGTAATAAGTTAAGATATTTGACTTTGTATTTGAGATTGTTTGAGATATTATTATTTAGTAGTTTATTTTAAGTTGTTGTTTGTTTAGTATTATTAATTATCTAGACTTCTGTGTTATCTTATCGTGCTTAGTCTGTGATTGAGTATTATCATATCATATACTTGTCCTCCGTTCGGAGTTGAGATCTATGACAGGTACATTATATATTTGCATGAGTTGTTTAGATAATGACCTAGTACAGCATTCTACCATCGATTTTGCAGCATTTGTTACGCACTTGTACCCCTACACCGGGTGCTAGTCATGACATGAGTTTTCTAAACCTAATCCACGTCAGAAGATCAAAAGAATGAGAGAGTTGTCATGCCCCGATTCTGCAGAGTCCTTTTGTCCTCGCTTTGGACTCTATGGAACCATTCGTCCTCGCTTGGGCGTGATGTCGTACAAGCCTAAATTGTGCTTGCACAAGGCCAAGACCTGTATAATGACAAAATAAATAAGATAGACAATAACGTAGCGGAACATAATACAGATATTTGAAATTAGCAGCGGTCACATTACAGAATATAATTGAACATAAGGTAGTAGAAACAAATTCTCTTTATTGATATTCTTTTGAACATATTACAAAGCTCTTATTGTCTCTCTGATACATGCCATACTTGGCTTACAATTTCTCAAAAACTTTACAGATTACAATGATTCCGTTCCATGTATTACATCCCTTTATATATAAACCAACTCTTTAGAACAAATAACCATCTCTTTGTATCTCTTCTAATTTCTAGTTCCTGAGGATGTCACGCCCCGATCCTGAAGGATCGAAAACTAACCACTGGGCGTGATGTCGTACAAGTTTAGATTGTACTTGTACAAGATAAAACCATTACAGTTTTTGGTATTTCTCAGAAAACAACGACAGCGCAGCAAAACCAAGCAGACATATTAAAGCCATAACAATATATGAAGAAAAGGTATCTCTTTATTAATTTTCTCAAATAATTACAAGACTTGCAGCTGAATACAGAGTTTACAATAAGATTACAAGACTCTTGAATAGCCAACTGAATATATACTTGCCATTTAGGCATTACAACCGAACATGTCGACTTGCTTACGAACTCACTGGTTCATCTGAGTTACACTGTTCCATACATTATGTCACGTATAGCAGAAGACATCATCTTGAAAGAAGATCTTTTGCACGTCCATCCGAATCATCGATGCCAAGCACTGATTAAACAATTTCCCCCATACACGAGCATCTGTAATATTACCCACAACGTGGGTCAGTACATCATCAATTTACTGACGAGCGGTGTTGGCCCAACTCACCTAAGAAGACAACACTAAGTAATCATGTTATAGAACATTATTAACAGTGGTCTTTCTCGTTGCCTTAGGGTCAATTTTATGTTTATAGCCGACAAGAAGTAAAGCATGCAAATCTTATAGCCAACATAATTTAAGGCATACAGTTATCACCCTTTGGTGATTCTTACCTACGGTCATGTAGCCATCCCTGCATATTTATAATACTTACTCAGCCTGCACAAGACACTGTTAAGAACAATATCATAATTCAATATAATTGTCACCATTCAGGTAATTCTTACCAGCAGCCGACATCCTTTCCTGTAATTGAGTAATAAGTTACTCTGCCTGCATAAGATATCATTAGCGCTGGACCTATCTATATGAAGGTCACTGGCGACACGCCATCTTGGACTGTCTTCCTGGCGAACGGCTAACTTCGAATGGGGTGCGAATCCATGGGAGGTTTTCGAAATACCGTGCTACTACTTCAGCACCATAGATATTTCGGTGCCCTTTTAATGGGCGGTAGCAAGCCCCTACTCCAAGTCCAAAAATCCTGATGTCAGTACGTCGACACTATTCTTGTTCCCCCTAGGATAAACCAGGTCCGTGGTCGCGGAGTACCGTTCTGGAAACTACCTTGTGCATAAGTTGTCCATGACCATACAAGTATGTGCAACTTATCTTTGAAGAAAACATATAATGCATGATAAGAAAAACTATATACTTCAGCCACCATTTCCATTTGTATTGCCATCTTTCTCATTCCAGGGTCTTCGTGCAATCAACAATCTACATCGGCGACGGAATAATAAAATGTTGTTATCCAATCCCTTTTTTACATCTTTGATACCATACATCTTTCCAACCAACTCAATGTACTCACCGCCCAATTCTTGGGACTTAGCATATGTATTACCATATATTCATTCGGACATAATTCAAGCATACTCACTGCCCAAGTTTTGGGGACTTTTCCTTCACCTGTCATGTATTTCATTACAAGGCAAGCAAACATACAATTCATCAATGAGCAACAACAGTTTACAGGTCATATGATTAATTATCTTTTATTATCTTTTCGACTTTCATACAAGGTATTATTCAGTAACTCAACGAGTAAACATAGCATACTATCCTTTTATTAAGCGTGAAGCTAAAGGATCTTCGAAGGGTTCAACACTACTCACATTTATAAGACGATTCCTGCCACGATCGTATAGCCTTCCAAGCGATCCTTCGCATATTCCTAAGTCCAACAAGGTTTTATCGAACCAACCATCCATCATAAGGCATATTGCGGGTCGGGCACTACAATATATACCACTCAGAAAAAGTTTTGTCCTCGAAACTTAAACAAAACTCATTCCCAAAACTTCAACTGACTTTTATGAGACTTCTCGACGATCAACTTGCATTATTCGACATTTCTCTGCAATGTCTCGATTGATTTCGAGTAATATACCATCTCATCACAGCATTCCAACTTGATTCAAAATAGTTTACCATCTTTGTTCTTCCTCCAACACTCATACCATTTTCTTAGCACATAATAATCCTCCCCGTGGCTTCGTTTGAATTCAGCATACCACTTAGTTGGAATCATACGCATATTTTAGGCCTTCCAGAAATACATGCACTTTAGCCAAGTCCAATGATAGAGAAAACGAACGAGCTACGGTACAATTCTTTTTCGAACATCAGTGATTGCTCTGAGCATCTCGTATATTCCCAACTTGTTTATTCAATTATCCAACCAACCAATAATACAATGAATGTTTACAAATTTCAAATTGAGAATTTTCCCACAGCCGATCCAAAATATTCCCAAAGTAGGCTTAATTACAACTTGATACCCTCAACTATTCCTTCTTTTCAACTTAATACCCTAAACTTTTTTTTGGTACAACTTAATACCCTGAAAAAAATTTGGACATTAATGTCCATGTTCAAAACTAAAAACTACCTCCCAACCCACCCACCCACCTACCCCACCCCCCACCCCTCTCCCTCAAGCCCCCTCAAGCCATTCCGGCCACCCCTCCCCTCGGCCCTGCAACCCCCCTTCTTGCTGACCCCCCACCTCCAGCATCCGTGGGACAACCAAACAACCCTAAGTATATTTACATATTCTACTTTTGAGCCTTCTTTCTCACCTCTACACATGTGCTTCCATGTACCTTCTGAAAAGTGAATTAAAGTCTGTAAGTAGCAGTGACAAGTGAGAGATATAATTATGGATAAAGTTACAAGAAAGAAGGGCTTGCATTCATCAATCACAGGGAAAGGACACCCCCCTTCTATGGTGCGCTGGGCCGGTGGGGGGCGGGAGGGAAGGGGGTTGGTCGAAGTGATTAGGGTGGGTGACAGGTTGGGGGAAGAGGAGAGAGGAAAGGCAGGGGTAGTTTGGGGTTTTTTTAATTTTAGGGTATGAAATTAAAAATATATAATAGTTGATGGTATTAAGTTGTTGAGTAAAAAAGTTTAGGGTATCAACTTGAAAAATCGACATAGTTGAGGGTAACAAATTACAATTAAGCCCCTAAAGTATTCCTTTCAAGTTCATTGTCATTCATGCCACCAAAGTTGATAAATCCCATAGCCACATTTCATTTCGATACCCCGATTCTCATCGATCAAATATTGTACTCGTCATCGTTCGCATCCATACACTCTGTTTGTGACTCATAAATTTTTACGATTATGATCCATCCTTCAAATTGTACCATCATTCCACTCTAGTAACATTTCTCGATGTACTCAAACATTTTCTCGTATTGATCAAGCCAACATATTATCCTCTCGCATAGGCAACTCTCATATTCCAGCAACATTAATTTCGAGGGTCCTTTCAACATTTCATTTGCCCTCGTCGATCTCGACTACATGTACTATCCAATTCCATTGTTACACTTTTCTCTCCAATTCCAATAGGATTATCCATCAATGAATTTATTCCGACTGTCTCAAGGCAACTATCGTCATTTTAAGCATCTCAATATGATTCAACCAACCAAATCCAACCAACTTTAGCAAATTTTTGACATTCCCAAATAAGGCAACAAAGTTTCGAAACCAACATGATCCGTCATCCCATCCAACATTATAACATCAAATTTCCTAATCTCTATTCCATTTTAAAGTTTACTTTCCGACACATCTTACTCATTCCGACTATACCCACACAACATCAATAGGGACATCCTACTGGTTTTCAACAGTCAACTTAGCATTCAGTCAAGTCTCTACGGTTAGCTAATGTAAGCTAAACCAAACATTCAGCTAACTCATATGAGATGGATAGCTATCAAGGACATACTTATCTCTTATCTTAGAGGCAATCAATTCTTATCATAAGGACTCTATTTTATCTCAGGAACAATCTATGATCCGACCAACTTAAGGGACATGGGACACTACCCAATCTTATGAACATATACCCCGGTACGGGCAATTGAAATATCATAGCCAACAAATCCGAAACTTAGGCAACCAACCGACACTCTAGGCAGCCAACCGACATTCTAGGGTCAGGTCTTTCTACCCTTACTCATCCTCGGGTTATATCCAATGAAGTCATTCTAAACTTACCCACAACCGATAAAATCTATCTGACAAGTCTTATGGGTCAATCCCGAAGCTATCATCTAAAAGTTTATCAATCGAACATCCAACTATTCAGTTTTTACTTGCATAGACGCAGCATCACTTGCTCAATCCGACTTATATTTCCATATCGTACTCAAATTGGATCTATTCAATCAGGCTAACTATTCCGAGTCATATTCCAACATTGCTACCTCAATGGTTTATCATTCACCATCTCTTTCCTTCGATCTCTTTGCGATATATTCAATTTCCACATCTTTAGATCATTGATACGGTCATCTCTTAGCAATTCACGTGAACTATCAATATTCGTTTTGCATCATCGCTTTATAATTCCATAAGAATATTTATTATTCATGCACCAATCCAATTACTATGCCACTAAACATCCAGCATCCATATATCGATCATCTAGTGAATATGACATAACTCATTTGGCTAAGTCATAATCCAACAATTTTATATTCTACCCAAACTTATCATTCATGCGATAACATCATTCACCGACAGGATCTATTACATTTTACAGCACCTCGATACTTATTGGTATCCCAGCCCATCAAAGAATCATAAGGAACATCTAATCTTTCATGCATCAAGGGACAAGTGTTTATTCTCTATGCCTCAACATAATCAAGGGTCATAACTTGTTAATTCGGGACACGTCTAATTCTCTCAAGCACAACTGCACAACGTGCATGGCCATCTATTTCCTCAAATCCATTATCTAACTTTTCGGTCGTTGATGCAACTCTCTGTATCTTCTAAATCATTCGCAACATCCCGATAAGCGCCTAACATCACCATCAATTTGTCGATGTCCAACATGCAATTCGATTTACTCAATTCCAACATCGTTCAATATTCGGTCTATAGTTGTTCTCGTAAAATCTTTCGATAACAATACCCCACCATCGTTACTGAGCCTACAATCCTTTTACCCAACTGATTCAAGTACGCTTGAATCTGTAATTCGTTTCTTTTCCAACCAAGGCATTCATTTCATATTCTCAATTTCTCATTTACCCAGCATAATGCTAACCATTCCAATCTCGCATCAGGTCATCCGAACTTAATAATCAAGGGACACGTCTAGCCGTCATGTATCAATCGTAATCCCAACTACGACTCGATACTACCCAATACCTTACTGGTAAAGCAATCAATATGCCACAAACAGGGTCAAGGGACATCGCATCACGACGAGGGTATATGCAATATACCACTCAGAGCTCAAGCAATTCCTGACACAATATTCCCTTCGCATCAAACCAATGTCCAATATGGACTATCTATCCTGTAGTGGTTATGCTGACCACAAATACCGACTCAAAATTTTGTCGATTTCCATTCACTGAAATCTATGCACATTCTGTTCCAACATACCATGCCATCACCCACAGTCGATTGCTGCATAACAATCGACTTCAATGAATCCCACACATAAGACATCCAGCACATACCAACTTATTATTGCATTGCATCATTCTTATTTATTTTGGTATCTTTTAGGAATTCAATAAAGCACACATATCATAGCCCACATATTTAGACTTATTGTATGGACATCCAGTGAGCGACCAGAAGGATCAACAGATTTTCAGTCAAGAGAGCAACTTAGAATAATTTGGAAAAAATACTGAATAATCACATAAGCACTTTGAGTAATCGTAGAGGTAACTTTGATTTCATCGCGGAAGCAAATTTGAGTAATCTCGGAAGCAGCTTTGAATCATCATTGTAACAACTTTTATTTGAAACAAATTGAATAAGAATACAAGGATGTAAAGCCGTGCTTTGATACATTATGTTACGCCTCGATCCCGGAGGATCAAAACCTAACTACTGGGCATGATGCCGTACAAGTCTAGATTGTACTTGTACAAGGTAAAACTATTACAGTTCCTGGTATTTTTCAGAAAACAACGATAGCGCAGCAAAACCAAACAGACATATTGAAGTCATAACAAGACATCATTAGCACTGGACCTATCTATATGAAGGCCACTGGCGACACGCCATCTTGGACCGTCTTCCTGGAAAACAGCTAACTCCGAATGGGGTACGAATCCATGGGAAGTTTCCGAAACACCGTGCTACTACTTCAGCACCATGGGTATTTCGGCGCCCTTTTAGTGGACGGTAGCAAGCCCCCACTGCAAGTCCTGAAATCTCGATGTCAGTACGTAGACACCATCCTTGTTCTCCCTAGGATAAACCGGGTCCGTGGCCGCAGAGCATCGTTCTGGGAACTACCTTGTGCACAAGTTGTTCATGACCATGCAAGTATATGCAACTTATCTATGAAGAAAACATATAATGCATGATAAGGAAAACTATATACTTCAGTCACCATTTTTATTCGTATTACCATCTTTCTCATTCCAGGGTCTTGGTGCAATAAACATTCTACATCGGCGATGGAATAATAGAATGTTGTTACACAATCCCTTTTTCACATCTTTAATACCATATATATGTCCAACCAACTCAATGTACTCACCGCCCAATTCTTGGGACTTAGCATATGTATTAACATACATTCATTCGGACATAATTCAAGCATACTCACTGCCCAAGTTTTAGGGAGTTTTCCTTCACCTGTCATGTATTTCATTGTAAGGCACGCAAACATACAATTCATCAATGAGCAACAACAGTTTACAGGTCATGTGATTAATTATCTTTTATTATCTTTTCGACTTTCATGTAAGGTATTATTTAGCAACTCAATGAGTAAATATAGCATACTATCCTTTTATTAAGCGTGAAGCTAAAGGATCTTCGAAGGGTTCAACAATACTCATATTTATAAGATGATTCCTGCCACGATCGCATAGCCTTCCAAGCTATCCTTCGCAAATTCTTAAGTCCAACAAGGATTCATCGAACCGACCATCCATCATAAGACATCTTGCGGGTTGGACACTATAGAGGATAAGGTTCGGGCTATCGCTTCGGATCATTCATTTCTTCTACCTTGCACCTGCAGGCAAGCTGGTGGTGGGTCAGTTCCTTCATATGCCTTTTAACATTCCTCAAACTGGCATTCCAGGATTTACAATCCGATATATTTCTATTATATTATCGAGCCAAACCCGTCCATCAACATACTGGTGATGTGAATAAAGGCTACATCATCTGAAAGATCACTAATTCATTTAGTGAAAAAAAATTTATATATGATCTTGCTACTTTTACCTATATTCATTTCATGCATATCAGAGTCAGATTACATCTTTTGAAAACACTTCCCAAAACTAGCATATCATTTCTTTCATTCGAGCCAACTATCAGGTCAATATCATGTACGATAGTTGTTCATCAATATGATGTATACAGAGTGTCTTGTGAGCCATAACAGTTCATTAGGGACTATAGCAGGAAACCATATCATATATTGCTCATTCTTTCTTTATGTAACGATTAGCAGTATCGGCAGTTCAGTTCTATATAATTTCTCATAATAGTACTTTATGTGGACAAATATCATAGGAGCAGTTCATATAATGAAACATAAAAACCATAAGCGGACATCACCATTTGGTGATTCTTACCCGAAGCCGTCGATTCATCCATGTATAAAACAAGGATTAGAAAAACATAATGTACATATCCGACAAACTTTCATGTTCGTCTCTGCATGGTTAGGCTGAAAACAATCTTTATCGATGCATGCCTATCGATTAGAAGTTGTAACTCAAGGCTCATCTCTGCACTAATACATGCATACACCAGCAGCTGTGACTCAAGGTTCAGCTCTGCACTGATATACACATGTACTAACAGTAATGACTCAGGATTCAGCTTTTCACTAATCGACACCTATCTATATGACGATCCACAGATCATGCCCCGTGATTAGCAGTTGGGACGTACAAGGTCATCTTACTAATAGACAAGACATCCCCTAAGTGCGAGGTCTCTTTTACCTCAGGGTGCCCAATCCCTCCATGGACGAGCGGTTCCCAGCACCTCAGGAACCGGTCGACAGACTATACCTTGTGCACAAGTTGTTCAGACCTATGCATGAATGCAATCTATCAGATAAAATATCTACGATGCTACAGTTTATCGATAAGCATACATTTCTATCTATTATCTGCTTTCTATACGATTCGATCATCCTATACTATTCAGTCATTCCAGCATACGATAAGGAACATAGTGAAAATATCTACTTACGCAACATAGTAACATCTTGGTGTCATTAAACATATATTTCTATTATCGATAGCATACAGTTCAGGGGTAGTAAAAGTTCTCTTCTTATTAAACATGACAAGGCTTATCTATTGAAGCAACATCTAACTTTAGCATGGTATCATATTATTTAGTTTAGCATGGCAACATGTACATTCTTCTACTAGCATACAGGTTCGATGTACTAACATTTTCAATGATCACCATCTTGTTATTAACCAAAGTATTCATTCAAAAATACAGATTCTTATCGTCTTATGTTCCAATTGCAGCAATTCGATTTTTCTGTTCATCTATTGCCTTCGCAGAGCGGAGCACTACATAATTACCTACCAAGAAAAAGTTTTATCCTTGAGACTTAAGGAGAAACTTACGATATCCATAGCAGCAATAGTCCTCATCCTTCGCCATCATCAATCCATAAAATGATGGTCCATATCATAACAAAACTCTTGTTCAAATAAAACATCTCAATCTCAATCAATCGATCGATAAAACATATGTCGGCATCATAAAAATATTTACGGACTTATTGTATGGAACGTTCATCTCATTTTCGGTATCAAGTAGGTAAAGGAAATTTTGATCAAGAGAACATCTTCGAATTCAATCGAATCAACAATTGGCCAGAGGATCGTGTTGCTCTGATACCATTATGTCACGCCCAATTTTGCAGAGTCCTTTCATCCTCGCTTTGGACTCTGTGCAACTATTCGTCCTCACTTGGACGTGATGCCTTGTAAGCCTAAGTTGCGCTTGCACAAGGCTAAGTCCTATACAGTAACAAAATAGACAATATAGACAATAACGCAGCGGAACATAATGCAGATATTTAAAATTAGCAGCGGACACATTACAGAATATTGTTGAACACAGGGTAGCAGAATCAAATTCTCTTTATTGGTATTCTTTTGAACATATTACAAAGCTCTTATTGTCTCTCTGATACATGCCATCTATTCTAAAGAGTTGGTTTTGTATATAAAAGGATGTAATGTATAGAATGAGATCATTGTAATTGGTCATCTCTTTGCATCTCTTCTAATTTTTAGCTCTTGAGGATAAGGCTCAGGCTATCGCTTCAAATCATTCATTTCGTCCACCTTGCACCTACAGGCAAGCTGATGGTAGGTTAGTACATCAACGTACTGATGATGTGAACAAAGGCTACATTGTCTGAAACGATCACTAATTCATTTAGTGAGAAAACATTTCATATGATATAATCTTGCTACCTTTACCTATGTTCATTTCATGCATATCAGAGTCAGATTACATTTTTTGGAAACACTTTCAAAAACTAGCATATCATTTCTTTCATTCGAACCAACTATATGGTCAATATCATGTACGATAGCAGTTCATCAATATGATGTACGCAGCGTATCTCATGAGCCATAACAGTTCATTAGGGACTATAGCAGGAAACCATATCATTCATTGCTCATTCTTTCTTTATTTAACGATTAGCAGTATCGGCAGTTCAGTTCTATACCATTTCTCAGAATAGTACTTTATGTGGACAAATATCATGTGAGCAGTTCATATAATGAAACATAAAAACCATAAGCGGACATCACCGTTTGGTGATTCTTATCCGAAGCTGTCGATTCATCCCTGCATAAAACAAGGACTAGAAAAACATAAATACATATCCGACAAACTTTCATGTTCGTCTCTGCATGGTTAGGCTGAAAACAATCTTTATCGATGCACGCCCATCGATTAGCAACTATGACTCAAGGCTCAGGTCTGCACTAATACATGCATACACCAGCAGCTGTGACTCAAGGTTCAGCTCTGCACTGATATACACATGTACTAGCAGCTGCGACTCAGGGTTCAGCTCTTCATTAATTGACACCTATCAATATGACAGTCCATGGGTTATTTTTCTTGATTAGCAGTTAAGACGTACAAGCTTATCTTACTAATAGACATGACACCCCCCTAATCGCGAGGTCTCTTTTACCTCAGGATGCCAATCCCTCCATGGACGAGCGGTTCCCAACGTCCCAGGAACCGGTCGAGAGACTATACCTTGTGCACAAGTTGTCCAGACCTACACATGAATGCAATATATCAGATAAAATATCTACAATGCTACAGTTTATCGATAAGCAGACATTTCCATCTTTATTTGTTCCATATCCATTCATTCAAGCAACAAGTGCTTTCTATACGATTCGATCATCCTATACTATTCAGTCATTCCAGTATACGATAAGGAACATTGTGAACATATCTACTTACGCAACATAGTAACATCTTGGTGTCATTAAACATATATTTCCATTATCGATAGCAAACAGTTCAGGGGCAGTAAGAGTTCTCTTCTTATTAAACATGACAAGGCTTATCTATTGAAGCGACATCTAACTTTAGCATGGCATCATATTATTTACTTTAGCATGGCAACATGTACATTCTTCTAGTAGCATACAGATTCAATGTACTAACATTTTCAATGATCACCATCTTTTTATTAACTAAAGCATTCATTCAAAAACATAGATTCTTATTAGGCGTGAAAGAATCCGAAAATCAGTCTTCGTCCGCTCACCTAGATCAATCGTCTTCTCTTCCAATTGCAGCAATCCGATTTCTCTATTCATCTAGTGCCTTTGTGGAGTGGAGCACTACAAGAGTTTCTCAAAGTTATAATTTTCAAAAGAAAGGAAGATGGATTCAGAGTTTCGGGGGTTGATTTGGAGAGAGATCGCTTCGAGGAGTTCTACAATGGTTCTTCCTCATCATCTTGTATTCGGTATATAAATAAATTATACTCATTGTAATCATTTCCATCTGAGTAAAAGTTTGTGGTGATCCTTGTGGATCAGTGGAGAAGTTTGTAAGGAGTTGGTGTATCTCTTTATTCCATTAGTGGAGGCTTTTCGGGTTATACTTCGATTGTTTCGTAGTTTTTCTCGTTATGGTTTTTCACGTAAGAGTCATGGTGTCTGTATTGTGCTTTTATTATGGTTTTGGCATATTTGGCTTGTGCATTTTTCTCCAGTCCTCATTAAGACCTGCAGATTAGGGGTAATAGTTTATGTATTATTTTTCCAATAGATTAATATCAAGGCAGTGGTTACCAGGTGTCAGGAGTTGACAGCCATATCGAGTAGAAGAGATATATGTGAAACCAGTGCACATGATAAATCTAAACGGTTCTAACTATTACTATTGGTGGAGCAAGATGAAGGATTTGTTCTTCATTAAGAAGCTGTATCTTCCAGTATTTGCTTCCGAAAAGCTCGATGAAAAATCTGATGATTGAAATTTTAAGCATATACAGATGTGTGGGTATATCATGCAGTTTGTGGATAAGAATGTGTGTAATTACATCGCTAATATTGAGTACGCAAAGATGTTGTTAAAGAAGTTGTAATCCTTATATGCGAAGAAGACGGAGGTAAATAAATCGTTCCTGATCTGAGAATGGGTCTTAGGTATAAGGATGGTTCATCCACTATGATTCACTTGAGTGAGTTTCAGGGTGTGGTCGATCAGTTATCTTCTATGAGAGTAAAGTTTGGCGACGAGGTACATGGGCTTTAGTTGCTATGTATTTTTACAGGATCCTGGGAGACCATACGAGTGTCCATGATCACTTACATTCCAGAAGGTGCAGTTAGTTTGGAGTTTGCCAAGAGTGGGATGTTGAATGAAGATATGCGGAGAAAATCCTATAGCAGTTCATCTACGTCTCATTCAAAGACGCTTGTTTCGGAGAGCAGATGCAGTAGTAAAAATAATGGTAGAGATAAATAGATATATTCGATCTATAATAAATCTTCAGTTGGAACAGTTAAATAAAAAAATTCGACAAAGGGGCGATGGGACTCCTTATTCTTAGATCTGCTTTGCAACCTAAGAATAAGTTTAAATCATTTGATGTTGATCGTATTTGCAAACTTGCTGAAAAGTTCTATCTTGATAATTTTAGCAAACAAGAAATGAATTATTTGAAAATCTAGTTGAAGCACTATGAAGTTGATGCACTTCACCACGTATAGTTTCAGAATATGACAACCATTTCTGAATTATGTAGTGGGTTAGTTGAAACATATAAGGTACAATCTTATAATTTGATAGACATATTGATGCAACTCGTTTTAACTCTGCATGTTTCTATGACAACTACCGAACGAGCATTTTCAGCTATGCTCATCATAGTAAGATGAATAAAGTGCTTTTAATCGATTCAATGATCATCTTCCTCGAAAGATAAATCTAAGAAACTATCGATTCAAATTTGATAATAGATGAACTTTATTATCGGGAGAATCGAAGAGTATGCTTCACTAGAAAGCATCTTTCTTGTATACCCAATTAATTTTTTTCAATTTCTTTATTTGTTATAACCTATCAAGTTGAGTATAGCTTATTATCTTTATTTTTTTTTAGTTTTGTGGAAGTTAAAATTTTATAAAGATATATGAGTGTTTTGATCAATTGATGTTGTCTTATATTGTCAAAATAATTTTGACCAAGTATAACGTACAAAAAACAAATGAAAATTTTTTGACTTTCATCCCACTTGTTAATATGAATTTGTAGTTACATCCCTCATTTTAATTTTATTAGATTTTCATCCCACTTTTTGTCACAAAAAATATTTTTCGTGACAAAACGAATATTTTTCGTGACAAAATGAATGCTTTTCGTGACAAAAAATTGGATGAAAGTCTAATAAATAAAAATGTGGGATGTAAGTACAAATTTATATTAACAAGTGGGATGAAAGTAAAAAATTCCCAAAACAAATTTGCCTTCTTTTCCTTATGTTTTTTTTTCTTTTTTAGTATGAGTCAGTTCGCATCCCAACCCATCCAAACCATCCCAGTCCAACCAAGTTCGAACTTCTGGTTCGACCATTGAGTGACATGAGTCCCTCACAAATCCTTCTTCAAACTGTCCTGAAAACACAACCCTCTCATGTTTCTTAAGTTCGATACTGTTCCAACTGATCAAAAGCTGGGGAGGAGTTCTTGATGACCCACGACCTCGACTGCTACAGCAGGTCGTTCCTCACATACACCGCCAAGTTCTCCTATGACTTTGCGGACGTAGCATTTGACCCCTATGGCGCCCTACGGCGCCATATTGACCGGCGAGTTGGGTGTCCGTCACAGGCCTCTCGATAGATAAGGCCCACAAACATGGTCTAATATTACTTACTAACTTGCAATGGGAAGACTGAAACAAACTCTAAACCACTTAAGTAGTACTATATCGTAATGACTAGTAAGGTGCCCCAAAGAGGTCTACACAGACTTATCTCTACTATTATAAAGAGACTTCAAAACAGCTCAAGATTGAGCCGTCTAAGCCGTGTATATCATCAACCATTTTCTTTTAAATAAATTAAATTATGTAAAAAGTTGTTAATAAAAGTTCAAATTTGTTATATATATATATATATATATATATATATATATATATATATATGCAAAATGGAAAATTGAACTCAACCAAACAAAAAAAAACCTCCCACCTTAACCATATGAGCTAGAAACTATATTTAACTATAATTGGATAATATTTTTATTATACGTTATCAAACGTACAAAACACATACATTTACTAATTATATATAGTAAGCTTTAGTAGAAGATTTTATTTGTGAAATTGATTGATAAATCTGATATCTAAAAAAATTCATAAAATTTGTTTAGGAAAATCGGGTCTTTTTTCATTTACCTACCTATTCAAGAAGCGTCACTGTGACGGGACGACCGACCATGTTGGTAGGCTGCACGAGATTTTCTGGAGACGATGGCGATGCTAGATCGGCGGCTTCTTCGTTGCCGACTATTTCCCGGCATTGGGACAGATATCCTCAATGGAATGCATGGGAGCTAGGCTTCACAAGAACTTCCTCCGACTTGGGTAGCTTCTATTAAAGGGTAACCGATTCCTCTGTTTTCAGGGAAAACATGAAGCAGTTCGAGGTCGCCGGATAGGACGAGGGAGGCTATTGGCAAGAGCCTGAAGAGTTCAACCTAGACAAGTTCATCGACATGGATGAAGCTGCTGGTAGTTAGAATGCATAAGAAATCTGCTCTTCATCTAGTAGCCACCAAGTACAAAAATGGAATTAGTCCGGCACATGCAGCTCAAGTGGAAAACAATAGGAACGCGTAGACGTGCATGGATTGGATTGTAATTAAAAAAAAAATGTATGAAATGCATTTTGCTTGTAGTCTGTGCACAGAGTAGCAATGTGCTTGCAGTGCATGCACAAGAAGAATGATCATCGTCTACTAGCCACCGACGAGATGAGACGCAGATTAAATAGACTTCTAGTCTTCTACCAATTTAAGACTTTTTTCCTTCTAATTTTGTCGTCTCAGTGAAAGGGATATAGAATCTTAAACACTAGACTAGTCTCATGGTCCAAAATACAATGTGCAAATTCCGAACGAAATTTTACATAAAACTAAGAAAATTAGAAATGGCTGATGACAATCGCATAAGGAAAACATCACAGGAACTACGAGCACCAAAGCTTGTCAGTGGAGGTGGCAATTGCATCTCATTCTCCAATCTGCCTCGAAGTGTTTATACTCATATAATTCTAACTATTCCATCCATGATCATTATTCTGTTGGAATCTTGCATTCTCTGGAGAAAAACAATTATCCACAAGAAATGAGTAGGCAATTCAGAAGCATTAAAAAATCAGAATTACTCAAAATCAAACTCTACAGTAAATTGCTTGAAGAAACAAGAGATACACCCCTTAAAAAAGATATAAGCACTATTTGGACGAACTCAATTCTTTATGGGGTAAAAATACCTGCAATATAGTTGTGATTTCATGCATCGTGTAAGGAACAGCTGCTTCACGACTAACTAATTGCTCAACTTCTGTGATGGAGATCTGATCCAGGTGGTTCGCAACCACATGTTGACCTAGTATGGTCTCGAATGTTTCTATTCTGCATTTTCACATAGAAGGCAGGCTTAGTGCTTACATCCAAAATAAAAGTACTCAGACGACAGCATTGATTTTGAGGGGAAAAAAGGATTAGGAGAATGGAACCTCTCTGCAGAAATCTCAGTTGCAGGAACGTCGTCAACTTCCATTGGATCCAATGTTGTGCTGACCACATAAAAGTAAGAATATAATGTAGCTTCATAACTGAAATTACTACTGTGAGCAACAAAAATGCCAAGTATTCCCATATTGCAAGTAAAAAAACAACAATTCAATTGCAATTATTCCCAAAGCTGAGCACGAGAAGTGACAACAAAATTAATAGTATAATAGAAGGGTTTGCCACTGCCACAAGGCTCCTGCAAACGATGAGAATGGGTAAGATGTGCACAAGATTTAATCCAATTTTATGAGGCAGTTCTGAGGCCTGAGAACGTGCACCTCCGGCACAGAAATGCCAAGCCGTACATTTACATCAAACGACACTCTAGTATAATACTAAAATGTGATGTATAATGGAATTATAGGGGCTAATATATTATTAACAACAATCTGTGTGAGTTGAGAATGGTATGAGTAGTCTCTAACTATAAGAGCCAACTTTTATTATCTCAAAAAAGTAAATAGAATAGAAGTCCAGTTTTTGTTCTTTTGACTGATTGCAGTTGTGCCTTCTACACAATAGCAAAAGGCACAACTTACAGATTATACATTAAATCAATAAGGTAGATTATAAGTAGATAAGGAACAAAAGTCCAGAGAAAATAATCATGTTTGAGGTTAACATGAAAACTGTGATTGAATCAAGGATGGATGCCTACATGTTAAACGTGTAGAGAATTAAATCACTGTTTTCCATGGGGCCAGAAGAAGAAAAAAGTTGAAACATTTCTTCTGAAACTATATATATATATATATATATATATATATATATATATATATATATATATATAGGCTTTGCTACTTCCCCTAATTCAAAGTTGTATAGCCTATCAGATGCATCATGACAAAAAGTCAGATTTGGTTTAAGAGAATAACATAAACATGTCTCTGAAAATTGTTGAATGTAAAAAAATGGAGTCAGTAAGTATTGATGGGCAAAAGATACCTAAGAGAGAGTTTTTGGAATTAAGGATCAACCATTCATCGTGATAGATTAGATAGAGAATTATGTTTTTAGAGTCGAACTTGGATGATTGAAATAGACAAGTGTTTATGGTGTGCTTTGTGAATGATGTTATTCCTATGAAGTTGAAAGGAAAGTTCTAGAAGAACAGCCTTGTTTTATGGATCAAAGTATTGGCAATTAAAAACAAGTCTATAAATGATCATAGCTCAAATGAAAATTCTAATATGGATGAGCAGCAATATGCTTAAAGGAATTATAAGGAATGAGCTCATCCCTGAGAAGTTGAAGGTGTTGTTTAAGTCCCTGATACTACACTAAAACTCTAGAGGTGTAATGAGTGCCAAGTGAGAATTAGATAAAAGAAAATCATCTATCGTTTCAACATTTGCAATGTAGACCAATATATGCAACTATTAGGAGCTATAAGAAATTAGTTGAAGGGAATGCTAGAACTACGGGTAGCCCTAAACAAACTTGGATGAGGCTACAAAGAAGGATCTGGTTTTTGTTAGCACTACATAGAAAATAGCCCTTAACAAGGCTCGACAAAAGAAAACAGTTCAAAGCAAACCCCAAAAGTTGGGTTGAAAGTTTTGTTGTTGTGTATGTTCTTTTGGGGGAAAAGAGGAAATAGGCGAGAAAAGTGAGGTTCCGTTCTTGACCACTAACGTCCATGTTCAAGCCAAGACAGATGGGATGAGAATGAGAGCAATGCCAAAGATCAGATTGATCATCCCAAATGCAAAGCAACTGAGAGAAAGGTAGCTAGCATGTCCTGTTTCTCTAATAAGAATTAAATCGTTGAGTTGCTGAAAGAATAACATCAAATAGCAAGGAGATTAAACATATAAAAAAAACAAACAGAAAAGAGCATAAAGTTAGAATACTGGAAAAAATGTTCACCTCCCACCACCATCGACATTGACATCATTGTTGTCAGCAACATGGTCAGCTTTTTGTTTCATCTCCATTTCTCTCTCTCTTTGTTCACGCTCGTCTATATCAGTCAACTCTTTGTGGTATATTGCAAAATTTAGAACTTTCAGAGCTGCTTCAACATCGATTTTAAGAACCTAGATCAAGAAAGCATTCAAACAAGATTTTAGTTCCATCATGAAGATATGGTCATTTATCTCCCAGATAATAAACTGTCAAGTGTGATGAGAAACAATAAATCCAAACCAAAAATAAACAGCTTTACTAATATCACTATCCAGATAAATTTTTATAGTTATTTGTTACCTTTTAATAAGATGTTGGAGGCAACGGGGAAAAGGACTATTAATCTTGACAGATTCCACTCCATAGAAAAAGATATCTATGATGGAAGTAAAATAACACATAAACAAGATGAAGAGTGTTCCATTTATTTAATTTCTGTACCAAATGTTGCTCTACTAACATTGCATCATAACTATCAAACCTAGTCCCAGATATGTGGAAGCCTATGAGACCCTCTTGCACCAACCATTCCTATTGAGGATGCAATTAAGTGCAATTAGCGATCAGTCTCGTGCACTAGCAACATTAACAGCAAGAAGAAAACATTTATTCCCATACTTTGGGGCCAACCACAAGAATTTCTTCTATTCATCTCTATTAAGGATCCTCTACTTAAGTGACAGTATAGTGTAGTAAGAAGCTCACTTGATTCCCTTAAACTTTGTTCTCAAACACTCCCTTATCGAACATTTGCAATGTTTTTCTCATTCATGGAACCTTATTTGTTTATGGAACCGAATTTCGCATTATAACTTGTATCCATTTAGATTAGCTGCTTAGGATCCTCTTCCTTTATATAATGCCTCAACTAAAAGTGAGCTGCAGTCTTCATTGCACATGCCCACAATATACTTGCATGATCCTCCACCAACTTGTCTTCAACTGGTGCAACTCATGCCTCTGGTACATATGTTCCACTTGTTCTTGTTAGAATTGAGAAAGTTCGACTTTAATTTAGGGGCTCTTAGGCCAACATATACAAGTAGTACACAACAAATAAAGCCAAAAATAGACAAGTAGCATAAGTAACATCATGGATGAATTCATAGAGGCGAAAAATAAGGTGTGCTTGATCGTATGGAGGCTCGGTGGACCGATCAGATGAGATGCTGAAGAACAGAATAATGACATCAAAGACGATATATGGCTGAGCAGGCAAGGAGAAGCTGACCAAATATTGAAAGACTGCTAGTTAGCGACAACCCATGTCAGGACAGCACGAACACCACAATAATCGAGAAATGGTGACTGGCCGAACGGAGAAGTTGCCTGAATATCACGGGCGGGTGGGTTTGGCACAGATTGAGTTCGTACACGCGGGTCAGGATGGAGCATGTAGATAATGGATCAAGTTCAATGGCGTCAATTGAGGATAAGATGAGAGAAAATCGTCTTGGATGGTTTAGACATGTGAAACACAGACTAACAATAGATGCTCCAATTAGTAGTAGTAGTATAATAGTTAATGGAGCCGGTAGGACTAGAGGTAGGCTTAGACGAACACGGCATGAAATTTTGAAGGATATGGTTTTTGTTAGCACTGCGGAGGACATGGCCCTGAAGAGGAGGATTCAAACAGCCAACTTTGGGATAAAGGCTTGTTGTTGTTGTTGTAGAGAGCACCATGTGCAGTAGCAGGTCTGCTGCTAGCAGATCAGAGGAAGCAGGGTTCAAGAGAGGCAGTGCGGGAGCAAGGGTGGTGCTTGGTCAGACAAGCCGCTGCTGGCAGTTGAAGGCTAGGTTACGTTAGGTCAGGTGCAGGCAGATCTAAGCAGCAGCAGCAGCTGACTCACTGCTGGTTATGGCGGCAAAGGGAGCGGGTGGCGGAAACCAGGGAGGACGGGAGTGGAGGTGAGGAAGGAGGGTGGCAGTTTAGTTAGTTTAGGTTTAAGGAAGATTGTAGCATCAGCGGGGAAGGCTGGAAATGGGGAGCAAGTTGCTGGTTCGGGTTTAGATTATAGAAGTTTGGTTAGGGTTGGGGTTTAAGAAGAGAGGAGAAGTAACAGAAATTTTGTCGACATGAATCATACTGGAATTGGGAAAGTTCAATCTACATTCAAGGCAAGCTCAACATACATTCAAGGCTCTTAGGTCAACATATATAGGGAGTACATAAATATAGCCAAAAATAGACAACTAGCATAAGTGACATGATTGGAACGCAGGGGGCTTAGTCGCACCTTTTTTTCTCAAAAAAGATAAAACATAAGTGACATAATGTATGACATCATATAAAGATAACAATGACTAATGAAGACAAATACCAATAAGTCTTTTGCCTAACAGTTCTTTCTAGTTAAACCACACTTATTAACCTTCTCATTTCCAATACTCGCAACTTGTTTGATTAAACCCTTGCTTTCACTAACAATTTAAGCAGCATAACATTGTGGCTTGTCGGTGCCCTATAAAACAATCCTTGTACCCAAGATACTTGCTGATTGTTGTCAATAACTCACTTGATAGACATCGACTTAATCCACCCAGACCCAACACCATCAAGTGTCCTTGTATACATTCTACTTAAATAAATCCAAAATTTGCTAGTAAGAAACCAAACACAATATAAGATCTTTAGCAAAATTATATAGGAAGCTCTACTTGGGTGAAACACCAAGTCTCTTGCATAATAACCAAAAAAAAGTCTAATGTAAATCATATTACCTTGATTTTGTTTTCGATAAGTGTCGAATTTTGTTTTTCAATAAGTGACAAATTGTTAAGTTAAGAGATAGATCCTCTTTAGAACATTTTGACTGTATTACGACAAACTCTTCATTTGAAAGGTTCAACTTGAGTTAACTGTTGATAGGGATCCTAGTTGTAGATTATGAGTAGATATATTATCTACAACTTAGTGAAGTTAGACAATTAGTGAAAGTTGAACGCAGAAAAAAGAGATGCAAAATGGCAATTGGGCCAAGGAGAGGAATCCGAGAAGAAAGTATAGACAAGTGCTGACTATGAGATTGTTATCTATATGTTCCTTCTTGGTAACAGTTCTATCCTGCAAGTTAGTCTCTTGGATCAAGGAAAGGATTAGGAACATTCATCAATGTAATTTGTTCATCGGAAGTCCTGTTGAGTTTTATGTTTCATAGAAGAGACCATACTTAAGACAAAACAGCAAACTTTATATTAATAAATGTATGGTGTCAAGGGGGTATTGCTGCAGCTGCTTTAGTGATTTGACGTAGTGGAGGACCAGAAGGTAGTGGAATTTGTTATTCTTGGTATAAGGTAAAGATTCAATTTCTATGGAATTGTTTGATCAATTGGTGACGTAATCTTATGTGCACAGAAGCATCGAGGGGTAGGAAAGAAACAAGGAAGCTGAGAAACCCTAAAGTGGGATAAAACCAGCTCAGCACAAAAGGAAGATGTCATATATTTTTATTACTAACTCATAATGTAGAATGACATGAATGTCCTCAAAAGTCAAAACCCCTCTCAAACATCAAATTACCTTTTTACCTTCCAATATCTCCCTCAAGTTCAGTAAGGTTAAAAGCAAGCTCAACTTGGACTAACAAACTCTACTTTGTCTTGTCAAAACTTACATACGTTAACCAATTGAACACATAATTGAGTCAGGAGGCTCATCCTCTTGAATTTTAGCTGTCTGCCCATTTTGCTACTGAGAAACTTGCTTGCCTTAATTTTGTGCCTTTCCTGTGCAACTGCATGTCGCATAGGAAGTTAGCAAGGGCCATAGCTATAGGTTGGCAAACAGCAAAAGCCACACCATCCTGCTTGCCTTAATTTTGTGCCTTTCCTGTGCAACTGCATGTCGCATAGGAAGTTAGCAAGGGCCATAGCCATAGGTCGGCAAACAGCAAAAGCCACACCATCCCAAGTCCTCAGAGTATTCTTATTAACTTGATTCTCCCTACAGAAGGTCCACAATGAGTTTAAGGTGTTCCTCTAATTCTAGTACACTCATTATCTTATCTGTTGGAATATTTAATATGCCATATTTAGTAGATTGTATTAGCATAAAGGATATTGGAATATCATATGGACATATTTGGTATGCCAGAATATGCTACAGGATATTCCATCATTATAATATTGACTGTAAGGCTATACAAAGCCAAGAGGACTATCAATAAAATTATCAATCAATTACAACATGGTATCAGAGCCAAGTTTCCACAAACCCTAACCCTAGCCGCCGCCAACCGACCCACCCCTCCGCTATTCCTACCAAACCCTAACCCTAGCCGCTACCCCCTCTTTCCCACACGCGGCCAGAGCCCACGCGCGCGGTCAGAGCCCCCGCGGCCCCCACGTGCCCCGCGGCTGCTGCTGCGGTGTTGTTGCACGTGCATCGGGTGCCCCCCCACGGCGCACACGGCTGCTACGGCTGTTGCCGACACTGACGCACGCGACGGCACTCACGTCACCGATGTTCGGATCGTTCCGAAAGTTGACACCGAAGGCCTATATCTGATGAAAAACATGTTCGGATCTAGAAGCGGACAACGAATCCGAACAACGAGGACGAGCGTGAGTCGTGTGACGGATGTGATGTAATCATCGAAGAGGAGGATCGATGGAGAAGATCATCAAGAAGCTGAATCCTGCGGAGGTTTGACGTTGATGAAGCTAGTGAAAATGTCGACTGGTGAAAGCACAACACTAACGTCGACGAGGTTGGAGCTTTCCTCCATCGATATGAAGCTGGATGGACCAGCTACCTATCTGAGTTGGTCACGGCAGGTGAGGCGAACCCTCGCAGGAAAGAACCTGGAGGGGTTCCTGTCGGACGAGAAGACAGAGCCGGACGAGGGCTCGGCAGGACACGACGAGTGAAAGTCCACTCATATGGTGATCTACATATAGCTTCTCAACTACTTAGTCCAGTCTATTGCCGCCACAGTAGACGGCATTGAGATGGTGAAGGATGTGTGGGAGAAGTTGAGGCGGACCTATGATGATATGGAGAACAACTTATGGGTCTTCCAGATCAAGGGGGAGATCGACGACACCGTACAGGAAGAGAAGACGGTGCAGAAGTTGGAACGTCTGTGACTGGATTACGATCACACCTCAGATCAGGCAAACTGCGGAAACCCAAAGTGTAAAGAGAGACAGGTATGTCTACATAAGAGGACAATGAAATTCCTCAAAGGACTGACAGCAGCATTCGCTCAGAGGACGACCCTACTTCTCGCCCAACCGAAGATCCTCACTCTTGAGGAGGTTATCTCAACCATGATCCAGGAGAAGACATGTATCAGACTACAAGCGGGGACAGGTGGTCCTCCTGAAGCAAAGTCAGCACTGACGACCACCAGCTCGGGCGATACAGGGCCTAAGAGAGGCCTGGCAGCACAACCGGCAGTATTACAACTGCGGAGAGATGGGCCACCATCGGTATGGAGGAAGATTCAGGTAGTGGACGGGGACAATTCGGTAGACGAAAACATTTTGGAGGACATGGCCGTGATCGTAGGAGTCGACGAGACGGTCGAGGAGGTTATCAGGCAAACCTGTTAGTAGCAGAAGGAGATAGAGGAGTTGGCAACACCTTTACCGAGGAGAATCAGGCACTGGTGGACATGCTGGAGATGCTCAGAAGAAAGCAGCGAACGTCAAATGATGGAGACGGGAGGAGCGCAACAGAGGAAACGTCCACCTCATTCTTTGTTGGAGGCAACGCCGCCATGTATGCCCATCCATCAGAAAGTACTAACGACTCACTTGCTCTTGCATCCATTACTTTCCTTAAATCGTCAGACTGAATTATCACATCTCGGCATGTGACGAAAAATGCTAGTGAGTTCTCTTACACTCACCTAGCATCAGCAGACAACATTCAGACAGCTGATAGCACTTTCCAGCCAGTGGTCAGTAAGGGTACTGTTAATTGTACAGGTTCAGTAAAATTATTCAATATTTTACATACTCCATCATTTTCAGTCAGTCTCTTGTCCATTAGTTCTATAATCCTTCAACCAATGTTGTAAAAATCGCTAGGCGGACTCGGTGCGGCGGAGGTCCGCCTAGCGCCTAGCCCACCTAGGCGGCCGCCCAGAATTATTTTTTTTGAAAATTTTGAAATTTTGAAATTTGAAATTTTAATGTTCTAAAATCCAAATACTATCTTAAAACCCAAACAAATATCCAAAATATAACTAAGAATAAACAAAATCAAAAAAAATCAAAAAATTCAAAAAACCCACCGCCTAGGGGCACCTAGGCCCGCCTAGCCGCCTAGCCCACCGCCTAGGGGGGTTTCGGTGCGGTGGACGGACGCCTAGGCCGATTTTTAGAACACTGCCTTCAACTTAAATGCATTGTTTCTTTTGATATCCCTAAGGTGACCTTCCAGGAGAAAAGGACGGGACGAAAACTTGGGGCTGACACTTGGTATAAGGGACTGTGGTACCTGGATCGAGATGGACTGGACTCAGCACTAATGTCTATGGCAGAGAAGGCTGGTATGGGAGAACTGCAGATGAGGGCCGAAGATACTTTGATACTCTATCATAAGAGATTGGGACATTCCTCCTTTGATACTTTAAGTAAATTATATCCAAATATTTATGAAAATCAAATAAAGAGAAACTAGTATGTGATGCATGCGAGTTAGGCAAACTTACTATGAGTTTATATATTGGTACGGGTCATAGGAGCTCTTCTATTTTTGAGATAGTACACTCTGATGTTTGGGGTCTATGTGCCACTAATACTATGAATGGTTATAAGTACTTTGTTTCGTTCATTGATTGTGCTTCTCGTGTCACCTGATTGTACTTGATGAAAAATAAGAGTCATGTACCTACTTGTTTTCAGGATTTTCAAAAACATGTCCAGACTCGGTATGGGACAATTGTGAAGGTACTGAGGTTTGACAATGGAACGAAATATAGAAACAGAACACTTGCAGAATACTTGTCAGCACACGGGATACAGCATCAGATCACATGTGCATACACTGCACAAAATGGCGTAGCGGAAAGAAAGAACAGACACCTTCTGGAGGTCGCAAGAAGAATGATGATCGACATGAATATCCCACAGAGTCTGTGAGTACATGCAGTGTTGACAACAGCTCAACTAATCAACAGAATGCCTTCGAAGGTCCTGGGATGAAAGTCCCTATGTAAAATATTGCAAGACAATAATAGTGGGATACTCCCACTGGAGGTGACTGACACTTGGCATAAGGGACTGTGGTACCTGAATCGAGAAGGACTAGACTCAGCACTAATGTCTATGGCAGAGAAGGCGGGTATGGGAGGACTGCAGATGAGGGCCGAGGATACTTTGATACTCCATCATAGGAGATTGGGACATTCCTCCTTTGATACTTTAAGTAAATTGTATCCAGATATTTATGAAAAATCAAATAAAGAGAAACTAGTATGTAATGCATGCGAGTTAGGCAAACTTACTAGGAGTTTATATATTGGTACGGGTCATAGGAGCTCTTCTGTTTTTGAGATAGTACACTCTGATGTTTGGGGTCCATGTGCCACTAATACTATGAATGGTTATAAGTACTTTGTTTTCTTCATTGATTGTGCTTCTCGTGTCACCTGGTTGTACTTCATGAAAAATAAGAGTGATGTACCTACTTGTTTTCGGGATTTTCACAAATATGTCCAGACTCAGTATGGGACAATTGTGAAGGTACTGAGGTTTGACAATGGAACGGAATATACAAACAGAACACTTGCAGAATACTTGTCAGTACACGGGATACAACATCAGATCACATGTGCATATACTGCACAAAATGACGTAGCAGAAAGGAAGAACAGACACCTTCTGGAGGTCGCAAGAAGCATGATGATCGACATGAATGTCCCACAAAGTCTGTGGGGGCATGCAGTGTTGACAACAGCTCAACTAATCAACAAAATGCCTTCGAAGGTCCTGAGATGAAAGTTCCCATGTGAAATATTGCAATACAATAATAGTGGGATACTCCAACTGAAGGTGTTTGGGTACGTATGTTCTGTGAAGGACAACAGACTGTCAGTTGGAAGCTTGATCCTAGAGTAGTGAAGTACATCTTCGTGGGCTACTCGGCGACTCAGAAGGGGTACGTGTGCTGGAGTCCAGTGAAAAAGAAAAAATTTGTAAGTATGGATGTCCACTTCCGAGAGCATGAACCATACTACCGTCAAGAGAAAACTTCAAACCACACGCCTAATACTACCAGTATGAGACGAGAGGGGGAGAAGGAGATTTAGGAGTTTGGCATTGAGGCACGGTTGGGGAGGAGCAGGAAGATGAGGAATAGGAGGAGATGAGAGGTGTTAGGCCTACGGCTCAAGAGGAATTACTTACCTACAGCAGGAAAAGAAAGCAAACTGCAGGACCAGTACCTACAGTGCCAGTGCCAAGTCCCTTGCATGCGTCCGTCTCGACTTCTGAGACACCTACACTACCACCACCTGTAACACCCACTTTTCCAAATGAGGGTAATTTTGAAATTTTGTAATTATAATTATATTTAATGATAATTATTTCATATTATGATTTTTAGTGATTTTTAATTATTTTTAAATTATTTAAATTCATGACTTGTGATTTTTAGTGTTTTGCTAGTGAACAGTAGAGACTGTCTACCCTAGAGCCTAGCCATATGATTAGGGTATTTTTTTTGACATTTTTAGGATTATTTGGATTTATTATAATTTATTTGAATTTATGGGAATTTTTAGAATTTATTTTGGAATTGTTTGAATGAGGGTTGACTAGTGTTGACTAGGAGACTAACCTAGTGACTAACCTAGGTTAAGACCACTTGGTTAGGTTAAGTAAACTTGGTTTGACCTAATTTAATGAGGTTTAAGTCATTAGAACTTGTTTGGAGAGTTTTGGAGTTGATTAGGCTAAAAAGGCTTATGACTTCATAAGTCATGATTAATGACTTAACTTAAAGCCCATAGGCCCACACCATGAACCAACCCTAACCCTAATCAGCCCATGGCAGCCAACCTAGGGTTTTCCACCCTATTTAATGCCTCTTCCATTTGTTCTTGCCTCCTTTATTATTTTTCTCTCAAACTTTGGAAGAGGTGAGCCTCCATCTTCAAAAATCCATAGTAATTCCATTTTATCTCCTTTTTCCCTCCAATCAATTGCATTAGATCCTAATTTTCGTTTTCTTGCTGTTTGTGGTGTTTAATCCCAGCTTTGGGACAATTTGGAGGAGCTAGCTAGCAAGAAGAAAACCCCCCTTTTGAAGCTTTTTCATGCATATTGCACACATAGGTAACTTTCTATTTCCTCCACCAAATCTCGATCTCTTTGCATGGATAGGAAGCCCTAGGTGTCCCCTAGATGTGTGGAGTGTTTGGTGAAAGTTTGGATTCGTTCGTGTCCGTATTGGACACGTATCGCATGTATGTTATAGGTGTTTGTTGAAATGCCACAAAGAGAGTTTTTGTTCTATTTTCAAAATGTTTTTGTTTGATTCTGTAGATCTCAGTGTGAACATCATTTCCCACTTTGTCTCGTGTCCTGATAGTGTCGTGTCGTGCCCACACGAGGACACGAACTCGGCTGCGCCCGAGCTAAGGGTTTCCCCTGCTCATCGTGTCTTCTCCTAGACACGACACGCGACCTCTGGACACGAAACTTGACACAGACCTTGGGGTGGTGTCTGACACGCCACGTGTCAAGTCTCAGATGACCACGTGGCGTGTCGAGGGAGGAATCAATGTCGCACTGGTTTTTCACTGTGCAGTGTCGCGTGTGTGCAGCGTTCTGATACGCGTGTTTCGACACGTCCATGCGACTCGACACGGCGGTGCAGGGTGCCACGTAGGTAGCCCTACATGGGGCGAACCTAGGAGCACGAGCACGAGGCCAGTGTTGCGACGTATCGCGAGCACGAGGCCTCGTACTCACTGCACGACGCTGTGCCATGTGCACTGTGTCTGTGTGTGTGCACATTCTGTTTGGACACGATTGTGTCCGTGTCTTGGACACGGGAACACTCTCTGGACACGAGTATGCATACCATGTTCATTACCAACCAATTTCACTAATTGATTCTTCAATTTATTGCATAATTCCTATTCAAACACCCTATGTCTGACATTTCGGATACAGGGTTAAGGTGTGGGTTTGCAGAGGTTTTCATATTGAAGTTTCCTGTCAAATTTGAATTCCCAGCATGTTAGATAGATTCCTACATGATGTATGTAGTATTAGTTACATGATTAAGTTAGGTTTTTATGTGGAAGTTTGGGTTTCGAATGATAGGGTAAAGGCTGGGCTGATGCATTGGGATACTTTGTTTTTTCAGTATTTTTCATGACTGTTTAATCTAAGTTTTGTTGATGATTTTACTGCTAACTAACCCCCCACATGTTTGATAGTTCACATTTGGTTTGGTTTTACAAATCAATTGATTTTTGGATGTGAGAATGGAAATTGATACATGAGTTGGAATTTCGAATTTCCTGTTCACTGATAGAGTGACCAGTGAGTACACTGATACTCTAATGCATGAACTGGGTTCCTTCCCATTTCCTTCACTGTTTAGCTGAGATATTGATTAAAGGATTATTTGATTCCTGCACCCCCCCCCCCCCCCTCACATGAATGATAGCTGGACACCATGTTTCCTGTCTTAGGATTTCTGTGACACTTCTAACACACATGTTTTCACATACACATGCCATCCCAGCCATATGACAGTCCCCCTTTTTGCAGCACATTTCAGTCCATATAACCCAATGTTGGCTGTCCCTTGAAACCCCTAAACCATGTCACTAGCTGTCCTACAACCAGTCCCAATCCAGTCCACTACAAAGCCTACAAATCAGTCCCATGTGCACTACTTTTCAGCTCATAACAGCACCTACATGGCTGCCCCATATATCAGTCTACTTCATGCCCAAAACAGCCTACATGGCAGCCCAAAAATAGTCCAATACAGTCCTGAATTCAGCACCTACATGGCTGTCCCATGCCTGTCCATTTGCACCACTAATCAGCCCATTGTTGCCCCATCAAACCACCTTAACACAGCCTATATTAGCTCCCCAACCCTGTCCTAAAATCAGTCCATGTTCAGGCCCATATTAGCCTATAGGACAGCCCCCTATCCCCACACACTCCCTTGACACAACTCTATGTGACACACACACAAACTCCCATGTACTCATGCTAACACACATCAAGTCACTTGATACTTTGGCACACATGCTCTCATGACCACACACACACACCTACACATGTAAACCTGAAACTGAGACACCCTATTGACACTCTAATTCACCTATACACCATGCACATATATGACACCATGTCACACTCTAGCTTGACACTGAACACATTACATGCTCACATGTACACACACATGGGTGAGTCCCTGTCACATGTATCCTAGCTACACACTCACACATTTACATGCTCTCCTCTATCTCTCTCTCTATATATATATGTGGCTAAATGTGTTAATGCGATAAATAGAGATTTCCTATAGTTATACACATATATGGGTATATAGATATGTATATATATGTGGGTACAAAGTTATATAGCCTAGTGTTGAATTCTCTTTTCATGTACACCTCCATGTTCACACACATACATAGCTTACACGTTAGTTCCTTCTCTTTTTATATACATATAATGTTGCAAATGCATGAAAATGATGTGCCCTTGATGTGTGCTTGTGATGGCTTGTATAGCCTTGGATTGGTATGTGTGAATGCTAGCCTAGGCTTGGTTAGGCCTAGTGAGACTTGTTAGACTTGTTGGGGCTAGGACTTGACCTAGTTTACCTAGTTTGACTAGTGTGGTTGACTGGAGTTGACCAAGTGTTGACTTTAGTCTAGTTTGACCTAGACAGCATACAGACGCATCATAGATTACATTTATCATCTCCTGTATACATCTTGACTTGTGTTGCTCTAACTAGGAGTCAGGTACCTCATCTCGAACAGTACATTTACTTCAGACATTCAGATACGAGGCGAGTACATTCTCTGACCGTTTCATACTTGTCTGGATTTACATTCTTGCTCTAGATTACTGTACTTGATGCTGACACGTTGTTATCACGGATTGGTACTATACGGATCTTCTTCTGAGATGTTATCTCCTTGTATTCACTAAATACATATTGTGATGTGCGTTTCACTTACATATTGTATTTATTGAATACCCATATCCTTGTATACTCCTTGTGCATATTGTACTCTCAGTATCACATGAGTCCCAGGGATAGACCATTGTACAACTATTGTATAACATTGTACATCTATTGTATAATATTGTACATCCATTGTATAACATTGTACATCTATTGTATAATATTGTACATCCATTGTATAACATTGTACACTATTGTGCAAGATAACGTAACCGGAGTAGATCCTTGTGTATTGATTTGGGGAGGGAGAGTAGAATTGGTTATGTACTCAAATTCTATTGTACAACATTGTATAACTATTGTATATGTCTATTGTACACCCACGTACAACGGAGTTACCATTGCATTTTCCTAGACCGTTTACATAACCATATTGTACTCTAAATCACAGTAGGCTTACAGTTCTTATTTATCATATTTAGATATTTCTTGTTATCAAATCTCTACTGTTTTTCTTATACATTCTTCTTACAGCGTTTCATGTACCTTACTCTATTGCATGCTTTATATTTCCTAACATGATATGAACTGCGTGAGATGTTTTGTGCTCGCTCCCGTCCTGACTGGACCTGTTGAAAATTTTACAGAGGATGATGAGGAACCTGCACCCCTTACTTGGAGCTTGCCTAGTTGACACTCGCAACCTGGACCCCTGGAGAGGTTCAGGCAGCTGCTCAGGATGATACCTTGTATAGTGTAGATAGCCTAGACTGTCCTTTCTTTTCATGTTTAGCTGTTGTCTTACTTTCAGAGTTGTATATTTTAGAGATGTTGAGACTTTGTTATTTCTTTCTGCTGTACCTCAGTTGAGGATTTCTTATCTATTTCTATCATGCTACATTCTACCTTAGATTGTGATTGAGTTATACCTCTGTGTTGGCCTCCTTATGGAGAGTATTCATATTATGTTAGTTATAGTTCATGACCTAGAACAGCGTTCTACCGCCGACACTGCGGCGTAGGCTGGGCGTTGTTACGTTCTCGTACCCTCACAGTGGGTGCGGGTCGTGACACCACCATCTCCTTCAGGTGATATCATTCTCCTACTCCTCCCACACCATTATCAGTACGGAGGACCACTCGCAGCAATGCGAGAAATCCTCCGAACAAATATGGTTGGGAGCTTACTCAGTTTGTTTCTTATGACCACATCTCTTCTCATGGAACATTTATTGCATCTTTGGATAGTATTACTGTACCTAACAATTGGCAGGTTGTCAAGAACGATCCAAAGTGGAAAGCAACAATGCTCGAGGAGTTAAGAGTTCTTGAGAAGAACCACACTTGAGAGCTGGTGAGACTGCCAAAGGAGAAGAGCGCAGTCGGATGCAAGTGAGTCTTTACTGTGAAGCAGAACCCAAATGGACAGGATGAGCGCTACAAAGCTCGACTAGTGGCAAAAGAATACAATCAGACATACGACATCGACTATGACGAAACCTTTGCACCAGTCGCAAAGACGAGTACTGTCAGGACCCTGATTTCTTTAGCAGCGAATGGTGGATAGAAGCTAAATCAACTGGATGTGAAGAATGTATTTCTTCATAGAGATCTGGTAGAGGAGGTATACATGAAGATACCACCATGATTCGGCACCAAACAGACAGTGGGCAAGGTCTGCAGGTTGAAAAAATCCCTCTATGGACTAAAACAGTCTCCTCAGACGTGATTTGACAGATTCAGGAGGACGATAATAGCGATAGAATATCAGCAGATCAATGCTGATCATATTTTATTCTTCAGACGGAGTGGAGGCCACATTACCATACTTGCGGTGTATGTGGACGACATGATTATCACAGGAAATGATGAGAAGATCGCCCGACTCAAGGGAAAGCTTGGCAAAGAATTTGAGGTGAAGGACCTTGGTCTTCTTCGCTACTTCCTTGGGATAGAGATCGCTCGAGACGCAGAGAGGATTGTTCTTTCTCAGAGGAAGTATGCACTAGACCTTCTTACAGAGAGGGATGTTGGGTGCAAACCTGCAGCAACGCCAATAGACCAGAGGTTCAAGTTGGAGGCCGAGACTGGAGACCCAATTGATCAAGACAGATACTATAGACTGGTGGGCAAGTTGATCTATTTGAGCCACACACGATCTGATATCTGCTTTGCAGTGAGTGTGGTGAGCCGCTACATGCACGACCCTCAGAAGGGTCATATGGATGCAGTGTACCAGATTCTGAGGTACTTGAAGGGTGCCCCCGGGAAGGGGCTGATATTCAAGAAGAACAATCATGTGAGCATTGAAGGCTAATGTAATTCTGACTGGGCTAGCTGTGCCGATGACAGAAGGTCTACCTCAGGATATTGCATATTCGTAGGAGTTAACCTAGTCTCTTGGAGGAGTAAGAAACAGTTTGTGGTGGCCAGATCGACAGCGGAAGCAGAGTACAGAGCTATAGTCCTGGGAGTTGCAGAACTGCTATGGTTGAACATATTGGTAGAACTGAAGCTGGATCAAGAAGTCAAGATAAAGTTGTGGTATGACAACCAATCAGCTATTAGTATCGCCAACAATCCAGTACAGCATGACAGGACCAAACACATCGAGATTGATAGGTTCTTCATCAAAAAGAAGCTGGATAACGGATTGCTGGAGCTTGGCCACATTCCGACCAGAGATCAGATAGCAGACGGACTAACCAAGGGACTTACCTCTGTGAACATGATTAGAGAATATGACAAGATGAGCTTAGTAAATATCTTTCGCCCATCTTGAGGGGGAGTGTTGGAATATTTAGTATGTCATATTTAGTAGATTGTATTAGCATAAAGGATATTGGAATATCATGCGGACATATTTGTTATGCCAGAATATGTCACAGGATATTCCATCATTGTAATATTGACTGTAAGGCTATATAAAGCCAAGAGGACTATCAATAAAATTATCAATCAATTACAACATTATCCCTATGAGCTGAGAGAAAATTAGAAGTGTAACATCCAGTACCCCACAATGCCTCTGAATTTCCACATGAAATGTCTCTCAGTCCCACTCACTCACCCTTAAGGAGGTTTTCTTTCATCAGTAAGACATCTTTCTAGGCTAACAAAAAGGAAGCTCCTAGAGTTTATGGGGTACTTTCCGAAAATGTTTTGCAGATTTATCTATCTGCGAATCTGAACCCAAGATTTTCCATTTCCAGGTTTAAACAGTCGAGAAATTTACTATCAAGTATCTCCCCCACGCCAACTCTCTCACCAAAAGCCAATTGATTGACACAACCTATAGCAAAGTTTGCCCCAGCAAACACTCTTTTTTGCCATCAGCTCTGCTTATGTTCAGGATATATATGTTGGTGTTTTTGCCTTTGGACTAGAAAAGATAGTCCCACATCGGCTACACCAAATGGTGAGTATCTCAATATAATGCATTGCTTGTGTTGAGGTGTGCACATGAGGTGTAGTGGGGCACAAGTTTGTGCCATGTGGAAGTATTTTCCTAGAAGGAAAAAGGATTAAATCCAACAAGGATGCAAGTTAATTTTTGTTGTGCGGACTCGGACTCGGACGCGGACTCCAAGATGTCTCGTGCATGAACGGGAGGGTTCGGGGGGTAGGCGTGGACTGGCACACTTCTATGCTGATTGTGGGATGATCTAAAATATCAAACTCTATTTTTGAGTATTGGTATTTTAGTCCCACATCGGATAGGAGAAGAGGTGAAGTCTCAACTCCACTCTATAAATAGAGCCCCTTGGCCTCCTTTGAAAGATGCACCAAGAAGAGAGTTGAGAGAGTCTGTTAAGTCCAGGAAGCCCGTTCAAGTCTCAAATATTGACTTACGAGCGTTCCAGAAGTTCTCCTGAACTTGCTGGTTCCTGGGAGTTTATCCGTACTGCGGGTATAGCTTTGAGCGCCGGTGTTCAACACCCCAGCGAGATCCGCTCTTCTTCTTCCTTCCTCTTTCTGTTGCCTTCGAGAATCTGAGACTCAACTGTTGTTGATCATCTCTTGTTGCCTTCGAGAAACCGCTATTGCAAACGCGATTCGATTTTTTTTAATCGTTTAGGCTACGCAATCAGCATTATTTGCATCTCTTTTTTTAGGGATTGCAACTGCATTATTTGCATCTCTTTTTTAGGGATTGCAACTGCATTCTTTGCATCTCTTCTTAGGGATTGCAACTGAGTTTTTCCATCGATTGTTTGCAAATAGACTATCAATCTCAAAGCTATACGATTCGATGGAAAACACTCGTGCTTCGCTTGTCGATACCGGCTTTAACAAGTTGGAGAAATTCGACGGCGAACACTTCCAGATCTGGAAGCGAAAGGTGACTCTGAACCTTCAACTCGTGGATGTTGATCACGTGTTGGATGAAGAAGAACCAATCGTTCCAGCAACAGGATCTGCTGCTGTTCTGGCCGCTGCTACGAGCAAGCAGACGAAGTGGAAAAAGGATAACAGCATATGCAGGCTGCTGATCCTGAATTCCATGGAAGACTCTCTGGCCGAGTCCTACACAAAGAGGACTTCTGCCAAAGAGATCTGGGAGTCCGTGGGGAAGCTGTATGACGACGACGAGGCCCGGTCGAAGATGTTCATGGTTGAAAAATACCACAAATGGGTCTTTGAAGACGAGAAGACCATGCTGCCCCAAGTGAAAGAGTTCCTGAAGCTGCGCCAGAAACTGGAGGACGATAGCATGCCCCTCGTCGACAAGTTCGTCGTTGGAGGGATCGTGGCAAAACTTCCTCCAGGATGGAGCAACATCTATGCAAGGATGCATAGGAAGAAGATGGAGATTAGCCTGGATAATCTCCTCAGCGAAATTCATGTTGAGGACGAGATGCGCTCTCAACAGAAGTTGGACACCCTGTCCAAGCAACTAGCAACGGCGAATCTGGTTCAAGCCACCAGAGAGAACAAAGGGAAGCAGGCGGCTTCTCACCACAAGAAGAAGGACTTCTCGAATCTGAAAGTGAAGGGTCCAGGATTCAAGCAACAGAAGTCCAAGTCCCATGTGACTTGCTTCAACTGTGGCAAGAAGGGTCACTATAAAAGTGAATGCAAGTCCAAGCCCAAAGAGCAAGGTGAGCCTAACAAGGTTTCTTTGATTACTAATCAGGTTGCCATGATAGCACAGGTTGCAACTGTGGGGGCAGACTTGGACTGGTGGATAGACACTGGCGCGACATGTCATGTCTGTTCAGACAAGGACTGGTTCGTCTCCTATGAGCCTACTTCCGAGAAAGTCATGATGGCGAACCAGGCACAAGCTGAAGTACTGGGGATCGGGACGGTGGAGCTGAAGCTTACATCGGGGAACATTCTGACGCTTCAAGGTGTGAAGCATGTTCCTGCAATCGCAAAGAACCTGATCTCTGGGAGCCTGCTCTGCAATGCAGGCTTGAGGATGGACATCAATGCTGGCCTAATGGTGATGTCCAAGAAGGGTACTTTCTTCGGGAAAGCTTTTCAGACTGAAGGAATGTACAAAATTCAGCTTGTTGTAACCCAGCATAATAATGTCAATGCTATCACTAGTTTGAATTACTCTCTTGAGTTGTGGCATAATAGACTAGGACATGTTCATTGTAAGCGAATAAACAAAATGTCTAGTCTAGGACTTATCTCCAAGTGTGGGGGTAAGGTAGAGAAATGTGAGATATGTGCTCAGACGAAGATCACTAGGAAACCCTTCCACAGGGTCCATCGAAGCACAGATCTTCTGGAGTTGGTTCACTCAGATATCTGTGACTTCAAACAATTCTCTACAAAGGCCGGGATGAAGTATTTCATTACTTTCATCGATGACTTCTCCAAGTATGCCTTCGTCTATTTACTCAAATCTAAAGACGAAGCATTCGAGAAGTTCAAGGAGTTCAGGGCCGAGGCTGAACGGCAAACTGGACAACAACTCAAGAGGCTGAGGAGTGATCGAGGTGGGGAATATAGGTCTCATGAATTCTCATCATTCTGCAAAGAACATGGAATCATCAACGAGACGACGGCTCCGTATTCTCCACAATCCAACGGAGTAGCAGAAAGGAAGAACAGAACGTTGACAGAGATGATGAATTCTATGCTGTTGACTGCGGGTCTCCCAAAGTGCTATTGGGGAGAAGCTGCATTAACGGCCACTTTCATTCTGAACAGAGTGCCGTATGCAACTTCCGACATAACTCCTCATGAACTCTGGTTCAAAGTCAGACCCAACCTGAATGTCATTCGAGTGTGGGGGTGCCTGGCTTATGTGAAGCTCCCGGATCTAAAGATTCAGAAGCTGGGGACAAGTACTACTAAGGCGATCTTCCTGGGGTATGCCGAGAAGAGTGATGCTCGGAGATTCCTTGATATCGAGTCAAATCATATCATCGAATCTCGCGATGCTGAATATTTTGAAGAAAAGTTTGCAAGGCACAAGAACATTGTTCTCGCGGACATTCCGGAGAATAATGAGGGTGCGGAGCAGACAGAGATCTTTATCGAACCAGTAGTCCAAGATGGAGTTGTTGTCGAGGAGACACCAGCTGAACCAGAACTCGCTGAGCCGTCAACTAAGCGAGCGAGGAGGCCGAAAGACTTCGGAGATGACTTCGTCACCTATCATGTGGAAGCAGATCCGCTTACCTATAATGAGGCGATGAAGACCAGAGATGCTATATTCTGGAAGGAGGCGATTGACAACGAGATTGACTCAATCACCTCCAATAACACATGGGTATTGGTCGACCTACCAGAAGGAGCAAGACCCATCGGATGCAAATGGATCTTCAAGAAGAAGATGAAAGCAGATGGAACCATTGACAAGTTCAAGGCCAGGCTAGTGGCCAAGGGGTTTGCTCAGAAGCAGGGGATCGACTACTTTGACACTTATGCTCCAGTAGCTCGGATGACAACTATCAGATTGTTAATTGCTTTAGCAGCAATACACAAGCTGGTGATACATCAGATGGATGTGAAAACGGCATTCCTTAATGGCGAGCTGACCGAAGAGATCTACATGCAACAACCAGAAGGTTTTGTCGTCAGAGGTCTGGAAGACAAAGTCTGCAAGTTGATGAAGTCTCTGTATGGTTTGAAGCAAGCTCCCAAAATGTGGCATGAGAAGTTTGACAAGGTGATAAGGTCAAATGGCTACAGGGTCAGTGAAACAGACAAGTGTGTCTATACGAAGTTTGCTGACGGAAGAGGAGTAATCGTTTGTCTATACGTGGACGACATGCTAATCCTAGGTACGGATTTAAGCTGCGTCACAGAGACAAAGAAATTCCTCTCGACCAAGTTCAGTATGAAGGACTTGGGGGATGCCGACGTAATCTTGGGGCTCAAGATCATCCGGACAGGCACTGGAATGGCGCTGTCACAGTCTCATTACATTGAGAAGATGCTCTCTCGCTACGGGTATCAAGATCTTCCTATTATTGATACACCGTACAGGAGTGATCTGAAACTGGAGCCAAATTCGAAGGAGAGCGTCAGGCAGTTGGAGTACGCTAGCGTCATCGGAAGTTTGATGTACGCTACTACTGCCACAAGGCCTGACATAGCCTTTGCAGTGGGAATGTTGAGTCGATTTACGAGCAATCCAGGCGTAAAGCATTGGAAAGCTGTGAAGCGTGTTATGAGATATCTCAAGAAGACTCAGACATATGCACTATACTACAGCGGAGATCCGTCAGTAGTGGAAGGCTTCAGTGATGCTAGCTGGTGTTCAGAGGTGGAGAGCGAATATTCCACAGGTGGATATGTGTTCGCCATGGGTGGAGCTGCTATATCGTGGAAGTCGAAGAAGCAGACTATGTTATCTCGCTCCTCCATGGAATCTGAATTCTTTGCATTGGACGCTGCAGCAGATGAAGCAGAGTGGCTTCGGGAGCTCATGTATGACCTTCCAATGGTTGGGGCTCAGATACCGGCGATTCCGATATACTGTGACAACCAGACGGCAGCAGCAGTGGCATCAAATGAACTCTTCAACGGGAAGAAGAGGACTGTGCGGTTGAAGCACAGAGCAGTGAACGATCTCATAAAAAGGGGCGTCATTGCAGTGATCGATGTTCGGAGTCAGGAAAACCTGGCGGATCCGTTCACGAAGGGTCTCAAGCGTCAGCTGGTCGAGGACACAGCAAGGAAGATGGGCTTGAAGGCATTCTAATATTGTGTCATTATAATCCTATCAATAAATTTTATGTTATTGGTTCAAAGAGAAATCTACCAGATATCTAATTTTTTGATTCAAGGGAGGACTATTGACTGGAAAAATATTAGTTAACAGTGGGCACTTGTTCTGCGGAACATGTAAGGGTTTCGGACCCAGAACCACTGTTGTCTACTATGAATTTTCTACGGAAAATTGATCCTGTGAGAAGGATGGCATAATGCCTTAATGAGTTCTCAGACTGAGTGAAGGTCTGTTATGCTTTACAGGAAGCATGGTGGCGCAACAACCACAAAGGAGTGTTACAACTCCATGCTACAGTGGGGTGACTCCACCATGAGGTTCCCAGGTAGGGGTAATGCCTCGGCTTTGTTAGCCAAGTTACAGGCGGCGTAGCACCGCATATAGGCAGGTAGCCTAATGTTGCATAATCGTAATAAAGAGATGTAGGCAGCACTACAAAGAGGCCGGTGTCCTCATGTTACAGTGGCATGACACCACGATGAGGTACCCAGGTAGGGGTAAAGCCTCGGCTTTGCAAGCCATGTCATAGTGGCGTAACACCACAAGGGAGCGCAAGGCTTCATGCTGGGTAGTTTGGCACTACAAAGAGGCTTGAGACCTCATGCTACAGTAGTATGACACTACGATGAGGTTCCCAGGTAGGGGTAATGCCTTGGCTTTGTCAGCCATGTCATAGCGGCGTAGCACCGCAAAGAAGCGCAATGCTTCATGCCAATGACTCTTTATATAGAACTCACCTATAGTGTATGGACAGAGATATCAGGCCGTCTCTTGAGGGTAAACTTGTAGACGCCCAAAAATTATACACTGAAACCAGGCTGGCACAAGGCCTTCAATGTGCAGCCAGAAGCACAGTTGATGTCATTATGTGAGTAGGAAGAATTGCAGTTATGATGCAGAATTCAAGGCTTAGTCCATTCTTGTATCATGCTGTTATTTAACCTATGCGGGAAGATTCAAGTCGTAGCGACATCTCTCCTAATGCATGATGGACAGTAACTGTGGGGAACGCTCAACCCATATATTGAGATATGTGGGGGATTGTTGGTGTTTTTGCCTTTGGACTAGAAAAGATAGTCCCACATCGGCTACACCAAATGGTGAGTATCTCAATATAATGCATTGCTTGTGTTGAGGTGTGCACATGAGGTGTAGTGGGGCACAAGTTTGTGCCATGTGGAAGTATTTTCCTAGAAGGAAAAAGGATTAAATCCAACAAGGATGCAAGTTAATTTTTGTTGTGCGGACTCGGACTCGGACGCGGACTCCAAGATGTCTCGTGCATGCACGGGAGGGTTCGGGGGGTAGGCGTGGACTGGCACACTTCTATGCTGATTGTGGGATGATCTAAAATATCAAACTCTATTTTTGAGTATTGGTATTTTAGTCCCACATCGGATAGGAGAAGAGGTGAAATCTCAACTCCACTCTATAAATAGAGCCCCTTGGCCTCCTTTGAAAGATGCACCAAGAAGAGAGTTGAGGGAGTCTGTTAAGTCCAGGAAGCCCGTTCAAGTCTCAAATATTGACTTACGAGCGTTCCAGAAGTTCTCCTGAACTTGCTGGTTCCTGGGAGCTTATCCGTACTGCGGGTATAGCTTTGAGCGCCGGTGTTCAACACCCCAGCGAGATCCGCTCTTCTTCTTCCTTCCTCTTTCTGTTGCCTTCGAGAATCTGAGACTCAACTGTTGTTGATCATCTCTTGTTGCCTTCGAGAAACCGCTATTGCAAACGCGATTCGATTTTTTTTTAATCGTTTAGGCTACGCAATCAGCATTATTTGCATCTCTTTTTTTAGGGATTGCAACTGCATTATTTGCATCTCTTTTTTAGGGATTGCAACTGCATTCTTTGCATCTCTTCTTAAGGATTGCAACTGAGTTTTTCCATCGATTGTTTGCAAATAGACTATCAATATATTGACACAATATTATGCAAAACATAGTATTCATCCCCATGCAGCTTCAATGGAAAAGGAGTAACTAGAATCTAGCCTAATTTGCAGGCATTTCATAAGAGCTTTAAGATGTCATGCCAGTGGGGACTACAAATAAAACCTCTTCTTTTGATCCTACACTGGGATCCCAGCTGTGACTCCCATGTTATAGTCTGTTAATTAGTTGCATTTCTTAATTTCCGCTAGACTCCTCTGTTGCTCCTTGTTTCTTTATAGGTTTATAACTGTTGGAAGGATGTACCTTTCTTTACAGATTGGGTTGAATATTGTTGACTATGGTGAATGGCTATACTGCTTACTTTTGTAGGGGGGGTGACAATAAAAGAACGGGAATTCATCTTCTATACAAATTGCATCATTATTCATAACGTGAATGTTGATAGCTATTAAACATCCAATCTACTAAGGTCAAATTTCTGAGACAACTCTGCATAGTTCTTTATGAGCATCTGAAGATCTAAAGCCAAAACCTCAAAATTGCCACAATTTTGAGTCATAACAACAAATACAGTTATTAAAGAATACATGTGACGAATTACCTCATTCCTCAAATTCAATTTTGCATGAGCAGTTGACAGACGAATCATGGTCTCCAAAGTTCTAGCAGTGATTGGAAGAGTACCTCCTCCAGACTGCAAAACATAAACGTAATATATAACAACCAGCCATTTGTAAGCAAAGGCATCATTTGAATATGCTTTACCATAATTAGCAGAACCAACCTTTGCATTGGCACTAGCATCCCTGAGCTCCGCATATGAAGTTGCAATGTGATCAGATGCCTGAAGATTTACGCAATGTAAGACAATGAATAAACTTAACATCATAAATGAGCCAAACCGCCGGTCATTGATGACCATCCCTGTACTGGGCTACTACCACCAGGCCCCCCTCCCGTTTTTATTGTCTGGCCTAGGATTTGAACCCATGCCCACTCCTCCTAGTATTCACGTTAAGAGACTGAATCATCTTGGAATCATTCCCCTTTTGAAGAGCACTAATCATTTTCACGGAACAAAGGGTTTGCAGTATTGGTCGATACTGATTTGTATCGGCCATATCATTTCGTTTTTTGAGATATCCCAATCTGATACTGACCGTAGCAATATAGCGATATTGGCTGATAGCGATATTGGGGCTCTCTTTCTCAGTCAATTCAACAAAGAAAAAACACAAGGAATGAGGGGAATATGAGGGAAACGATATCGACACAATGACTCAGGTGGGCCAAAGATCAACATGTCTTTATTGACACAGTGTAACCATTCTATTTGTCGAAGTTATATATTTATATATTCACAAGATCCATCATTCTTAATATTAACTCATTCAAAGATAACAAGAAATAACAAAAAATACATAAAATTATGCCTAAATATATGAAATATTTTCTAGTTTTTAGATAATAATAGTAATTATCAATTTTGACTTTCAGAAACGAAGAACTCCAAAATTGTGACCCAGAACCTAGGAAAGTGCAGAAACAATCAATACCTATATCATATGAAGGGTCCAAAACCAATTCCGATATCGATATTGCGAACCTTGGAAAAAACTATACAAGTGACAGAAAAAAAATTCCTTCTTTGCCTTGAAGGCCATAGGAGCAAACTAAATTAACAATAAAATATTGTCAAAATTACATTGAACTAGCTATATCATCAATAAATTACCTCATCAGTAAGCTTTGGCTGAATCCTATTTTTGGCATAATGGATATATTTCTTGAGGAATTTGATAGTAAGTTTCTCATGTTTTGGCTTCTTCCCCCTTCTCCTTTCCTGCCCATGAAGTAAACGGTCATACTTGACAAAGATGGATGCATTGACGTCACTATCGTCTTCTTCAGTATATCGTGAACCTTTATCAAAGGCCATGTTTCCTGCATCAATTAAATGTTGCACAATCTACATATAAAAAGAGTCGACAAGAATAGAGAAAACAAATACATTGAAGCAACAATACTACCTCCATCATCTGCACAATATCTATGCATACGAGAGACATGCTCTGAAATCTGACGGTCAATTTCAGGATCCATTTGATCAAGGACAATAAAAAGCAAGTCAAAACGAGAAAGTAATGAATCTGGAAGTCCAATATTCTTTGTTGGAGTCAATGAGCGATCGTACTGTTCATCCAAAACAAATTACGATAAGATGATACAGTAATTACATCTCTACAAATACATAATTAGTGATAACAAAAGCCTAGAGCCAGTTCTTTGAGCTAAAATTCTAAGGACACGTAACAAAAAGGAAAAGAACTTACAGTCCCATATATAGGATTAGCGGCAGCTACCACACTACATCTAGCATTTAATGATGCGTGAATCCCTGCCTTGGCTATCGTTACTGTCTGCTGTTCCATAACTTCGTGAATAGAAACACGATCTTGATCATTCATTTTATCAAATTCATCAATACAGACAACACCTCGGTCAGCAAGGACCATTGCACCAGCTTCAAGCCTTCTCTCTCCTAATCATTAGAATTTTTAGAAAAAGTTATATACTGCTGGAATATGTAAATTTGTGCAGAAAAGCATGATAGAGGCATGTATTCATATGATTCTTATATGGTACCGGTTTCCTGGTCAGAAGTAACAGCGGCTGTCAACCCAACACCAGAGGAACCTCTGCCCGTGGTTGAGATGGCCAAAGGAGCAATATTCATAATTGCTCTCAAGAGCTGGGATTTCGCAACTGATGGATCACCGACCATCATCATGTTTATGTCACTGCATGGAGAGAGATGAAAGATGAGTTCACATAGAAACATGTTATGATAAAATTAAAGGAACAGCAATTTCGTTCACTTCAAATTATTTTACCCTCTTAGATGAGTACCGTTCTTCAGGTTCTTCTCAACCCCACCAAGCATCAGTAAGATAACTGCTTTCTTTATCCACAAATGGCCATATATAGAAGGAGCAAGTGAATTTCCCAGTAGATCAAATGTATCATTTCTCTTGGCTATTTCCTTCATCCTCTTAAGATCTTCCAAAGAGTATACCGGCGCATTTGCCTCTTTGTTAAGCAGAGAAACATTATTAGCTATAAGAACAGTCCTGTGAAGAATGACAAGTATGTATTCTGAGTACAAACATCAAAAACCTACCAAACCAAGGGAGACAAGCAAAGTCGAGAGATAAGTATATTAAAATATGTATTACCTGAATACACCATTCATACTTCCCTTGCTTTTTCCAGGAAGAGCTTTATATACCCCTACAATTGCTACACGATCTCCAGGCTTGCAAGAATCTACTAAGTCATCTTCTATGATGACATCAACAGTTCTCGGAAGTTGGCCAGGAGCAGAATTCTCAGGCACTTCTTGCATGGATAGTGTTTGATGGTCCTTGTAATCACATAATCCATATTCAGTGACCAACAAATTCCCACTGTCATCCTGTACAATCCAAACGGATAATGATGTAGAGCCTTTCATAATGAAACTTAGTTAAATAAGTGTAAGTATCACTTGGCATCATGAAAGACAAAATTGGATATTACCCGTGTAGGATACACAGTCCCTGTGGGCAAGCCTATAGAGGATGTAATATCCCTATATTCGCGAGTTGTGAAGAGCTTTGTCGTAGGGCAAAAGTGAACACTTTTAACAACTTTGGGTCTTACAAGAGAGCCTTCAATAATTTATATATAAAAAAAAAAAAAAAACTGGCATCAGATACATGAGCAGAAGGCAATAAGAAAAAGGAAGAATTAGAGATTAAAACAGACGAATATTTTTATGGTGGTAGAAATGGGAGATAGAGGAGAAGAGCCTTTATCTCCCTTGATGCAAAAAGGTGACAAGGTATCAGCGCTTAGTATCATGAAAAACAAGAGTATTCATATTGGTTTCCCTCATACCCCTAAACTGAATTTATTAACTAGAAAACATACACCACAACTAGCTCCCACCAGTGTTATGCTTATTCTGATATCTTCTAGTTTTAGTTGCTCATCCCACTCCCAAGTAAGTTTGTGTTAGGTAGCTGAGAGCAGCGCAAAACTTTGTTGGAATCAAACGAATCCTTGCAAAACACGTGTGATAACTGAATCGAGAAGAATTCATGCAGTGAACCTGAAGGGTATACAGACAGTTTTAGTCCCACATCGGCAGGGAGTTTTGCCTCCACCAACTGCTCGTGTATATATTCCCTTGGCCTCTGGGCCAATAGAGCATTTATTACACTGTTCACAACATAAATTGTGACCAGTGTTCTAAAAATCGGCCTAGGCGCCGGCCCACCGCACCGAAAACCCCCTAGGCGGCTAGGCGGGCCCTAGGCGCCCCTAGGCGTACGTGTTTTTTGATTTTTTTAATTTTGTTTATTCTTAGTTGTATTTTGGATATTTGTTGGGGTTTTAAGACAGTATTTGGATTTTAGAACATTGAAATTTCAAAATTCAAAATTCAAAATTCAAAATTTCTAAAATTTCAAAAAAAAAAAAAAAAAAAAATCTAGGCGGGCTAGGCGCTAGGCGGACCTCCGCCGCACCGAGTCCGCCTAGCAATTTTTAGAACACTGATTGTGACAGATATGAGATCGAGTTGTTGTAAGAGACCCTCAATGCAACCTCCCTAGAATTATTATCAATGATTCTTGGTACGAAAACATTCTATGCATGGGATTCAAACCCTATATTGATTGCAGATGTCTTGTAGACATAAAACTTAAAGACTTGGCACAAATTGAATATTTGGCTCGGGTGATCCCCATCATTTAAAAAAGACATTGGTAGAAACCGAGTGAGGGAATGTAGCTAAAATCACAACATAGAGACGCCTTGGTGGATTATCAGCAGCAAAAAGAGATAATTTATTACTATCATCCAGCCACGTGTTGAAATTAAATCTCTAGAAAGAGTTAACTTTAATCTAGTACAACTGATTGTGGCATCCTTTCCCACGGTTAGAGCCCTTATGCTAAAAACCACCCGAACACTCGGAACCTGATCCATATATGTAGTTATGTTATTAAATTAACCTTTAACCTAGGAAGCACAGACACTCAGAAAATTGGAACCGTGCTTGCATAAGACACATATTGAACACGACACTTACTCGAACTACACTAGGACACACCAAAATATATGCCGTGTCTGGGGAGATAGACAGAGATAAGACTCTCTCATACTTGCAAACTCCTAGGCTAAGAATGTTTCTACGCACAAATGATGTCATGTCATATTCGTGTCCTGCAACATAGCCTGTACATAGCATTGGAAGTTTCAGAAAACAACACTGGGTCTAATAATTTCCATATGAGGGCATGAGAAAACTTCTATAATTAGATTATTGATAAGTTTCCAAATCAACCTCCTCGTGTAAAGAATAAGACATACACATTAGCTCATGTTGGCCAACAGAGCAATATCAGACATGTCTCAACCGTGTGACAATTTACAAAAGGAAAGCAAGAGGTTAGGGATAAGAGCACTGTACACTTGGTGACAATTCCTTCGACGCAGACCATGGTGCCGATAAAAGAGGACATGAGATCCCTCGGGGTCACCTTGTGGAACCCGAAAGGCCCACTGAATCCTGCAAGCACTCTCTCCCCTTCCTTCAAATATTTCGGGTCTACGCTCCGCGTAATCTCCGTTAGGGCATCGGAGATCGGGTGCATGTATTCCCCGGGGTTGCGGATTAACCTTAACCAACAACAAGAGCCAGAGTCATTCAATATCCCCAAAATTAAAATTCAACAATTGCTTAATAAAATTGCATATAAACACATGAAGAAAAATTAGGGGATTCAAGAATAATTTATTTAACTTAACAAAAAATCAAGAGTAACACAATTACAACATGGAGAAATTGAGAAAAAAAACAAAATTGCAATTTTTTTCCTTAATCAAGGAAAATATTTCACTCTGCTAAACAAAAACGAGGGCTTTCCGACAGCAACGTACAGCCAAACCCTAAAATTCCAATTTTGAACAATGCCCATTAAACCAAAGGAGGGGAGAACTAATAAAACCCTAGATTTGGGTCGAGCGAACAAAGATTAGGGTCAACAACCTCCGGGCGAGATCGAGGCTGTAGTTGCGGAGGTCGTCGACGCCGATGATGAGCCGGTGGCGCTTGTTCTGGATCATGTCCCTTATCGACCTCATGTACAGGCCCTTCCCCGCCTGCAAAAAATTTTGTCCGACAATTTAGAAAAATCAGAAGAAAAAATGAACTGGAGAGAGAGAGAGAGAAAGGAGAAGGAAAATGTACGTCTTGATCGAGGAAGTCCAGGAAGGCTCGCTTGTTGGTGGCCATCACTTCTTCGTTGATCTCCATTTCGAACGATCGGTGAATCTAGAAGGAGGGGGGGGGGGGGGGGGAGAGGGAATGGAGAAGAGTTCTGGAGAGAGAAAGTGAGAGTGGAGACGAATTTTAGAGAGAAGTATTCTTTTGTTTGGGGTCATTTGGGGAAATGGGTCTTGTTGTGGCGGGAAACGAAAGAAGATGGCGGGAAAGCTAGTAGAGGAGGAGTGAGGGGGAAGATCTCGGCCGTCTGTGAATAGTGGAAGGATGTCTTGATAGCCGTTCGATGATGTTTACATATTAACAAGGGTTTTTCTAAGAGCACATCCCATTTTACTTGGGACTATCACTTACTAGGAGACAGTCCAAGTTTGAGAAACTTTTACTGGAGACAGCCCAAAAATTACTTGGGACTATCCCACCCCCCCAACCCTCTCTTTCATTTCATATCCTTAAAACATTTCTTTCTCTTCAATAACTCCAAAATCCTACTCTCATTCTCCACAACTCCAATCCAAACTCCTAACCCTAGTTTTCTTCTACATTTCTTCAAATCTCATCAATGGCACCAAAGATGAAACCCTCATCACAAGCTAGCTATGTTTTCCCTAATTATTGTATATTTTATTTTATAATTTAAAGAATCTTCTTCAAAATCTCTTAAATGTTATGATAAATTAGGTTAGAACAATTTTTTGTTTGTGAAAGTATTTTTCGAACTCAGAAAATCTCCGTTTTTTTCGTTTAAACATAACCCTAGAACACGAAATGACCGTTCGGCTGCTGCTCGTGGACGTCATCTCTGAGGACTGCCGAAGAACGGACAGTCCTACTGCCAAAGTGGACTACCATGTTCCAGGCAGTCCTATTATAAAACAGGACTGCAGGAAGCCTGGCAGTCCTTTTATAAAACAGGACTAACATATCTTTTGCAGTCCATAAAGAATGATGGACTGCCAGGAACATGGTAGTCCTTAAGGAAAACTGAAACTCTCTCACAGAAAGTTTCAATTATGACTGCCAGGGGGTGGCAGTCCTATTTATAAAACTCTGTGATGAGCTCCTCAAACTGAAACTCTGTCACAGAGCCTTATAAATAGGACTGCCAGCACCCTGGCAGTCCTACTTAAGTGTAGGACTGCCAGGGTGCTGGCAGTCCTAATTGATACTTGCTGTAACAGCAAGTTTCAATTACGACTGCCAGTACCCTGACAGTCCTCATTTTGTATAGGACTGCAGGGGGGTGGCAGTCCTAATTGAAACTCTCTGTGATAGAGAATTTCAAAACTCTCATCACAGAGACTTACAAATAGGACTTATAAAAATCTTGATATCATTGGGCCCGCTTCGTTTGTATTCTCATATCGTGCTTACATTTTCTTGCATATAAATTTTGATAGCATGAGGGTCAACTTTGACTCCGTATCAACGTCAACTTAACTCGTATCGCATACATCCAAATTCACAATGGACTTTTCTATACGCATCATATCGTGTCCCGATTTGCCGCATCCCATTGTTCTCCGATCGCGTAACCGAGTTACCGATTATCCAACATCGAACCCTCGAGTTATACGATCGTACCCTCTACATTTCACGCGATTCAGTCATCGTACTTAATTAAGTTTCATCTTAATATTACCAACTATTTTCTTAGGCGCAATTATCTGCATCAACCAACATTTCATCGAGTTCGCAATTCGTGCGATCCGATTACAATTCGCATTGACCAACATTTTTATCGAGCTCGCAAGTCATATGACCCGATTATAACGTTCAAGTTTCCTATCCAACCGATCCGATTATTACCTTGAAGCATAATCATTTTGCTAGTCTTAGTCATCCAACTGACTTATAAATTTTTACTCGATGTATCATTCACTGATACAAGTCCAAGCCTGATCATTCTAACCGATTATCGAATAATACTTGCATCAACATACCGTCATACAAATTTTCAATCGAGTCTCGGTACTATCTCGTCTGTTGCGGACAAACCTTCCGTAATTCAAAAAAGTGTCGATGTAATCTATCGCACAAGTGGTATGGCATATACCACTCAGAAATTGAGTCATTCTTTGCATAAGTGGTATGGCATATACCAATCGACTCATACTTGGTATGAATCAACAATCTATTTCGACTCACTATCCCACGGTGATCGTGCCGATCACAAGTGCAACTTTCGATTAATCAAAATCTGACATAACTCGGCCAATATATACATTTCGCCTACTCAAGTTCGGCGCACAACCGAACCGATTTATTCCTATCCGTTTATGATGTTTAGTTCCATCCATTGCATCCGTACAATATTTCATTTCTGACATTCAAGTCATTATTCGAATCTGTTCAACACATTCGATATCAACTTGCATGTTCATAAGCAACATATCATTCACAATCAACTCGTTGCAATTGATGCAATACATCCCACTACTTTTGTTATATCAATTCAACCAACATTTCTCATATCGACTGTTGCATTGGAACAACGAACATCTAGTTTCACATCTTACGACTTGTTGCACTTGAAGCAACAATATTTCACGGCTCATTGTACTTAATGTAATCAATATTTTACAACTTTTACATGGCAACATCATGTAAATTTCAAAACACTTGCGACAAATTTATGCGACTTTGTTTTAGACTTATTGTGGAACATCCAGAGCGGCATCGAGTAGAGTCAAGAGTCATTTGATCGTGGTAGGCAACTTTTGGAATTGAAACGAAACAAGTGTCCTGAAGAAATTAAACCTAGAGCTCAGATACCACTTTGTCATGTCCCGACCCAAAAAATCACTCATCATCGCATCGATTTCACCGAATTGATCGTCCTCGCTGGGGCGTGATGTCGTACGAGTCTGGAGTTGCACTTGTACAAGGCTAGATGATTCAAATCATTCAAATGGTTATCTCGATTCAATATTAGAAGTGGAAGAAACAAAGTCACTTGGAGTTACACAGAGTATACGAAACAATTCTTTTTTCAATAAGCAGCGGAATTATAAAAGCTTTTAATAGCCTAAATGAATTTGATTGGCTTACAACATTCAAGTTATCTCTTGTCCACAAAGGATTTCATCGTTCCATACATCATGTCTTCTATAACTCGGCCGCATCATCTTATTGCAAGTCCGAGCGTCAATACGGTCGCACGCCTCAAAATGATATGGCATTTCATGCCTCAGCACGTTCAAGCGAAGCTCTGCCGTGAGCAATCCATTCCTTGCATCTTACAAACAGTCTGGTCGAGGAACAATACTAATCCTCTTGCGTACTGATAATACCCACTCGACTAAACCGACATTAGGTAATATTGAATCACGCAACTTAGTATGTGATCTTTCTATCTTTGCCTTATGATCGGTTTCATGGCATATTTGAAAACAGTAAGTGTAACGCCCCAGACCCAAAATACGTAGGACTAGGTACGTAAACATGCTAGCCGTATAATAAATATATGTAAGCTATAAATACAGTATAATTACGGCCAACTAATCTCATCCACAAAATAAAAGAACAAAAAAATTCATTAATCATTTATGGTAGTCATTTAACAAGCTGCTGGATGGAGACAAATCCACTACCAACATGAAACTAGAAAGAAAAAAATAGCAAAATAAAGAATACAAGCGACGAGCATGATCCAAGAGCATGTCATCTTCGATAGGAAGGAGAAGATCACGATCTTGGCTGGAATACTTGCGGAAGTCAATAAAATACACACATGTACCAGGTCCTTAGACAGATGTAACAAGATACAAAAAATATACCATATAACTGAATATAAACTGCTTAACATCCCTCCATCCTTGAATTAGCGTACCATCCCTCCAACTAAACAATGACATGAGATGGTATCCTAATCCATGATTAAGTATCTTTCCATGCCGTAATCTGATATAATATCCGGACCCCAACAAGATCCAGTATTTTGTCATCAAAGCAGTGAACCATACCTACAATCAAACAAGATGTGGCATACTAGTCCGCGACAAAATACTGTTCCAAGCCATGATCAGGTATAAGTACACAAACAAACGTACCTTGTAATCCGACTTTCCTAAAATTATTAAATTTTCATAATTTCCTGGTATTTTAGAATTTTAGAGATAATTATTTTCAGTTAATCTCGTGGAATATTAATTTGCGTATCAATAATAGTTTCTATAATTTTCATGAAAGAAATACTTATTTTTTTAAAGGATTTAGAGAGGGAAGACTCTAGCAACTAAATTGGAGTGTTCTCCAAGATTCCTAACCACCTTTTTAACAACCTATAACCAATTCTCTAACAAACTCTTGTAGTGATATGTAATTTACAAATTGTTGAATACCTATTTGTAAGAATATCCTTATTCTGGCTTTACTATAAAGTCCAATGAGGAGAGAGAAATGAACTCATTGCTCTTATTTTATTTTCCAGAGTTGAGCTCATTTCTCAACCGAGCTGTCATTCCTCTTCTTCCCCAATTTCTATCAACCGAAACCCTAACCCTAAATTCGAGGCCGAGCCATGGCAACGACGGCGACCATCGCTTCCACCGGCGACTAGACGCTCCGGCAATAGCGCGTGAAGGTCCACTATGCGAATCTTCCTTCCCGACAACTGACCTGACCAGAGGCGCCACCACGTCGAGAGTGAGCTCCGGTGACTGCTCCTTCTTCTTCACGGTGATTTCTTCTCCGACGATCAGGATCTTCATTACGGCTCATCTCGATCTCGCCAGTTTGTTTGGCATCGACCATTAGAGTAAGTTCCTTCTGATCATCCTTGAGGAACTTGTTTGTCCTGGTTTTTGATGCGATCTGTACAATCAATTGTGTACAGGCTCAGATGAGGAACGACCTGTTCGATCTCCATCACCTGTAGTTCACTCCTTTTCCTAAGAACCAACGATTCACCATTGGTGAGTATAATTTCACTCGAATTATTTCTAAATTCGGTTGGATGAGTTCTGATCTAAGTTCTCTTCCATTTTCTGGGTGTTATGCTCGATCTCGTTCTTGCTGTCGACGGATTGGTGTTCGAGCAGAGGCGTGCGGTCGAGATTACATGGCTCGATCAGATATAGAGTATTAGAGATCGGCTTGAGAATTGACATTCCTGATTGATAGTGTTCTATTGGGGATTCAGTTGAGAGGAGCTAAGGGTGTTCGATACAGCCAATTTGAGGTTTCGAGTGCAGTTGAGTTCACAAATTATATCCAGCTCAGAGGGACGTGTCCTGGATCTCGTTGGATTCTCTCCTTCAGATATTATGCTATCTTCCCTTTGATTTTAAGTTTTGTGTCGAATTTGATACGAGTAGTGTTGACCAGGATCGATAGAGTTGGGTGTGGCGTATCCATTATGCGTATCAGGATGCCATTGTGTCCAACCAAGTGTTGCGTGTGTAACGCCCCAGTCCCAAAATATGTAGGACTAGGAATGTAAACATGCCAGCCGTATAGTAAATGTACGTAAGCTGTAAAATATAGTAAACCAAGACAACTAATCTCATCCACAAAATGAAAGAATAAAAGATATCATATAATAACCATGTTTTGTCTTTATATAATATGTTGGACGGAGACAAATCCACTACTAACTATTTAAAAGAAAAGTAATACATGGAAATAAAATGATTTGTCGAGAATGGCAAGAAAGATCCAAGTCACGTCATCTTCGAATGGATGGAGAAGATCACGACCTCGGTTAGAATACCTGCAGAAAGAAAAGAACACACACCTGGAGAGATCACCAGGTCCTCAGAGTGACGTAACAAGTTACATAATATCATGCCATAAAAGCTGAGTATAAACTGCTCAATAAATAAGATAATTGAATTATAACATGCTCTAATACACACCATTGAATTAGCGTACCATCCCCCCCAACCAAACAAGGACAAGAGATGGCACCCTAATTTACGATGATGTATCTTTCCATGCTACGAATCCAATATGGTATCCGGACCACAACAAGGTTCAGTACCTTCTCATCGGAGTAGTGAGCCACATCTACAACCAAACAAGAACAAGATGTGGCAAACTAGTCCACGATAAGTTATCGTTCCAATTTACGATCAGATACAAGTATCCAACCAAGAGTACTCATACCTAACGGATAAGGTAGCCTAACCAATCTAAGTGAATGCAGTTTTAAGAACATCCACCAATACATGGGCCCTGGCTAAAATGGGATCGGCATGGTCCCCCCTTGGGGCACCAGAGGCCCAGGAAGAGCATAACGTTTCGCAGAACATCAGTGGCCGTCAATATCTATGGGTAATCTCACCCGCGTCTCCGACGGAGCTCACGGGTTACAAAAGGTAAAGTGTATAGTAGCCCATGCGCTAAGGTATTGTCCTCTCCGCCCAATGTCTACTATGTTGTATCCACAACACAGAACCTCTATTAACAGCTAAGTCAAACTAATCATGCAAACACTATCAGCGGTTAATCCTATCGCACGGCTTATACGTACTGGTGGCCAGCAAGTCACGTATGTCCGAGTTCTATATGCGACACACGACTTCGTGGCATAAACGTGTTAAGGCCAATGTATGCAACACAAACAAGGGCGGTCCCTTAAATCTAAGGTTAATATGCATAAAAATAATAAGTATGGAAAAATAGAACTACACAGTAAAATCTATCTAATTATAACAGTGTAGCATAGTTTATTTTACAAAAAAATAAATAATGAATAAATACATGAATATGAGCAAAAGTAAAATAAATAGCTAATGACAAGGTATCTTGCATGATGGGACGCCTGGTGCGCTGCGACGATCATGGTGGCACAAAACACGACTTCGGTGTTACAACTACGCAAGGGGCCTCTGATAATGGCACGAACTATTTCATTGGGTCCAGAAGAATCAATTTAGCTATGAACGATATAAATAGGTACAGAATTGGCAAGGAAATAGGAAGAATGGACTTAGTTACGGATAGGAAGACAATCAAAGGAATCTGGATAAATAATATGTATACGATTTTTGAAAGACATTCATAATAATTGAAAACTTGATTTACTTAGTAAAAATAATTTTTGGTAATACTTGAAAGTATGAAAAATTGATTCAGGCTAAACGCAAAGTTCGTAAAGAAAACGCTTTAGGTAGAAAGCTATACTTTAGTCAAAATAATTAGTTGAAAATTCTAGAACTTATTGTATACAAAATATTTTTAGAAGTGTATAATATATAGTCATATCTTTTAAGGCTACTATAAAAGAGAGATGCAAATATTATGGTTTTAAAAATATAATTTGATATTGGTAACCCCAAATAGTGAACACAAAATACATCCACAAGATTATGCTCATTTTAATGGTAAAATACTAATAATACTACTAATACTCTTTTAAAATTACTAATAATACTCTTTTTAAAATTAATATGTAATACATGTATACATGCCATTGTTTGGAAGATACTTAAAAATGTATAATTGTAACAAAAAATAATAATAATAATAATAATTTATTTTATAAAGCAAACCAAAGGATACTAAAGCTACCAACAAGAAAACAAAAAATATAAAACAAAACAAATGAAATAAATAAAATAAATATTATAAAATACAAACAGAAGTTTAGCAGCACAGCTGCTGTCTTCTTAGGGAAGACTTAAATCAAAGAAAAAGAAGAACAGAGGAGAGAGAGAGAGCGCAAATGAGAACGAAGAAGAGGGAAAAATTGGGCGAGGGGGTGAGAGCTGAACGGGGGAAAGGAAAATGAGGGACGAGAGAGCAGAGAGGAACTGCAGTGAGAGGGACTCACCGGCGGTGGAGGGATCCCATGCTTGCGTCGCATGCAGAGGTGGCATGGGGCGTCTGGATCTGGTGAAGTGCGAGGGCAGCTTGGTTCCCCGGGTCTGGAGGCTACGTGCGGGCACGACGCGACGGTGCTGAGGGCGAAGTGTGGTGGTGGCCTGGTTCGTGGGCGACAATGGGTCGATCTCCGCCGCGGGACGCCGGGTCACGGCGCACGACGACCGGAGGTAAGTGGTTTAAATTTTTATTTGGTGGCGGTGGTGATGAGGGTTGGGGATTTTCGGCGGGTGGCCGAGGGCGGCGGTGAAGTTTGGTGGTGATGATTGTCGGGGTTGATTTGGGGAAGATAGGGATCGAGTGGCTGGGTTCCGATGATGGAAAGAGGTGGCAGCGGTGGTGGTCGTAGGATGGGGTGGTGAAGTCGAAGACTTTGGCGGGTGGCAGGGTGATGGTGATAGGGCGGCAGGCTGGTGTTGGTGGGGATACGGCGGTCGGAGTTGGCAACGGCGATGGCCGGTGGAGGGTTACGACGAGGCGGTGGAGGTGATTAGATGCTGGTGACGGGTGTTGGGTTTTGGTGTGGCTAATTGTGAAGGTGGCGGTCGTTGGCCGAGAGAAGGCTGGGGAATGGCCGGTGCTATTGGTGGTTTGGGAGGCAATGCATGGTGATGCTGCCATTGGTGTTGAATTTTGGTGGCGGCGGTGATAGTGCTGGAGACGGTCAGTGGGTGGTTGCGGGAGATGGTCGGCTGGATCGGGGTTAGGCTTAGGTTAGGGATCGTATCCAAGTGTCGGACACGGGGACGATGATGAGGTCTGGGGTTGTCGGACTTGGGAAAATAACTGTAATTGTAATGGAAAAGATGTAGTGGATGGGAAGGGCATGACCACGGACACGATGCACAACTCTTTTGTGGAGAGAAATATTTGTGGAAAATAATTGTGTAGGAAATCGTAATGAGGCTCCCCTATATATAGGGGGTAGAAACTCTTAAAAATTAAACCCCTTTAGATAAATCATATATTAATTTAAATCAATTTCAGATCAATTCTATAATCAATCCAAATCTGATCTGATCTGAATTTATATCTAGATAATTCATATCTATAAGTTAAGTAAATTCAATAAGTTAAATCTTAAATTAAATTATCATAATGAATTAAACATCAAATAAAATTTTCAAAATATCATTATAATAATTAATAATAATCATTAATTTCGAAAATCATATTAATATATCATAATAAATATTAATAGAAAATACTTCAAAAATGTTTTTTAATAAATTTAGATAATAATAAAAAGAATTTCAAAAATTCAACATACATGAATTAAATGTCATGTATCCCACATGCAAATAATATATTTACATAAATATTATTTTAGAAATTATTAACCATATTTGTATAATATGTAAAATAGTTTTCACAAGAAAATAGAAAAAAATGTTTTGACAAACACTAAAGCAAAGCAAAATTTACTTCCATATAAGTATTTCGAACCGAAATATTTATTCACTATATTTAGTAAAAGTTTATAATAAAATAAATTTAGAAAATAATTACAACTTTCGTATCACTCATTCGTACTCGTCGTACAATACCGATAAGTAAAAAATAAATACCAAAATAAATTTTAAAAAAATCCTAGTGAAAATTTAGGGGGTTTATAGCATGTCCGGGTGCCGTTGTGTTCGTGTGCCAGTTCTGTAGCCGTGTCCAAGTGCTGGTCATATTCAGTATGTGTGTACGTGTCAGGAGTGGGAATCAACAGGGCTTTGCTTATTCAGATCTATGATTCCTGTGTGATTCTTATTTCATTTGATTTAAAGCTATATAATCTTCTACTCTTTGGGAATGACTTTAGCAGTGAGTTGTCTTGATTTTGTGGTTTTATACAGTTCTTGTTTAATTTTATGGTTAAATATTTCGTTGACTCAAATTGGGAGGACTAGATTGTGTTGGACACGCCATTTTTTCTTTCCAGTTCTGAGTTCTATGGTAAGCCGTTGGGGGTTCAAGTTCATGTGCGGGTTTAGTTTTCAATATGGTGTGTGGGTTGGTTTCTGCAGTTTGATTATAGGAGTGTCAGACTTTGTTTGTTTGAAGTCATTCTTGATTATTGAACATTTTCGTGTGTGTCCAAAAGGTATATGTGTGGATTTTGTATAATTGAGGAGTTCTACAGAGTATGGTGTCAGAATGTGTTGGCAGGAGGAGGGTTTCAGATGTTATGTTGGGCGTTTGCAGTTCTTAAACTTGGTTGTTTAATGTCTCTAACTGGCGGATTGGTTCTGGGTTCAGTTTTCCCTCTCAATTGATCTTTGACTGATGTTGAGTTCAGTTAGAATAATTCAAATTATAAATAGCAAGCAAGGACTTGTGGTCGAGTTGTGGAAGTAGGGGCCAGATGTTAATTGCTTAGGAATAATATGGGTCTTACTTTTATGAATACTTATTCTTTCTAAAGATGATTACATAAGCTAAAAACATTTCTAAGTAGTATTTGGATAATAGAATTATATCTAAATGAAGCTATTCCTAGTTAGTAATCTAAACTTTTCCTTATCTAGTATTTTAAATAAGATAGCTAGTTTGACATCGAACCTAGATAGGAAAATTAGTTAATAATGTCTAACCAATGGTAGATTATTCTTAACCAACTTGTACCTATATTCAGGAGGACATACAGATCTTCTCCCTATTCTCGATCACCCCGAGCAAGGCAAGTACATTATATGGTTTTGTTCATTTACTTCATGTCTTGTACTCTTCATTTTGGACACATTGTGACATGGTTTATCATGTACTTCTGGTTCTTATCATGATTCATGTTCTTACTTGTACTTGGGGAGGGAAAATATTACAGATATGTGACCAAACCTAAACCTAGGATTTATGTGGATAGCTTAGGTCTCACATCGTGCACGTGGGACTCTAAGTCGTACCTTTACTTGTGCTTATTTTTGTACTTACCCCGCCGGTCACATATTCTAGTATGTATTTCAAAATAGTGCACATGTAAGGTTCTTGTTATACTTTCATGTTTAGGTTCAGATTATTTATCTTCAGGTTCAGATTATGCATTATTTTTCCTGTACTTCATGTTCTCATGTTCTCTTATACTTATTTCTTCATCATGTTGTCCTTGTTCATTATCATAAAATTGTACTCTGCTCTGCTCCTGACTAGATACGTTGCAGGTGAGCTAGAGGCCATATGTGATATTTACTACGTGCAGGAGCCTGGAGTTATAGCTGAGCCAGATGGAAGTGTTCAGGATCTAGAGGTCGATGAGGCTTAGCTTAGTTCTTTTTAGCAGACTTATTACTATATTATATCTGGGATTTATGGACATATTTTATCTTAAATTTCTGTATAAGGTGTAATAATGACTAAGACATGTGATGATGTACTATGATATATTCTGGGATGTTAGATACTGTAATGTATTTCTTTATTTCTGAGTTTCCCTTGACTTAGTACAGCTTACTTCGTTGTGTCTATCAATGAAGGCTGGGCGTGTCCGACTCGTATCCGATTATTCGAGAGCGGGTCATGACATGTTTTTAGTAGTAACCCATGTAGGTCTCATCCTAATGGCCCTTAGGCTACAGAGTGCTATTGGGGAACCGGCGGAATTAAGGAAGCTCATCTCAGCATAGAATCACGGGAAAATGGTTATGGTTATTATTAGTAAGATTGGTTATACTTATTATTTACTAAGTTGCTTATTATCTTATAGTTTAGGTCATTTTAACAGTTTTCTATTTTTCAGATGGTTCAGACACGCAACACTGGGATTATCGATTCCCCTGAACTTGAGGCTTCTGAACTTCTACTACCTCTTGTCGCCCCTACTATCACCATTGGTAGTACCCAGTTGATGGAGATGTTCTAGGAATTCCTTGATGCCCAGAGGGAGTAGGCCATCCTTTTTTAAGCCAGACTTGTGGATGCGCTTTCCAAGCCAAAGATGACTTCTGATTTCCAGAATCTATAACCTTTGGACTTTTCCGACACCGAGCGCATTTTGTGCCGATGAGCAGATCAAGAATTTGGAGCCGCCACTTCTGAAGATCATCCAAGTCTATGAGGATCCGACTTTTCTGAAGGTTGAAGCCACCAACCACGAGATTCTGAATGTAGCATAGACAATATAATGAGGCGGGAAGCTGAAGTCCAAGAGAGACATGAAGACATATGATGTATATAGCGACTACGGATTCTGAATGTTTTTAGTGGTAGAGAAATGAATGTTTTTAGTGCTAGAGAAATGAACTCATTGCTCCCATTTTATTTTCTAGAGATGAGCTCATTTCTCAACCGAGCACTCATTCCTTTTCTTCCCCAATTTTCATCAACCGAAACCCTAACCCTAAATTTGAGGCCAAGCCATAGCGACGACGGCGACCACCGCTTCCACCGACGACTAGGCACTCCGGCAACATCGCGTGAAGGTCCAAGTACTCTGCGAATCTTCCTTCCCGATGACTGACCCACTTCCCGATTTTTTATTTTATTATTATTTTTATTTGATTACGATTTACTTTTATGGTCATTTGGACCTTAGTAAGCATTATTTTGCTATTATATAGTTTATCATAATTTTTAGATATTTTAGATAATCTTTAAATATCTATTTTGTGAAGATTTATATATTTTATTGAATTTCATGATTTACCATATGGTCATTCGGGGTTATTTTTGGGACCTAGTATTTTATTTAGGTCCTAGGACCTCAAAAATTATTTTCTAAATTTTGTAGATTTTTGGTATTTTCTGGAATTACTTTGATAATTAAATATAGGAAAAACCTATTTTCTAGGACTCCTAAAATTTATTGTGCTAGCCTAAGAGCAAATATTGACCCCAAATATTTTTTTAGGGTTCATTATACTATTTAATATTTTCTAGAATTTTTCCATAATATTTGGGAATTCTTAAGTATTTATTTATTAAGGTTTATATATTTTTAAAGGCTTCCAATATTTATTATGAGGCCATTTGGGACTAATATAAGGTAAAGTATTTTTATTTATATTCTAGAAGGTTAAATATATTTTCTAGAATTTTCTAGATTTTTTTTTGGAATTTTTAGAATTTTATTTGGATTTATTTGGCTTAGAATTGAATTTAAATCAATTTCTGGAAAATAAATACCCAGTCAGCACTGGGGCCCACCCATCAGCCGCTTGGGCCAACTGAGCGGGGCCCAGCTGTCAGCGGCACATCAGTTGCCTATATATATATATATATATATATATATATATATATATATATATATATATATATATATATTCTGGAAATCAGAAACCCTATTTTCCTTCAGCTGACTTTGAGCAGTTTTTGAGCTTGAGAGTCTCCGACTTCCCGAGGCGATTGCGGACAACTCCGACCTCCTTTTTGTGTGCCGTTTTTTTTGTTGGATTTGTATTGAGGTATACTTTTTGAATATCTAATTTATTTTTATTATCTCCGAACCTTAATTTTGGTAAAATTTGTAGAGTGTCGGTTGTCCGAAACTTAACACGTTTCGGTGTTTTCGAGATTTCGGGAGAACCAAAAATCGAAATCAAGAACCGTATAAAGTTTCGGAAAGCTAACACAGAGCTCTACGATATATATTTTTCCCATAAATTAATTTGTTCATATAGTATTTTAGTTATTCTGTTGAACTCAGAATTGATCGATGAATCACCGTTTTGGTCATGATTAGCCATAACGGCGATATCTTTTGACCAAAAGGTGAATTTGCAGCACGGTTGATTCCAGCGCACTTGTGGCGCTGAAATCTACCAAGGTGCTTTTTCAAAATCTAGAGTTCACGATGTTTGACTAGATAGTCAACGACACGCCTCGATTTGCTTACATTGGTTTCCAAAATTGGAAACATGACTTTTTATGGCCAAACTTCCATGTTTAGATTATATTCAAATTATTATTAGATTAAATTATGTTTTTAAGTAATTTATTCCAGAATTAACTATATTAGATTAGTTAACCCATTAGCCACTTATTCCATGAATTTAGAACTAGAACCTTAGAATTGACTTCTGGTTTTCGTACATGGTTTGTGGTACGTTGTATGTTATAGGTTGACAGCTTCTAGATTGGCAATCCCTTCATCCTCGACTTGTGACTACGGTTTGTGCTGGGATTCAGGCAAGTACACTTTCTGATTGCTTTCGATTCATAGTAGTCTTTTTATTTTATGTTTATGCATATGCTCTCTTGCTTGTTGACACATTGTTACACAGATTAGTGTCATGGATCTCTACATACTTTATTTCATGATTTTCGTGTTTTGTGACTTGTTCGAGTCCATGAGTACTAGTCGGGAGGGGAAATATCTTAGTAGACATATGGACTACCCAGAACTATCCTCCGTGTCTTTCGTAGAGAATAGCAGCTGCACACGACACGTGCAGGGTGCCTGATTTACCCCTAGCCATTCACATGTCGAAACTAGTATTTTAAAACACATAGATAGTTGTCTTTACTTGTTTTCTTCGTTTTTTTACCACTTGTCATGTCATCCTAGTTACATGTTCCTTTTCTAGCTGATATATCATGTTGTAGAGTTATCTACTTTCTTTCGTGATTTATCATGATATCGGTCTTATTTTCTCGATCACATGTCTTTTGAATTCTATTGTGTTTTCAATTTGTCGTCGGTTTGTGTGCTTGTTCCATTCCTGACTAAAAACCAACATTTTTCAGGTTTAGCTATGGCTTCACTTAGCATGGGGAGATACGGGTGTACTTGCAGGCAGAAACCTAAAAATTAGATAGAAGTGGTATCATGTTCATTAATTGTAAGAACCTTGTATTTTCTTTAAATATAAATGTTGTAAAAGTTGTAATCAATTTAGAAATGTGAATGAGCAATAAATATTATGTTTTATGATTTTGAGCATCTTGGCCGTGACAGCGTTCTACTGCCGACTCTATGACGTAGGCTGGCTTGGACACGTCTCGTATCCGAAAAGCGGGTGCGGGTCGTGATAAGTTTTTGTGGTGGCCCATATAGGTCCGTTTTCGCAAAAGATTACGAACTCGTGATAGTACTTAAGTTGGTCGTACTATTGCGAGCTTGTGACTAGGAAAATGCTCATTCACAATTAGGACTAATTTAATTTCAGGAGAAGGACTAGGAATAGGAAACCCTTATTCAACTGACTGTTTGGGTAGTTAAGGTTGCTATATATGCCACGTGATTTACGTAGAAATTTATTGAATTCTAAACCCTATTATATAACTTAGGGATCCTCCTAGAAGGATATTGGTTTTATTTAATACGAGGGTATGGCCCAAGGTGGGTAGACTCTTCGTTTGGTAATCTAGGCCTCCCTCATTCCTAATCATTGTGCAATTTTATTTTCTCCCCTCTAACCACTATCGCCATATCATAAAAGTTGTATTGCCCATTTATTTTCTATTAGCTATAGTAATCTATCTCTCTAAGAAACATTGTTTTAACTCCACCCATTGTGTTTGAGCCTAACATGATCGTAACATATCCATATGTTTATTCCGTGCTAGATTTGTTGAAATTTAAGATACGCATGTGTTCCCTTCGATTCTTGAATACTAGAGAAATAAAAATTAGAAACTTTTGTTCTCTTTTATTCAACCACCTTCATAATCGATCGTTTGGTCTTCAACATTGATATATAAGTGATCATTTTATTTAAAATTGATATTTTCTTCAAGGACAGATACTTACACCTTTCTATCATGATCAATTTGTTGGAATTCTAGAAGCTTCTTTGAAAATTTATGAATATAGTTGGAATAATTTTCGATGACTCATAATGGCAAGACAACAGCGCACTGTCGTTCCATTATTACATGCATGTCTTCTATTTTATCACTATGTTGGTTCTTTATCACACCATTTTGCTACTTTCACAAAACGGGGGAGTAATAAAATTGATAATAAGATTGATAATTTGAAAAAGATATGATGATGTGATTCTGCTTATTGTTACTAATTTGGTTTAAAAAAAATTTGTTTAGACTCTACAGATACAGATTCAGCATAAATGTTTTGTTACGGGAAAGTAACAAGACTTGACCGTACATTACGGGGAAGCTTTGTACTGTACCATAATTTGACGAGCCAAAGCTGCTACCGTACCCTCTGTACTCATCAAGTTTACTTCCAATTCAAGTTGAACCTTTTCTTTAAGTATCAATCGTAGTTTTGTCGTATTATCAAAATGGGGGAGATTTTTTGCACATTTAGCTACAGTCAAACCGATTTCGATAATTGACTTTAACTCCGATCTTGATATGAAAAGAAACGAAGAATGCATAGTTCATCATCATTGAGTTTTTTTACTTTTATTTTGTATTTTTCTATTTATTGAGTCTAGATCATTAATGGATCGGGATTACTGGCAATTAGAAGTCTATCTAAAACCTATCTTGATTCATTCCTTGAACCGAACCAAACCCAATTGATCCAGAACCGACTTAGGTTGAACCAGAACCAAAGGGACCGAACTCGGCAAGCGTTCTTCCCAAACTCGGACCGAACTCGGCCAACTTGATTTCTCCTGGTCAGCAGCAAATTTCTATTCCTTTGGATCTGCAACGTTCAAAATTATGAACATTACCACTACCGAGTTCTGTCCGAACTCTGTCTAAAAAATTCCTATAAATAGAGAAGATTTTGTCATTTCTATTAACTCATTACTTCTTCATCTTCTCTATCTATTCTTAAAGCTTTCTATTCAGTTTTCAAAGCTTTAATCTTCAGATCTCCAAGTCAACTCTATTCTTCTAAGTACCGGTGGTTTCCGATTAGGAGTTTTCGAGTTGTACAAGCTTGACGTAAAAAAGCTTTTTCCTCAGAAAAGTGATTGGTGAAGTTTGATCGTGGGCTTCGATTAAAAACACGATGGTGTTGAAGTTGGCGTGTTCTTCGGAGAAAAACACGTGGTGTAATCCCTATTTCAAATACTGGATTCAATATCGGGTTGAGTACTCGAGGCTGGACTAGTCCTCACAGAGGAAAACCAATATAAACCTGCTGTCTCTGCGTATTGAATTCTCACCTCAACCTTTACTGCTTTACTTGCATTTAAATTTAATATATTGCTTCACCTGCTTAGAGTTAATTTTTTATTGCTAAATATTTCTGTTGCACTCTATTCACCCCCCTCTAGAGGTGCCATTGTTCCTACAATAAAACCAAGTAAACATCGATGTAATAGTCTCATTAGGCTTCATTTTGAATTCCTCATGCTCTTGTGTTAGTCGTAAGATTTTGGATTCCTTCACTTATGAAGTACCTTCATGAGTAACCTCAAGAAGTTTCCAAATCTCGTTGGACGTGGCACATGTAGAGACTCTATTGAATTCAGTTCTATCAATAGCACAAAATAAAGCATTGATGGCTTTTGCATCAAGACTGGATTGTTTCTTTTCATTGTCGGTGTATTGATCGAATGGTTTCTTAACTAAAACACCTTCTACTCTAATAGGTAGAGGTTTCTTATAACCATTGATAACAGTCGACCATAAATCGAAATCAAGTGACTTGAGGAAAAGCTCATCCGTGTCTTCCAGTACGTATAATTTGTGCCATCAAATAAGGGTAACCTATTTGTTGACTGACCTTCACTGTTGCTTGGAAATAGGGATGTCACATCTTAAGGAGTGTTAATTCCGATAAGGGATAACCTGCTTTGATACCAATTCTAGGAACAATGGCCCTCTAGAGGGGGGTGAATAGAGTGCAGCAGAAATATTTAGTAATAAAAAATTAATTCTAAGCAGGTGAAGCAATATATTAAATTTAAAAGCAAGTAAAGCTGTAAAGGTTGAGGCGAGAATTCAATACGCAGATACAACAGGTTTATACTGGTTTTCCTCGATGATGACTAGTCCAGTCTCGAGTACTCAACCTGATATTGAATCCACTATTTGAAATAGAGATTACACCACATGTTTTGCTCCGAAGAACACGCCAACTTCAATATCGTCGTGTTTTTATCCGAAGCCCACGATCAAACTTCACCAATCAATTTTCTGAGGAAAAAGCTTTTATACGCCAAGCTTGTACAACTCAAAAACTCCTAATCGAAAACCATCGGCACTTAGAAGAATAGAGTTGACTTGTAGATATGAAGATTGAAGCTTTGAAAACTGAATAGAAAGCTTTAAGAATAGATAGAGAAGATGAAGAAGGAATAAGTAAATATAAATGACAAAATCTTCTCTATTTATAGGAATTTTTGAGACAGAGCTCGGGCAGAACTCGGTAGGGGTAACGTTTAAAATTTTGAATGTTGCAGATCCAAAGGAATATGAATTTGCTACTGACCAGGAGAAATCAAGTTGACCGAGTTCGGTCCGAGTTCGGGCAGAACTCTGGCCGAGTTTGGTCCCTTTGGTTCTGGTTCAACCTAAGTTGGTTTTAGATAGACTTATATTTTCCAGTTATCCCGACTCACAAATATTCTAGACTCAATAAATAGAAAAATAGAGAATAAATGTAAAAACTCAATGATGATGAACTCTGTATTCTTCATTTCTTTTCATATCAAGATCAAAGTTAAAGTCAATTATCGAAATCAGTTTGACTATGGCTAAATGTGCCAATATGTTTAGCGTGCCATTCATTCATTGGCACGAACGGTTAACTTAACTGCATAGGACATGTAGCTTTCTGTGAGAGAAAGACGCTTGGTCATAGGCAGTGTCGTGTGTTTGTTCTTCGAGATTAGTGGCATGTGTACCACGTCATCTTGAACTGCTTTTGGATGATGGTTGATTGATTGGCACCAGTTAATAAATGACACATCATGTTGTTTGGTGCCAACTATGAAAGGTGCCTAGTATTGAGAATGAAGAGTTGATTACTTCACGCCATTGATAAATGCGCTATTGATAAATGGCATTGAGTAACTGACAGTTGTCATTATGGCAGATCAGGCAGGATCCTTCTTGAGCGACGTGTGCTCAGGATTTGAAGGGATTTTCTCGAATGCTGTGTTGTCAGTCATCATGATTGATGATTTCCCTTCTTGAGAAAGCTTTCCACATGGCGGTCTGGCGCTATCCGATGAGTGGTGCTATTTAATGTTGAGTGCTATTTGATGCTAGGCGCTACTTGATAGATAGCGCTGCGCGCTATCTTTGAATGGTGCAGTACACTCTTTTGATATTTTTAAGCTTCTCAAGACCCCCTTCAAAGTTTTCAAATTTCAAAAATTTCGATTTGAATAATAAGCATTTGGAAGATTTTGTGCACGCACAGTCCGAACAGACTTGTCGTTTCGTACGAGATTTGTGCGGCCGTTACGCAAAGACTAAATATCGATTGAGAAGAGAGAGAGTTCTTCTCTCAAAAATTTTCTCTCTCAAGTTTTCTTCATCTTCTTCTTCCTTCAAGTTTTTCGAAGCTCTTCAACCAAAAATCAGTGGCACTGAAGAAATCCACTATGAAGAAAGGCAAGGGCGTGATCGGAGCTCCATCGCGTGTGCTGTCGTTGAGGGTGCCGTGACATGTGTCGACATCGGCAAGGGGCAAAGAGGCTAACCCCACTCTCGGAGGTGAGAGTTCGGTCGGGGAAGTCGAACAGTACAGCTAGCGTGCTTTGATGGTTGGCACGATTCGAAAATTGGCACGATTCACTGCCGACGACAATTACCTCTTTCAAAGTATTGATTAGCGCCACACTAATCTCGATATACGCCACCTCTTTCAGAGTGTTGGTCGACAAAATATGCGCGCTCTTTGTTTACTTAAAGTGCACGACACTATACATTATGTGCGCTCTGTCACCAGAGAACAGATAGCATCGCATAAAGCAAAATTTTTCATTTTGCGTGTGCAGAACATAAACTGTCATATTGAGTTGCGTACAACAAGGACTGTCATATTGTGTCATGTAAAACAAGAACTGTCATATTGTGTCGCACAAAATAAGAACTGTTATATTGTATTGCACAAAACAAAAACTGTTATATTGAGTTGCGCAAAACAAGAACCGTCATATTGAGTCGTGCTATCCATCATTCGTGCAGAACTGTTAAAAGAACTAAAAATCAGTTAAGTTTTTTCTTCACTCATAAGGTGGTCTTTTCATGATTCTAACTCTATTTTTCTCTAGCAGTTGATCTCAGGGAAGACCCTCATACTGAGATACTGGCTTCCACTTTTTGCGTATCAGAGTATGAGGAAGACCAGTCACGTGTAATATTCTTACAGTTTGACCCTGACGGACTGGCTACCAGAAGAGCTCTCCTAGAGTCCCAGGATGATAGGACTTTATTGTACCTAATTAACGGTGAACCTTTCCTGACCGCGGATCAAGCTCCTCATAAGAAACTAGCTTTCTTATTTGGAGAGGCCATTGATGACGCTTCTCAGCCCAAGTCAACTAGCTTTCTTATTTGGAGAGGCCATTGATGACGCTTCTCAGCCCAAGTCAAAACAAGAATCTCGGGTCTTCAAGAGAGGGGACAGGTTGGTCTATCTTACAGATATGGCGATGAACCTGTCTCTGTCCCGGTACGCCCATGCCAACTACCCTCGAAAGATGTCATGGGATATAATTTTGTTCCAACAGGCTAAGGTTGGACAGACATATCACAAGTTTAGGAACCAGAGGAGGGACATATTCCATAGTTCTTCCGAAAAACACAGAACTCACTTGAGAGGTTTGAAGCCAAGTTGCATGTCGGCCGAGGATTCGTCTTTGATGATACCGGTCAGGATGCCCTTATTTTCCAATACTTATGTTGTAGCAGGAGGAGAATATCCTGTCCCGCCTCGAGGCTGACGGGTTTGATGCATCCATACATTAGGCGCTGGAATCGACTCTTTGTATGGGCCCTGAACAACTTCAAATACAAACTGCACGAGTTGGGGCTTTATGAAGCTGTATTGACCACCTCCCGTGGCATCTACACCAACAAAAACATGTAATTAGCCTTGGTGGAGAGGTACAATAACTGGACTGGCACTTTCGCTACTCCTCACGAGGATATAGGCTTCGTCCAACATATGATGCAGTTTTTGTCGCATCTACCAATGGGTGAGAACCTATATGAAGAGTACATGCTGACGAAAGAAGAATTGGAGGCGTTAGCCAAGGAGAACTCCTGGATGGTAGCAGTCTTCGATGAGTTGTTATGTCACTTCATGATCTGCACTCATCTCTACAAGAGCAAGGCAGTCGGAACGTGCTATATGTCCAAGTGGTTGGTATACCTATTCTTCGGTCATGCCACGGAGAACAAAGTGCAGGAACATTTGGAGTGTAAGCCTCGTTTCTTTGAGCCACTCGATGGTCAAACCATTATCGAATTGATAAAGGAATCTGGCTATATCGATGATTTGCTAGAAGAAGAATGGCATGGTTATACAGCTGGCACCCCTATTGAGACTCACTACCAAAATACAGCCATTTGGCGACGGACTTTTAGCGACAGATTCTGTCCGTCGCTATTAGCGACCGACTACCGACAAAGTTCTGACTGATTGCCATCGAAAAGCCGATAATTTTTTATTCTATTTTAAGGGCGAGCAAAGGTCGCCAATCCGTCGTTAAGTCGGCGGAGATATAGCGACGGATGAATATATTCGTCGCTAGGCCGTCGCTTAGTTGGTAAAAGTTGGCGAAGAATGTTGAAAAAAATTGCCGTGAAATTTAACGACCACATAACGACGGATATTCCGTCGGCCAGCTAGGGTGGTATAGCGACCACATAGCGACGGAATATATCCGTCGCCCGTCGTCGCTAAATATCCAGCCCTAACTTAAATTTAGCCGACGGGGGGGGGGAGGGACTTTTTATTCCCCCCCCCAAATTTTCTCTTTCTCTCTCTCTCTCCGACCGCAGACTTTCTCTCTCTCCATGTAATCTTCTCTCTCTCTCTCTCACACACACTCTCGGTGGTGGGGGTGGGGGTCGCTGGGGAGGGTTTCGGGTCGGGGCGGCGGGGGAGGCGAGGGTCGGTGGTGGTGTGGGTGGGGGTCACGGTGGTGTGGATAGGGGTCGCTGGTGGGGGTTTCGGGTCTGGGCGACGGGGGGAGGCGGAGGCCGGTGGTGGTGGAGGTGGAGGTGGGGGTCGCGGTTGTGGGGGTGGGGGTCACTGTGGGAGGTTCGGGTCGGGGCAACGGGGGCCGGTGGTGGTGGGGATGGTGGTCGACGGTGGTGGGGGTGGGGGTTAGGGGCCGGTGGTGGTCGGGGGTGAGGGTGTGAGTCGCGGTGGTGTGGGTGGGGGTCGCTGGGAAGGGGTTTGGGTCGGACCGGTGGGGTAAGGCGAGGCCGGTGGTGGTGGCGGTGGGGGTCGCTGGGGGGGGTGGTTTCGGGTCGTGGCGGCGGGGGCCGGTGGTGGTGGGGGTGGGGGTCGCGGTGGAAGGGGTGGGGGTCGCTGGGAGGTTTCGGGTCGGGGCGGCGGGGGGCGGCTGGTTTCGGGTCGGCGGGGGGGATGGCGGTCGACGGTGGTCGTGGTAGGGGTTGGGGTGGCGGTAGGGGTAGGGGTCGCGGTGGTGGGGATGGCGGTCGGCGGTGGTGGGGTTGGGGGCCGGGGCAGCACACACACACACACACACACACACACACACACACACACACACACACACACCGAAATCCCTTAGTATATATATATATATATATATATATATATATATATATATATATATATATATATATATATATATATATATATATATATATATATATAAACTTAGTATCTAGGTTCAAAGTATCGGTATCGGAATCGGTATCAGACTTTTCCTATGAGTATTGGTATCGGCGATATTGGTAGTATCGACGGTTTCGGATCAGAGTATCGTAGAAGGATGTATATATAAGATATCTTAGTAGTATCTTGGTAAGTGTTGAAAATTAAATTTACTTATGCCAAGTCTTTTGGGCTTGTCAAAGTTATAGATTTTTTCGAAAATCTAGTATAATGTTGATTACCTCAAAAGGCTTGCATAAGTAAGAGTGTATAGAGTGTATTTCATAGGCGGAATCGATATTACCATGAATCTCATGGCTTCTTCTACCAGAGCATAATATAAAACCAAACGTGTGAAACAGAGCTTCATATTCACAATATTTGAAGGAAATTTTTTGCAATGGATGGTAGGGCGAGCCAGAATCCTTGTGATAGGTCCTGTTCCCGGTCAGAAATATAGTGAAATCATCTTTTCCATTCTTCCTCCGACCCCACTACGAAGAAAGATGTTCACTTCTTAAAATATCGAATGAGAAGCAGGAAAGTAGAGGGGGGTCAGAGAGGGGGCCTTCTTGAGAAGCAAGGGAAGTAGAGCGACGAAGTATCGGTATCGGACTATTTCTATGAGTATCACTATTGATCGTTTAGGCGACGTCTAGGCGGCGTCTAGGCGGTGTCTAGGCGGTAGGCGGACTCTCTCCGTCGCGCACCCGCCTACCGCCGTTTAGAACCTTGCCGATACTGCGAACCTTGGTATAGAGTGAGTATCATAGAAGGATATATATAAGATATCTTAGTATTAGCTAGGTAAGTGTTGAAAATTAAATTTACTTATGCCAAGTCTTTTGGGCCTATCAGAGTTATAGATTTTTTCGAAAATCTAGTATAATACTGATTACCTCAAAAGGCTTGCATAAGTAAGAGTGTATAGAGTGTATATCATAGGCGAATGAGTGTCACCATAAATCTCATAACTTCTTCTACCAGAGCATAATATAAAACCAAATGTGTGAAGCAGAGCTTCACATTCACAATATTAGAAGGAAAAAATTTGCGATGGGTGGTAGGGCGAGCCAGAATCCTTGTGATAGGTCCTGTTTCCGGTCAGAAATATAGTGAAATCATCTTTCCCATTCTTTCTCCCGACCCCACTACGAAGAATGACGTTCACTTCTTAAATATCGAATGAGAAGCAGGGAAGTAGAGGGGGGTCAGAGAGGGGGCCTTCTTGAGAAGCAGGGGAAGTAGAGCGACGAAGTATCGGTATCGGACTATTTCTATGAGTATCGGTATTGATCGTTTAGGCGGTGTCTAGACGGTAGGCGGACTCTTTCCGTCGTGCACCCGCCTACCGCTGTTTAGAACCTTCCCGATACTGCGAACCTTGGTATAGAGTGAGTATCCTAGAAGGATATATATAAGATATCTTGGTAGTAGCTAAGTAAGTGTTGAAAATTAAATTTACTTATGCGAAGTCTTCTGGGCCTATCAGAGTTATAGATTTTTTTGGAAATCAAGTATAATGCTGAGAGAGTCGAATGAGAAGTAAGGAAGTATAGGGGGGTAAGAGAGGGGGTCTTCTTGAGAAGCAGGGGAAGTAGAGCGACGAAGTAGTGGGGGGTCGGTATCGAACTATATATTTTTAATTGTAATTTTATTTACTTTGTCTTACGATGCATATTTTCACATCCAATCTACGATGGATCGTTACTTCGTTGATCGTGCCATGTGGTAATTGTCGCAATAGATGTTACGAATAAGTGGTGACTGTGAGATATCATTTGACCCATAAGGGTTTCGTACGTGATTACGGCCTGTGGTCATCGCAAGGTGAACTATATGCGAAAAGACAAGATATGGTGTACGATGCGGATACTCCTCTATATCCTAGTTGTGAGACTCATTCCGTACTATCAGGCTATATCGTTAATGGCTTCAAGTTTAAGGCAAGACTGCTGAGGGTCATTCACCGTTGGAGGTTGAAGTATCCGAAGAGCTTGAAGTATCCAAAGAGGAAAACGAAATATATGAAAGCGAAGATGAGAAGGAAGAGGAAGATGAGGATGCGAAGGACGACTAATACTATCATTTCCATACAACAATGAATCTTCCACAATACACGTCTAATATTATCATTTTGTTTAATCCATAATTAATCTCCATGTTTCTATCAATCTTACCAGATGGCACCTATGACCCGAGGACGTCGCTTGAGAGAGGCACATATGGCTGCTGAGGAGGTAGTGGCACCTCCTGCTGCTGAGGAGGTAGTGCCACCTCCTGCTGCTGAGTCGGTAGTGGTACCTATTGCTGAGGAGGTAGTGCCACCTCCTGCTACTGAGTCGGTAGTGATTCCTAAAGCCGAGATAGCTGTGAAGGAGGAGGTAGCACCAGAGGGCAGTTGCTCCGGGAGTTCCAATCTTCCATCTCCTCTAGATATTGATCTTGCTGGCGTGGATCCTACTTATGTGCAGTGGCTGAGGAGGGAGATCTCTCTACGCGTACGTAGAGGATAATAGATATATATATGATATGATTTTTGACCGAATTTGTTTCCGGTAGACTTATTTATGGGTTTTACTTGGATGGTTTTACAACTCTTGATATTTTTTTATTTTCTAGACATGGTTATTTTATAGACTTGGATGTTTTTGGATGCTATTACCTAGACTTTTATTATATAGAAATTCAACGGAGGGTTGCTCCGGGTCTCATTCATGTATGTTGGTTTATGTGATGTATTTGTGATAGATATTTGTATATTGGTGTGTGATATATATTGGTTTGTTGGTTCATTGATGTATGTTGGTTTGTGTGATGTATTTGTGATAGATATTTGTATATTAGTGTGTAAGGTATATTGGTTTGTGGGTTTGTGTGAGGTGTGATACATATTATAATGTTTCGATGTTTCAGATGTTGTACGAACAAGGAATGCTGTGTTTTATGTAATTTTTTTCAAATTTTTTCCAGCTAGCGACGGACTTGCGACTATCGAGCAACGAAAGGTGATGGCTGAGTGACAGAATATTCCATCGTTAACTGGAGAATTACCAGTTGGCAACGGATGTCGTCGGATTAGCGACGGATTATCCATCGAGAAGGTTCGGGAAATATAAAGATTTCCAAAACCTAAGCGACGGATATTCCGTCGCTACGCCGTCATTCTTCTATCGAGTATTAGCGACGGCTAGCGACAAATTCACATCAAATTTTTTGTATCAAAAACTCTCTGATACGCAGTTACCGACATATAACCGACGGACCTGTCCGTCACTAAAAAGTAGTATAAAAAACTTTTCGATAATTGATTTGACGAAAATCCGTCGGCTAGCCGTCGCTAAATGTACGATCCTTGATGACGGCAATCCATCGCTAGGTAGTCAAATGGCGACAGCTTAGTGACGGACTTTGTTTAGCGACGGGCTATTTTCCGATGGATTTTTCAGTCAAATTCCGTCGATTAGCCGTCGCTAAGTCGATTTACCGACGGATTAGCGACGGATATGGCCGTCGCGAATTCGATGTATTTTAGTATTGACTTTCATGAAATATGGTGGTATGACCATGTCCCTGGAAGCTACCTTGGCGGGCTTCCTCTCTTTGTGGCTGAGACTTTTTGTGGTCCCTGGAGCCAGTACCGTCGATCACATCCACCGAGGCGTGTTGTTTACCGTAGTGCATCTGGTATTTGGGTACATGATGGACAACCTCTCCGCCATGACTAATCGGCTGAATGCGGTTCTCTGTGAGTTCACGACTACCATAATGGATAGACCTAGTTCTCGAGACGACTTTACTCGGATCGAGATGTGTTCACATATCTGTTCAACCGGCTAATACTGTACCATCATTCTCTAATGGATCCTACTCTCGGTGCTGGTGGGGCCTTAGCAGGAGACTTTATCGATAGATATGCTAAGTCTTGATGGAAGGTAGACTCATTATTTAGCTGTAGAAAGGCGCTAAATGTAGGCTCCAACTGGATGTTCTTTTGCATCGCTCCTCCATTTGGGTACAAGACCTACTCGGCTTCCCTCATGGATCTGGAACCTATTGGTACCCGTCCACCTCCAGTAGCCTTTTCTTGGTTGAAGATGATCAGATCATCACATCTGGTGTATCGATTCGAGAATGAATGCTATCTGGAGCCATGCCTGCCTAGCCGATTTGCTCGTCAGTTCAGCTACGACCAGATGTACGTCGGGAATGCCACCACCTGCCTTCAAGCCCTCAGATATTTGATTGATGGGGCTCATGGATGGAGATACTATAGTACGAGAGGCACTAAAGTTGTATTTACCATGCCCTCTGCTACCTTTAAAGCGGGCCTACGTATGCTGAATACGTACGTGAATTTCTATACCTAAGCCAACACCTTCTTCGAAGGTTATTCCATATCTGATAGCTTTAATGGTGCAAGAAAAGCACATGAAGGGACTGAAGCTGCCGTAGATTTGGCAGAAGCTGAGGAGAATGTTCTTGCTGATGATCCTCGGGAGACTATGCCTGTTGGTTTCCATGACGAGGTGCAGGATGCGTTACGTGTCTCTTTCGAAAAGCAAAGAGGAAAATCTCCTGTGCAAGGAGATAGCAAGAAGAAGAAGATTGGGACTTAATCCTCCCAGTCAACTCATGATGAACTTCTTTCTCTTTCTAAAAAGAAAGAAAGAAAAAAGAAAGAACCGACTGTCGCCGAGAAGCCCGTAGCAAGGACAAGGCATCAGACACGACAATTAGAAGCGAGGCTTTCTTCTGGAGGAACGTCTTCTTTCAGAGGAACAACCCCATCCTCTGCCCAGAAGGAGAGTGGGGTGGAGAAGACAAGTAGGGAACAGATTGCTCTTGAAGATTAACCTGCCGCTGTTGTTTCTCCTCACCATTAATTAAGCACGTAGCCAAAAGAAAATTGGTGGTGTCAAGCGCTTTAAGGGTGAAAGATATGACTTATACTATTCCACAATCTCCCGGTCATCGAGAGATATCGCTGTCGTTACCTGGGGGCACTTCTTCTCCAAAAGGTGATATCCTTAGTCTCTCAATTCAACTAGAGCTATTAGATATTAACCCCTTGGCAATTTGTATTGATCTTTCTTCATCTCCAGAGCTTTTGCCAACTAGCGAACCGGCTCCAACTACTGCAGTGGACGTCCCTCCGGTTACTGTTTCAGAGCTACTGACCATTGAGGCTGATACTCCTCTTTCTGCAAGGACACTCACGGCGCTTGCCTCAGCTAGTATGATGTCTCCCTCGGCTTCTGATGATGCTCCAAGAACCGCCATTTCCAAGGAAGTATCAGTTCCAGTTGGAAGCATTAGGGGTCGAGATGGAAAGGAGGCGGCTGCAAAGATCTCGACTCCTTCTACAACCTAGACTACTGTAGTCATTGCACCGAGCGAGCTACCTCCAATAGATGAAAAGGTTATAGGAGCGTTGCAAGATTTTGACTACGGGGATGAGCAGATTGAGGAGGACATTACTGATGCCATCCCCGATCTTGAAAAGGCTGGATTCAGTCGAGATCAAGTAGCGACCTAGGAGGGTCGGGATTTGGTGGCAAAAGAAGTCCATATTACAACTGAGGGTGATGAGCACCTTATTGAAGATGGGGGCGGCCAAAACCCTAGCGAAGATGATCAGAGTTTCGATGAGTCACTTTGCAACGTGAACTCTGATGCTGATGTTGAGGGCGACAGAAACCCTGCTGATAAAGATGAGGGTGATGAGGGCCTTGCTGAAGGTCGCAAAGCCTAGAGGGTGACAAAAACCCTAATGCTGCTATCGAGGGGACTCGAGCTCCCATTGAACACATTTTTGAGGTAGAGATGGCAGAATCGGAGGCCCAAGGAGACCATATCAAATCAGGGGCTGGAGGCAGCCATGCTGGTTCAGAGGCTTGGAGCAGCTGTCTTATGTGTGGAGTGTTTGCCATTAAAATTGTTTGATTGAAAACTTTAATACAAATAGAACAGTGTTACAATATAGGACTTAGACGTAGTCCTAGGAGTACACTTTTGTTTAAGCTGGGTCCTTAGTGCCAATGGAGCGAGTGGTAATGCGTTGACTCCTTTGACCGACTGACGACGGTTATCGGTTCTCTGAAGGCGTGGATTGCTCTGGGTGCTGGAGCTTGCTGAGAGGAGGAAGACGTTGAGTGTCTGTATCTGCCTCTCTTGTATGTTCGTTGTGGATTCTGTGTGTTGTTCCTGGGTGAGAAGGAAATGATCCCTCTATTTATAGTTTTGCAGGCTGGCTGCTCATGCGCACATGTAGGATGCGCCGGTGTGTGGGGACGCCACGTGGAAGTTGCTGATGGGGGCGCACGGATGATGCGCCCTGATTGGGAGGTTGAACTCTTCATACTGCTGTTGTGAGCCGGCACGTAGCAGAGGAGAAGATCTTTCTGTTGCTGAAATCTTGGACGAGTTGAGTCAAAGGACACGTGTCATCGACCCATGGCTCGAAGATCTCGGATTTGGGAGGGACAGTGATCTGGTGAGCTAGCTGCACGTTGGATCTGGGCGCAGGAGGAGACTGCGGCTCATAACCTTTAGGAGTTATAAACCATTTAGGACGCATGGCTTTTGAGGCGCATGCAGGTAACCTTCCTTCTGTCTTTCGGGATCAAAGATCAGTCTGGGGCGCATGGCTTTTGAGGCGCATACAAAGCTTCAACCGGAGACTCTTCTTCTGTCTTTAGGGATCAGTGAAGGGTCTGAGGCGCATGGCTTTTGAGGCGCATGCTGGTTTGGACGCATGGCCGTAGAGGCGCATGCGGGTTTGGACGCATGGCCGTAGAGGCACATGCGGATGGACGCATGGCCGTAGAGGCGCATGCGGATGGCCACGTGGCAGTAGCCGTCGGAGTCATGATGATGCTAACGTTGCCGATGCTTCGTTCTCTGAAAAAGCTGTCAACTGTTCAGACTTTGGGAAGCGTGCTGCCAACTCTGGTGTCAGTTCAGCATTTAATGTTTGTGACGTTCAATGGACAGCTGAGTGGGCACATTGGTTGGTGTTCCACTTGGCATGGAGATGTGAGGGCGCATCCTCTGTGATGCACCGGGTACTGTAGGGCACATCTGTGTGATGCACCTGATGCAGGAGGGCGCGTCCGTGTGATGCGCCGTTTGGCTGGCGCATCCGACATGTCCTTTAATGACGCGGCTGTCTCGCTCCTCGAGTGCTATAAATAGCCGTTTGGCTGAATTCGAGGCGTCCGGTTCATCCATTTAATGCAAATTCATTGCACAGAATTCGGAGAGTCATCCACTTGGCGCGTGGGTTTGATTTGCCCGGCCTATAAATAGTGGCATGGAGAGAAGGTTTGCTCCTCATTCCCTCACGTACTTCCAACATGAACTTGGATATGTGGGTGCATTCTGTTGACGAAGTGCTCCCGAGGGTGAAGATGAGACGTCGTGTTGTCTTCGATGCACTTGAAGGTGACTGTTACATCCAAAAGACGGAGTCGAGGGCTTCCGAGGCAGGCGGAAGGTGCCTGTTGCATCCAAAGATAAGGATGTTCGGGCCTCGTCTCCGTTATTCCGGAAGAGCCGTAGATCGGAATGGCGGTGCTAGGCTCTCTCTTCCTTCAAAGTGGGTGTCGCCTACTTTGATTGTGTTGAAAGCTCCTTGTGCCATAATTTCGATCACGGTCTTCCTTGGTCTTTGGAGGCTCTTTCGTAGCCTCCCCTGGCCACAGCATTTGCGGTGCTCTTCTCTTCCTTGGTTCCAGCCAGAGGGTTAAATGCTTTGCTTGGCGAAGCACTTATCAGGCGAGCCTGGCTGGAAGAGCGGCACATAACTGGGCTCTGCTCGGCCAGGTGAGCCTGGTTGAAAGAGTTGCACATAACTGAGCTGCTGAAGGGATGTACATAACTGAGCTGGATGCACATAACTGAGCTGCTGAAGAGATGGTAGGATGCGCCTGGCCGGAGGCACATGACATCTGCTGTGCCTGGCTGACAGCGCATGGTGACTGCTGCGCCTATCGGAAGGCGCATGGTGGTTGCTGCGCCTATCTGGAAGGCGCATGATGGTTGCTGGATGTAGATCTAGGATCCTTCCTTTGTAGAAATTCTCCTTTGTACCATCTTTTCTAGACATGTAATAGACTTTTATATATAAAATAAAAAGTCCTTCTTCGAATGTCCATGGCTTATTCGATTAGCTGTCTGAGTTCTGGCGCATATAATGCCTGGCGCATGGGCTTTCTGGTTGTGAAATTCCATTCTTCTACAAGACCCCCTTCAAAGTTTTCAAAACTTTTGAATAAGTTTTGGAATACTTTGAATAAGAAGCATGGAGGTCAGGGCGCATGATTTTTGGGCGCATGCTTGTTCGGGCGCATGCTTTTTGGGCGCATGCTTGTTCGGGCGCATGCTCCTTTCAGTTGATGATGATGACGCCTTGGTAACCCAAAAGATTAATGATGATCTTTTGGTTGTATTTGTTGTTATCTCCTCACGGAACCCGAAGCGACGGCTGAGATTACACGTCATCGGTTCACGCGTGCGACCAAGCCCTATAAATAGGTAAGGGTTGGAGAGAGAGAGAGTTCATCTGCTCTGTGCCTTTGCTTTCTTTAGAGTTTTTTCTTCAAAACCCTAACTTTTTTTTCTTCTTTGAGAGAATGGCTCCCAAGACTCCTCGCGGCGGTGCCGGCAAGGGGAAGGAGAAAGCGAAGGAGCCTGCGGAAGTTGTAACGGCTGACGTTCCCCGACGGCCTGTCGAAGTTCGACCAGAGGTGGTCGGTAAGTCTCGTTTTTCCGTACACCAATGCACATAGACCTTGGGTCTTTAATGATGTGCTGCGGTCTTTGTTCGCCGACGCGCATGGGTTTAGGCCCTGTTAATGCGCCGAGGCTGCTGACGCGCATGGGCTAAAACCCTGATGATGCGCCGAGGCTGCTGACGCGCATGGGCTTAAACCCTGACGATGTGCCAAAGCTCTTCTTGTTGCTTCTAACATTTTTTTCTGATCTTTGCTAGTGTCGGTAGCAATCCCGCCTTTGAATGAAGTGTTCTTGGAGGCTGTCTTCAACCAGATGGGAGTAGAGTATGATGAGGAAGTGATAAACCCCGCTCAAGAGGCTCTTATGCTGGATCAGCCTCCCGAAAGAATGACCCAAATCCGTGAGCAACAGTATGGGTTCCTCAAACGGATGATGGAACGTGGTGTTTTAAAATCTTCCACATCTGATAAATTGACCTTCTTGAAGCCTGAGTTCCTATTCGGAGACCGTCTCACTTCTACTGATACGACGGTGTTGAAGGTCAAGGAGGACTGGTTCTTTACAGCGAATGGGGTGCATATGACTGTCAAGCAACTTGAACGTCAATGGCCTTTGACATCCTTCTGTCGCCTTGTTTCTCAGAGGAAGTTGTCTTGGGATCTTACCCCTTCTCAGGGGGGAGCGGTGACTGGCGTCATCCAAATTGATTCTACTTTCGACCGAAGGGATACTTTGACCGCCACACGGTCTGGGTCTTCTTTCACCTGGCGGACTCTACGCCCCGGGAGCCTCTATAGTGACGTACCCATTGATACGTTTGCTTATAGTGTTTTGACTTTTACACATCGTATGCTTTTGATGGAACGCTCATACCCGAAAGGAGATTTTCGGGTAGAGGGTTGGTGCCATTACGTTTCCAAGTGGGATAAACTGACACTCTGGATCTTGTCACGGTTTCGGACCGAGCTTCGAGAGATTGGGTTGACTGCCGCGATCCGTGCTACCCAGGCGGGTGTTGATCTCAACAGGCATATGTTCCTCGCACTACTGGAGATGTTTGATGTCCATACCGGGACCTTTTTTTACTCCGGTGGGGGAATTAGGGTTCGTACTTCATGAGATGTACGAGGTGTCAAAACTCCCTTGGGGGTCGGAACCCTATGAAGAGTACTTTTCCACCAGCGAGGAACTTCAAGTTCTAGGGGACAGGGCTGAGGAGATGACGGTCGTCTTTAAGGAAGTGGCGAGTCATCATTACTATATGCAGAGACGGGATAGGAACGGGACGCAGCCTCATGTGACCGCTTGGAGAGATTATGTCTTTAGACAAGACAAGGAGAATCCCTCACAATTTTTCACTCCACCGGCGCTCTCTCGTAGCGAAGTATTGTCCGAAATGAGCAGGTTAGGGAAGAAAAATCCCCGAGGAAGTGAGGACCAGCAGTCAGATGCACGCTCCTACAGCTGCTTCTGGCATCTTGCTTATCGGATGTCACCCAAGGCGGTGTTGGCGTCCTACCTGATGATATGGCTCCGGGATTGCGTGTTCGCGGGCGGATCCGGTGCCGTAGAGAGGGTAACCCGAAACTTAATCCTGCCAGCCGTGAAGCTGGTCTTCGGCCGGCGTTTGGCTCTTCTCCCCGCAATGGTATGTAACCTGCAACGAGGTTTGAGAGAGTTTGCTGGAAATGTGATTCACGACAGAGGCCGAAACAATAACTTCCCGTGCGCCGAACTGCCGTTTCACTATTTGATGGGATGGCTGATTTTGCATCATCCCAGTGTGATGAGTCCAGGCTCGGAAGAAGATTATAAGGCTGGAGATGCACACCTTCGTCGTTTCAATTGGAGGAGCTGGTCACATACTGGTGTCCCTGTTTGTAGAAAGGTTTTATCCCGTCTTCAGGGTTGGAAAATTACCAAAGTTGGTCCAATCTACTTGGGCTTTGAGGCCAACGAAGATCTGAGGGATCTGGGCGAAGGTACCACCACTCTGCCTCAATGGGGATTCCGCTGGTTGCAGAGTATCCGGCCGTCTCATCTGGTATACAGGAACAGGAATCAATGCTACCTGGAACCATACTTGCCAAGCCGCTTTGCGCGACAATTTGGTTATGCCCAGATGATGTTAGATAACCCCAGTATTTCTCTGGGGTATATTGGAAGTTTGTTGGATGGTGCACGAGCTTGGCATTACTATAATGCCGGATGTACTGGGGCTCGTTTTACGTTGCCCGTCTCAGATCCGCGGCCGCCCATTCTTTACTCAGCCGCCAAATTTTACTGTGTTATGGCTGCTGCGCCCTCCGGATATGACAGGGAAACCAGTCTTATTGCAGGCACCCAGTTAGCGATAACCGGGAACGTGCCGGTGAAGGCCCGGTCGCATCGTCCGTCAGGGACAGGTCATCGGAGTGCCCCTTCCGCCTCTCAAGCAGAACCCTCGGGCGATCGATCAAAGCGATGTGCAGACGTAGGGATTGAATCTCCTGTACCGAAGAAACAGAAGAAGGCGTCGTCACCGACGGCGTCATCGGATTCAACGTCCGCAGAGGTAAAGGCGTCCCACATAATCTGATTTTGGTTCCACTACTTACGAGGCTTCATCTTCTCTTGTAGGAACCGTTAAAAAGAAAACCTCGCACCCCAAAGTCAGGTGGGAGTAGGCGAGAAGGGACGGCGGGCTCATCTGAAGTGCGTATCCCGCCGACCATGATGTCTCCCATGGAGGAAGATCCGGAGGATGCTGTTGACGTGGAGATTCCGGTATCCCCGGATTATGTTAGGAGGGAAACTGAGACAAGCACGCCGTTTCCTGGTGGTGAAGAAGAATGGAGTTCGTCGTCTTCCGATGACGTTGCTCCAGAGCTGCAAGGGCCTGTTGCGGAGGCAACAGAAGTAGTTGAGACAGAGGAGAGGGTTGAATCCCCTCTTTATCATGATGAGGGGAGGTCGGTTGCATCATTGCCGAGTCCTACCCCGGCTTCAACCGCGGAAGTTGAGACGGCTACCACTCAGGAGGTAGCGACAGATTCTGTCCCTGTTGAGGGACTCGATGATGAGACCCGTCTGCCAGTCAAGACCGCTGCGACGAGTCAAGAGACAAGTGATAATCTTCCTATTCTGCCAAGGGAGGTATCAACTGTTGATAGGATGTTGGGGGTAGAAGAGGTGGCTGTTGACGTCGGAGGTTCTTCCGGGCTTGAGAAGGGTAAGGGTGTAGAACCCTCTGTTGCTCCTTCTACTTGGAGGACCCTCTCGACGCCTGTGCCGGCTCCTTCTGTTGCTTCGGCTCCTCGGGCTGGAAGTCCAGCCCCTGTTGATGAATAGCCCATTGATACCGAGGTTCAAGCCTCGCTGATTGAGATTGGCGAATCTTCTTCCGGTCCGCGAACTGTAGTAGCTCCTCCAACTCCCGCGATGACGCCACAGGTCCTGGCGGATGCAGACGAGTATGTGAAATTCCTCGTCGAGGGGGTGTACAAAATATTACAGAAGGGTGTATCTGCTGTGATGGATGCCAATAGGAGTTTTGCGACGGCAAAAGCTCTGGCAATGCCCTGCATCGAGCTGATTCGTATTCACCAAGGCCACGATCACATGGCCGAAATTCTGGAGGCTTCGGTGATTGAGCTGGATGAGCGGCTCGCGGAACTTCAACGCATCCATCGAAACGACCTTTCTGTCCTGATAGAGGCGGAGAAGGGGAAGCTGATCGCCGAGATCGAATCTTCACACCAGGCCACCGTGGACGTTTGGGAGCGCGAGGTGGCTGAGACTGAGGCTGCGGTAGAGCAGTTGTCTCAGTCCATGAAGACTACGGTGGAAACTCGAGCTGCATTGGAAGCTAATATCGCGGATATCGACACCCAGATGCGCCGCCTTGAAGACCAACGGGCCCGACTCCAGTTAGAGGTCGAGCGTGTCCGGGCTGAACATGCAGCATTTAAGAAGGATGAGGCGACCTTTACTCAGCGGACTCTGGCCTTGGCGCAGCAACGACAACAGCTTGATGAGAAGCATGCAAGTGATACTTCCGCTGGGGCCGTTGAATTGATGCGTCGAGAAGCAGAGCGACGAGTCCTGGCAACGGTGGAGGCCCGCGCAGTCGACTTAAAGCTTCGAGTCAAGGAGCTCTCAGCCCATCCTGGAGAGATTCAGGGACCATAGCTTTTTTCCTTTTTCTTTTGTGTTCTTTTGCAACCCTTACTGGGGGATGATGTAGTTTCTTGTACTCCTTTTTTAGAAGAATAAAGAAGTCTACAACTCTTTTTTTTGTGATGTGTTCATCTTTTGTTGTTATGAACTTGATGATTTGTGTGGACCTATTATCTTTTGCGCACCTTGGTTTTCAGGTACAGATAATAAGTTTGAAGGAACCATTATGTTTGCTCAGAGGTAATGTGGACATGGCAATCACTGGGTTCGAAATGATAGAATCTCCCTACTCAGAGGTATTATGGACGTGGTAGGAATGATCTTGGGGGATACGCTGAACAACTCAGAGGTTATATGGACGTGGAAGTTCTGCGATCAATGTACAATAACGCAGGGGTTGTTTGTACAAGATGTTTACTCAGAGGTAATGTGGACGTGGTAAACATGAAGGGTAGCGTAGGCTTACGAAGTGTAAGATTCTGCTTTGTAGGGTGTAGAGAGACAACTCAGAGGTAATATGGACGTGGTTATCTTTCTACTGGAATATGCCACGGAACAGCTGGGTTCCGGAGGCGTATGAGTTTGTGAAAAGAGGTTGTTTGAGGAAGTACATGTCTGGAGGATGTCAAGAATAGTACTTCTTTAGGAACTTGCCGTTGATGGGCATCATGAACAAGTCCCCATTGGGTTTGGCGAGGCGGTAAGCACCGTTTGAGTATACCGTCTCTATGATGAAAGGTCCTTCCCACTTGGGCTCGAACTTTCCTGGTATCTTGTGGGTCAACACCATTGGTCTTCTGACTGCTAAAACCAGGTCACCAACTTGGAAGGTCCTCTTTTTGACCTTTTTGTTGAAAGCCTGTGATATACGGGCTTGGTAGAGCTCGATGCGTTGTTGAGCTAAGAGACATTTTTCGTCAAGTGCCTCCAGTTCCCTCAGACGACGACGTTGATTGTCCTCTTCCGTGAGATCGTTTGTGATTGCCACGCGGAGCGAAGGTATCTGTATCTCGAGAGGCAGTACTGCTTCGCTCCCGTAGACCAGGGAGAATGGAGTGTTGCCTGTTGGGGTCCGTACCGTTGTGCGGTAGGCCCAAAGGCATTCGCCAAGCTTTTCGTCCCAGTCGCGTTTGTTGGATGACACGACCTTTTTGAGCAGCCTAACGATAGTTTTGTTGAATGCCTCAGCCAATCCGTTTGCTGCTGGATTGTAGGCAGTTGAGGCCACGTTCTGAATGCGATTCTTGTCACAGAATCTGCTAAAAATGTGGCTGATAAACTGAGGACCATTGTCATGGATGATCCGTCGGGGTACCCCGAAACGGTAAATGATATGGTGTTTGATAAAGCTGACCACCCTGGAGCTTTTTACTTCTGCTAGTGGAACTGCTTCCGCCCATTTGGAGAAGTAGTCGGTGATGGCCAGGATGAAACGGTGTTCTCTCGATGAAGGAGGGGTGATTGGCCCTACAATGTCCATGCCCCAGGCTTCGAAGGGCCAGGAGGCGACTGTAGGATGTAGCGGCTCCGATGGTGTATGTATGAAGTCTGCATGAAGTTGGCACGCGTGGCACTTCTTGGCATATTCGACAGCATCGGCAACCATGGTTGGCCAGTAGTAGCCCATACGTCGCAGTCGATCTTACAACTTAGGACCGGGTTGATGAGCTCTACAAGTTCCGTCATGAGCTTCTTGAAGAGCTTCGGCTGCTTCTTCGTTAGACAGGCATCGAAGGAGGAGCCCATCGAAGGAGCGTCGGTACAGCGTTTTGGTAGCCGTATCGCAGTAGAATCGAAGAGAGCGTCTCCTGACTGAGACGGCTTCCTTCGGGTCCTCTGGAAGGATTCCGTAGACAGCGAAGTCGATGAACGGGAACCTCCAGTCTCGGACATTAACCCCAGTGTTTGTCGGCATGGCGTGAGCCACCTGCAAGCATAGGTTGTTTCTGGGACAAATCAGATCTCGTCATGTTACCGTGATATAGTGTTGAGTCCCAAAGGGCGCTGCTAATGAGGCTGCGAGGCCGGCCAGAGCATCGGCCTCCAAGTTTTGTAAATGGGGGACATGTTCGATGAAGAACCCAGTAAAGGTTAAAATGATGTTCAACGCGACTTCATGATAAGGGATTAAATCTTCATGGCGAACTTCGTATTGTCCCCGAACCTGGTTCACGACGAGTTTTGAGTCGCCGTAAGCTTCCAGATGGTCGACCCCCAGCTGTTGTGCGAGCTGGAGTCCCATGACGAGTGCATTGTACTCGGCAACGTTGTTGGAGCACGGCTTCGAAAGAGAGTATGCACGCTGGATGACCAGCTGATCGAGGGAGACTAAGACTACCCCCACTCCTGCGATGATTTGGCCTTTGGGGCCTGTTCTCGAAGCGCCGTCGAAGAACATCCGCCAAACGGAGCTTCCTTCGGTGACGTTGGATTCTTGGACCTCATCCGGGATATCTTCATAGAGTTTTGAGGATTCTGGGATGGGGTGCGCAGCTAAAAAGTCAGCCAGAGCTTGACCCTTAACAGCTTTTTGCGGTACAAACACCAGGTTGTACGGTGTTAGCAAGATCGCCCATGTAGCCAGCCGGGAGTTCAATGATCCTGGCTTCGTCATGAGGACTCTGAGCGGGTTGACTCGGGAAATGACATGAATTGTCTGACCCGAGACATAATGACGAGTCTTCTGGATGGCAAACACCAAAGCCAAGCACTCCTTTTTGACGGGGTTGTACCGGTGTTCGGCCCCAATGAGTGTTCGACTGAGGTAGTAGATTGCTTGCTTGTAGCCTGTATCGCTGTTTTGAGCCAGCAGAGCGCCAAGAGAATGATCCATGGCACGGACGTAGAGGAGAAATGGTTTGCCGATGACTGGCGCTACCAGGACTGGTGGGCTCGTCAAGTAGGTTTTGATGTCGTCAAAAGCCTTCTGGCACTCTTCTGTCCAGACATAAGAGACTCCCTTCTTCATGAGCTGAGTGAAGGGTTGACACTTACCGGAAAGGTTTGCTATGAACCTCCGGATATATGCCAGACGTCCCTGTAGGCCCCGAAGTTCTCGAAGGTTCTTCGGAGGGTCCATGTTGAGGATGGCTTTGGTCTTCTCAGGATCAACATGAATGTCTTTCGCTGTGATGACGAAGCCCAAGAATTTGCCGCTAGAAACCCCCAGAAAGGATTTAGCGGGGTTCATTTTGAGTTGATGCGCCCGCATGAGATCGAAGACCGTCTTCAGGTCCTGTAGGTGATCTCTTTTGAGGCGGCTTTTGACTGCGATGTCGTCAACATAGCATTCGACTGTCTTGCGAAGATGTTGACGGAAGATGGTGCTCATACCTCGCTGGTATGTCGCACCGGCGTTCTTCAAGCCGAAGGGCATTACTGTGTAGCAGAAAACACCCTTTGGAGTCCTGAACGACGTGTGTTTTGCGTCATCGGGGAACATCTTGATTTGATTGTAGCCTGAATACCCGTCCATGAAGGACATGCGCTCAAAGCCACATGTGTTGTCGATCATCACATCAGTGATTGGAAGCGGGAATTCGTCCTTCGGGCAAGCAGAGTTGAGATCCCTGAAGTCGATACCGACTCGTATCTTCCCGTTCTTCTTGGTGACAGGAACGATGTTGGCTACCCAATCCGGGTGTTGTTCCTCACGGATGAAGCCGCTAGTCAAGAGTTTGTCAACCTCCTGATCGATGGCATTCATGATGTCCGGACGGAAGCGTCGCTGCTGTTGTTTGATAGGTTTGGCATCAGGTAAGATGTTCAACCTATGCATTGCGATCTGCGGATCGAGTCCCGGCATGTCTTCATAGCTCCAGGCGAAGACGTCGATATACTCTTTAGCCAGTTGGATTAAAGATTCTCGATCTTCTCCTTCCAGGCTTTTACTGATGAAGATGGGTTTGGAAGAAGACTCCTCCCCGAGGTCGATCTGCTTGACTTCGTCTTCGGTGGGCGGTTCACGAAGCTCAAAACGAGATTCCCATTGTTCACCTAGGCGTTGGGCCCAGGGTTCTTCTTCGAAGGGTTCTGGCGCTTGGTCTTCGCCTTCACCTTTTTGAGGTTGTGCTGACGTCATGTTAGCTGACAGCACTTTTCTGAAGACAGATCCGATACTGGTATCGGAATCCCAAGTCGATGCTTCGGACGAATGGGAATGTTCTATGTCTTCTGCATCTGAACTCTCTGGGGTTGATGGCGGCATGACATAGCCTAACCCTCGTCCAGTCCGACTATAATAGTCCTGTGGCTTTCCATTGGGCATCGAAAGCCGGACAGGGAGATGCCGACCCTTGCCATAGTTTAAGCCTTTGTTGCTTTTCAGGTCGTAGCCCATCTTTTGGATGATGTGTTTTGCCGCATCCGTGTACCGATAGACTTATACTCTGCCGGTATCAGGTTCGGGCTCGGTTGACGGGAGGTCCCGATGATGCTCGACTTTGCCTGAGATGATGGTGCCTTGGTCTCGGCTCCGTGGAGGGACTATGAAGACTCCTTGAGACGGGACTATTTGATTATAGTGGACGGTCGTTATTTGTGTTTGCAACGACCGTAGAGCGTTGTCTAATGTATACATGGCATTCCAGTGTGGAAGACAAGAATAATTAAAAGATACTCTATTATTGATAAAATACGAGATCTTATCCCGTGGGATTACATTGTCAAAGGAGGGTGCCTCTACGTCAGCCGAGATATAATCACCAAGCTCCTCGTCTGTAAGAACTGGGGGTGGACTAGGAGAGTCTAACACAGCTTTGGGGTCTGAGAGGGTTATATGAGCCTTCTCTGACACCTTGGATGACTGCGGCGGCTTGCCCTTGAGACGCACCTTGAGAGGTGCCTCGGTTGCGCCTCCGGTGAGTGGTGCCTTCCCTTGTAATTTTGCCACCAGGGGAGCCGATGTTTGAGGTGGCTTTCCCTTGAGGCGTATCTTCAGGGGTGCTTCGCGAGTCGGCGCTTTCCCTGATAGCTTGATGCTCATTGGAGGCACCTTCTGGGGTGGTTTCCCCTTCAGTCGGATTTTCAAGGGGGCGTCGGGAGTCGTCTCAGGCTCCATGTCCGGCTCTGTTGCCGTCTCTGCCTCATCATCAGCATCGTTGGCTTCCTCCTCGTCAATGGGCTTGTACAAGTCGGAATCGGTGAAGTAGGCTTCAATCCCTTTGAAAGGATCGATATCTGCAAACTCCGTCCGAATGACGCCATTGGTGGATACATACTTCATGCACTGGTGGAGCGTGGAGGGTACCACCATGTACTCATGCAGCCATGGTCGACCGAGCAGGATGTTGTAGTTGACCTCGGCATCTACTACATAACAAGTCACCTCAGTTTTGAGGCTGTCAATGTGACACTTCAGTCGGATCTTGCCCAATGGCTCGCTCTTGCTAGCATTGAAGCTGCTGATGGTTGTGTTGGAGGGCGCCAGCCGGTACATCGGGATCCCCAGCTTTGATAGCAGCGCCTTCGGAATGATGCTTAGGGAAGACCCAGGATCGATCTGAATCCGGCTCACCTTGACCGAGCCAATGTACCCTGTATAATACAGCGGTCGATTATGCCGGTGATGCTTGAGCATCATGTCTTGTTGGGTGAAAGTTATGTTTGGGATAACTTCATCCGCACAATGACAGTGCACACAAGTAGTCGGGAGGTCTTCAGGCTGCTTGACCTGACTGAGAAAGGATTCAGCGTCCTTCAGAGCTTCGCAGAGAGCTTCTCGGAAATCCTTAGAAAGACGCAGGAGCTCGAACAAAGACAGGCGCGCAGGTGTACTGGCTAATTGTGCCAGAATGTCGAAGTTGTGAGGCTTGGACAGCCCCGAAGCATTCTCCTTCCGTAGAGGTCTGTCAAAACGGGCCTCCACCTGCTTCTGCTTATTGGCTGCTGAGGGCTTAGATGGACCCTCCTCAGGGATGGTGCTAGGAGGCACCACCTCGGCGGCGGCTTCGCCGGACTGGGAGTTCTGTTGTGCACGTGTTTGCACTGGAAGTGCCTCTTCTGTTGAAGAAGAGACTGTGCGGCAAGACTTGATCTTCCTGCCTTTTGATTTGGAGGTAGGGCGTACCTCCGATTGAGTCACCTCGGAGACGAGGTCGGGGTGAACCCAGAGGACCTCTCCTCGAGATGTGGTGAGCGGGGTGAGTCCACTCACATTGTCACGAGTAGGTGGTAAGTTTACCACCTCCATTGTCGCCTTAGGGATGGGGACGACGCCATCTTGTGTGGTAGTTGGCGGCAAAGTGCCGAACTGAAGCGAAACCAGATTGGCCGACACCGTCTTCTCTTCATAGTCGACGGAGATTACATCCGCATTGATCATGCACTGGATGTAATTCTTGAGGACGTAGCAGTCCTTGGTCGGGTGTCCGACAAACCGATGGTAGTGGCAGTACCTTGGGTTGTCCACTTTCCCAACTTCATCGGGCCGCTTTGGGTCCGGTAGCTTGATCTTGTCACCCTGCTTCAGTATCTCGAAAAGTTGCAGGGTGTCGTCATCATTGAATGAATAAACCTCCTTGGGTCTTGGTGCCAGTGGAGGCTTCTGAGTAGGCGCAGATGCGCCTTTTGAGGCATTGACAGTCAATGTCTGTTTCCCCTTTGCTTCTCGTCCGGAGCTATTAGCTGCGGACTTTTTCCCCTTATCATCAAAGGCGGGGAAGCTGACACCCAGAAGACGTGCATTGGCCGCCTTCTTTTCTGCAGCTTCAGCTTCGATGATCAGGGAGCTCCAGTCAGGAGGAGGAGTAGAGTTGAGCCAGAGCTTTACTGCAGGCAACATGTTCATGCTGCAAGCGGAGAGGAGCGCATGTTCTGGCATGCCTGGAGGTAGCCTGAAGCAAGCCTGTCGGAAACGTTCGATGAACGCCCGAACCGTTTCCTTCTCCTTCTGACGTATCTCTATGAGAGACGCCATCGTCATGTCCTTCCCGCCGTCGTAGAAGCGGTCGAGGAAGAGGCGCGTCAGGTCGTCGAAGGACGATATGGAATTGTCGGAGAGGCTGCAGTACCAGTCATATGCCACTCCTTTCAGGGCCCCGACGAAGATGCTGGTGAGGAGCGCGTCCTCCTTCGGAAGATGCCCTGTCTGTGACTGGAAGTACGTCAGGTACCATCGCGGAGAGTCCTTTCCGTCATATGGGGTGAGTGTTTGTGGTTTATACTTTGGGGGATAAACCACCTTGTTCCACTCGAGGGGATAAGGCTGTGGAATGCCCATCTTCTGGCGTTCCTCTTGCCTGTTCTTGGACTCGAAGCGCTCCCGCAGGTCTTTGATCATTTCGACCACGTCCTCCGTAGAGCTAGGAGTCGGGGAAGGAGGTACCATCTGGATTGGAGCGTTTGAGGGCTCCGAGGTCCGAGGTGCTTCTGTATCCGAGGGCGCCCGTTGGAGGGGCACACTCGACTCCCCATTAGCTCCTGGGTCAGGACCAGTTGAAGGTGTCCTGATCAAGGCCGACCGCATCTCAAACACTGCTTGAGTCAGTGCTTGCATTGAGGCAGAGAGGGTTTTGAGACCTCCCTCTAATGAGTCTATGCGCTGGACTATGTCCTGTGATGGTGCATCAGACTCGACATCATCCCCAGCCATGTATACTGTCCTGACACGGCCAGGAGTGGATGGATTGGTTGAGGCTTCGCTTTCGGCCTCACTCTCATGCGGGGGAGTTACTTCTCCTGGCGTTTGGCCACCCCCAGCTGCATTCTAGAGTTCATCCTCAATAGGTGCATCTGCAAGGGTCTGCTTGCCCTCAGCTCCGTCTTGAAGGACCTCTTCATTTCCAGAACTACCCTCGGCAGTGTCCTGGAGGACATCCTCATTTTGAGGGGCTTCAGGAAGAGTAATCTCGCCTTGATGATGAAGATCCGCCGCAGCTGTGCTTTGGACATCTTCGTCTTCGGAAGGAGGCTCAACAAGGGTCTGGCTACCCCCAGCTTCCTCCAAGGACTTTTTCCTCGACCGAGTGCCTTCAAACACTCCAGAGGTCGAGACAGCTGCCTTGGTTTTCCTCGGCTGGTTTTTGGATGAAGACGAGGAATTGGCAGTCGTCTTCCGGATTGATGCGGAGTTGGAGACCACGTTACATGAAGCGACCTTTGGCTCCTCTTCAGCTGACACCTTCGTCCCAAGGCGACGTCGGAGAGGTGTCGATGATTGCAGTCGTTGGAAGACCGACTGTCTTGGTGGAACTGCCGTCTTGCAACAGCAGTTGATGGTGACCACCGCACAAGTATGCCCTGTAAGAGGCGCATCGTGCTTGTTGGTCGACTCTCCTGACCGGCGCTTGTGAGTGATCACGTTGCGCAGGTCGTTGGAGGAGAGTGGTGCCTTCACACCCCTTTCAGACGTATGGCAAGGCCAAACACCGGGGTGGTCAGGTGAGTGCTGCGCCCCCTGATCTAATACTAAGCAGGCATCACGATCAGTAATGGGGGAACCACAACATTTGAAGTGACTTGAACGGACCTCAACGCACAACCAGAGGAGGCGCGGGAGTTCAAGACCACTGAGTTTGCCTCTCTCGACTTGGTTGTGCACGCAGTAGATGCGCCCAAGCGAGATGAGGACTTTGAAGATCGACTCGTTGTTAGTGCAGAAGCACTTGAGTCAACCTTGTACAGCTTGCCATCGGCAGCGCGCGTGATGACGAGCGCGTGCCTCTGGCCGGCTGCTGGCATAGCACGTTTGTGGCGCATGGCCCGTGCCGCCTTAGATTTCTTCGTACCAGCCCGCTGGGGCGCATAGTACTCAGCATCCAAATTCTCCTTACCATTACAGCGAGTGAGTCTGTCAAAGACAGAGGCTTTTTGTGGCGCATCAGAGGTGATGCGCGGGGCATTGGCTGCGCCCCTTCTCCGTCGACGTATCTTCCTCGCCTGAGAGGGAGATGGCTGGGGAACGTGGTCGGCCGCACGCTTCCCCAAGAGATGCGCTGCATCGGCGGGCGCACCTTGGTTGCTGAGAACGTCAGCAGGAAGGAAAGGCTGGATTGCTGCATCCCCTTCAGTGGTGGTGCCCGAGGTGTCGACTTTGCGCACCCAGGCCGTGCGGGTCTTCTTCGGCTTTGGTAGCCGCTTCGAAGGACTCGCACTTCCTTCAGAAATGAACTCCTCGTACGCTTGTTGATTGAGGCGCACGACCAGCGTCTTGCGGGAGGAGCCCACCTTCACGTCGTCGGCCTGTGACACGACTTTCTCGGAAGAGGAGAAAGAAGTCCCCAGCAGAGTCGCCAGCTTGTTTGCCATTAAAATTGTTTGATTGAAAACTTTAATACAAACAGAACAGTGTTACAATATAGGACTTAGACGTAGTCCTAGGAGTACACTTTTGTTTAAGCTGGGTCCTTAGTGCCAATGGAGCGAGTGGTAATGCGTTGACTCCGTTGACCGGCTGACGACGGTTATCGGTTCTCTGGAGGCGTGGATTGCTCTGGGTGCTGGAGCTTGCTGAGAGGAGAAAGACGTTGAGTGTCTGTATCTGCCTCTCTTGTATGTTCGTTGTGGATTCTGTGTGTTATCCCTGGGTGAGAAGGAAATAATCCCTCTATTTATAGTTTTGCAGGCTGGCTGCTCATGCGCGCATGTAGGATGCGCCGGTGTGTGGGGACGCCACGTGGAAGTTGCTGATGGGGGCGCACGGATGATGCGCCCTGATTGGGAGGTTGAACTCTTCATACTGCTGTTGTGAGCCGGCACGTAGCAGAGGAGAAGATCTTTCTGTTGCTGAAATCTTGGACGAGTTGAGTCAAAGGACACGTGTCATCGACCCATGGCTCGAAGATCTCGGATTTGGGGGGGGGGGGCAGTTAGGGGTGGGCATACGGTTCGAGGACCCGCGGTTTCGACTCGGTTCGAACCGTATAATAGCCAAACAGGCCGATTCTTGAAATTTTAAATATAAACGGGACGGGACGGGGCGGATCGTGTCATACTAACGGTTCGGGGCGGATCATCATTTGCAAACAAACGGGGCCCCGGCCCGGCCCGTTTGTAGGGATAGAATAATAATTTTACTTAAATTCCTAAACTAAAAAGTAAAATGTAAAACCTACAACATGTTACTAAAAGACCTAACCCAAATATTTCTCTTCTCATATGTAATACTGGAGAATGGAAAGTGATTTTTGTATAAAGTAATTTTTGAAGTCTGGTATAGTATTCGATAGGGCTAGTTTTGTATATATTAAAAAAAAATGTACATGACCCGTTTGGACCCGCGGGTTGTCCCGGATTGGACCCGTTTCAAATGGGCCGGGTCCAATTCGGTTCCAAAGAATTTTAGACCCGTCCCGTCCCGTCCCGCCAAAAAACGGGTCCGGTTCGGACTATAGATTTTGGGCCCGACCCGACCCGTGCCCACCCCTAGGGGCAGTGATCTGGTGAGCTGCGCCTTGGATCTGGGCGCAGGAGGAGACTGCGGCTCATAACCTTTAGGAGTTATAAACCATTTAGGGCGCATGGCTTTTGAGGCGCATGCAGGTAACCTTCCTTCTGTCTTTCGGGATCAGAGATCAGTCTGGGGCGCATGACTTTTGAGGCGCATGTAAAGCTTCAACCGGAGACTCTTCTTCTGTCTTTAGGGATCAGTGAAGGGTCTGAGGCGCATGCTGGTTTGGACGCATGGCCGTAGAGGCGCATACGGGTTTGGACGCATGGCCGTAGAGGCGCATGCGGATGGACGCATGGCCGTAGAGGCGCATGCGGATGGCCATGTGGCAGTAGCCGTCGGAGTCATGATGATGCTGACGTTGCCGACGCTTCGTTCTCTGAAAAAGCTGTCAACTGTTCAGACTTTGGGAAGCGTGCTGCCAACTCTGGTGTCAGTTCAGCATTTAATGTTTGTGACGTTCGATGGACAGCTGAGTGGGCACATTGGTTGGTGTTCCACTTGGCATGGAGATGTGAGGGCGCATCCTCTGTGATACGCCGGGTATTGTAGGGCGCGTCTGTGTGATGCGCCTGATGCAGGAGGGCGCGTCCATATGATGCACCGTTTGGCTGGCGCATCCGACATGTCCTTTAATGACGCGGCTGTCTCGCTCCTCGAGTGCTATAAATAGCCGTTTGGCTGAATTCGAGGCGTCCGGTTCATCCATTTAATACAAATTCATTGCACAGAATTCGGAGAGTCATCCACTTGGCGCGTGGGTTTGATTTGCCCGGCCTATAAATAGTGGCATGGAGAGAAGGTTTGCTCCTCATTCCCTCACGTACTTCTAACATAAACTTGGATATGTGGGTGCATTCTGTTGACGAAGTGCTCCCGAGGGTGAAGATGAGACGTCGTGTTGTCTTCGATGCACTTGAAGGTGACTGTTACATCCAAAAGACGGAGTCGAGGGCTTCCGAGGCAGGCAGAAGGTGCCTGTTGCATCCAAAGATAAGGATGTTCGGGCCTCGTCTCCGTTATTCCGGAAGAGCCGTAGATCGGAATGGCGGTGCTAGGCTCTCTCTTCCTTCAAAGTAGGCGCCGCCTACTTTGATTGTGTTGAAAGCTCCTTGTGCCATGATTTCGATCACGGTCTTCCTTGGTCTTTGGAGGCTCTTTCGAAGCCTCCCCTGGCCACAGCATTTGCGGTGCTCTTCTCTTCCTTGGTTCCAGCCAGAGGGTTAAATGCTTTGCTTGGCGAAGCACTTATCAGGCGAGCCTGGCTGGAAGAGCGGCACATAACTGGGCTCTGCTCGGCCAGATGAGCCTGGTTGGAAGAGTTGCACATAACTGAGCTGCTGAAGGGATGCACATAACTGAGCTGGATGCACATAACTGAGCTGCTGAAGAGATGGTAGGATGCGCCTGGCTGGAGGCGCATGACATCTGCTGCGCCTGGCTGACAGCGCATGGTGACTGCTGCGCCTATCGAAAGGCGCATGGTGGTTGTTGCGCCTATCTGGAAGGCGCATGATGGTTGCTGGATGTAGATCTAGGATCCTTCCTTTGTAGAAATTCTCCTTTGTACCATCTTTTCTAGACATGTAATAGACTTTTATATATAAAATAAAAAGTCCTTCTTCGAATGTCCATGGCTTATTCGATTAGCTGTCTGAGTTCTGGCGCATATAATGTCTGGCGTATGGACTTTCTGGTTGTGAAATTCCATGCTTCTACATGGAGGCTCAGAGGCAGGGAGCAGCCAGGCGGGTGCAGCAATATCTGCTTCTGTAATAGAAAGGCTTATTACAGAAAGAGATACTGCACCTGTCGACACTCCTTATATTCCTACAGGCCCAGATAAATTTCTGACCATATCTACCATTGCTTTTTATTCAATGCTGTGTGATATAACGATTTTGATTTGAATTGTAACATATCATATAGGGACGATCACCGAAGTCCCAATAGTCCCTACCATATTTTGCCTCAGTTCAACCATGGCTCCCTTGGATGTCGGGATACAAACCAAAGAAGAAAGCTCATTAGGGACAACTGTACCAAGACCTTTAAGTGCTGACATTGCACCGATTGCCAATATTCCTCTATCTTTTGTAGAAGGAGAAGTTTCAAATACAGCGACGACACTTGGTGTGCAGGCGGTGATGAGTAGTCTCGTCCGTACTTATACAGGTACCTTCTTCACCTTTCTGTGCTCCTTAGTTCAGTTGGCCATGGAGAAGAATTATCCTTATGAGTTTATAAGGAGGTCTTCTCCTTATTCGATTGAGTCCATACACAACTTTGGTGACACAGAGGGGGCAGCGACCTTAGACCAAATCCTATCAGAGCTAGAAGAGCCAATCCAGTCTTACCAGGATCTGACCAGAGGGAACATAAATAGACTGGTGGATGCTGAATGTGAGACCATATCCTGAGAACATGAAGAACGATGAGCCGTTCTTGACAATGTTATGGCAGCATTCACAGTACAGTCTGGAGATAGAGTCTGGTATCGCTGAAGCCACTTCCTCTATTGAACTCTATAAGGTCGAGAAAGTAGAAAAAAGACAGAGAAGTGACTGAAGGCCAGGCTCGTATCCAAGAGCTAGAGGCTGAACTAGCTCGAACCTGTGTATCAATCTCAACAACTAGAAAATGCCAAAAGGAGGTTATTGAATTGCATCAATTTGCCTCAAACCGTTTGGATGACCTGAATAGACAAAGGGATGACCTTATCCGAGCTTGCAATATGGAGATGGAGCGTCATATCCTATAGATGCAGCCGCTGACTCGGGAGTTAAGAAGGAATTTGGCTTGGGTGAGGGTTATTGCTACCAGGGTGGAACGGGCTGAAGCTTTGAAGAGGATGATTTTCGACCTCAGCACTCCACCTCCCTAATGAGTCTTTCCGAGAATAAAATGAATGTAGTAATCTTTTTGAACAATGTTTATCACATTTTTGAATAGTATAATATGCTATATTCTCAAGATTAAAATAAAATGGAAAAGTTGTTGTTTTATGATTCTATTACTTTATATATCTAACTGAGACACAAGTAATAGAAAATAGTGTAAAAATACATTTAGAGGTCCGGATGTGACATATTTCTGAAAATAGTATTACTTATTATATCTGTTTAGAGGTCCTGGACATGACAACATATAACTTGATGTGATGTTATTTTTGGGACGATGGTATTAGAGGTAATGTGGACATGACAAGCCACCAATATAGACAATAGAATTCAGAGGTAATGTGGACGTGAATTCGTATATTTGTTTACTATTCTTAAACCAACTAGGGATCATGAATAAGATATCTTTTAAAATAGCTGAGTTTTAAAAGATAAGGTTGTGATGATATATCATGGTGGATATTATGGACTAACCTTTTGAGGATGTACCATAATATCTGGGTTAGACTCCATTGGAATTTTTTGTGGACTTATTACCTATGGGTTTATTTACGAAAAAGTGAATAAAAGATAATAATTCGAGGATTGTGTATATTAGAAATGATAATACATGCTTTCAAACATGATATTTCTTCATGAATTTGTCGTTGATAGGCATCATTACTATTCGACTATCTGTCCCGATCAACTGGTAAGCCCCGTTAGAGAAGACTTTGCTTATTACGTAGGGACCCTCCCACTTTGGCTCGACCTTGCATTTTATCTTGACTGCTTAACCCTTGTCATTTATTTTCATGTCTTCTCTCGATTCACTTAGACACATAACATCTTTTCGCTCTTCAATATTAGCAACCCTTTACTTTTTCCTTTTCGACTAAATTGCTCGTCATATTTCACCTTGATTCCTCTGTGGTTTAGGCAATTTTGCTCATGTTATGATTTCCTTGCTTGAAGATGAATTTGATCATGACATCCTTTGGTTGGAGAGATGTTAGATTAGAAAATCCCTAGAGAAAAGTGGTAAAGTTGAATAAGATGATTGAGCATGCATAAGTGAAATTTTGCGGTAAACCTATGAGACGAAGTATATTTTATGATAAAGGGAGAATAGATTCTTGTTTGACAAACTGAGTCTTTATTTTATGAGATGATAAATAGAGTGTTTGAAGAATTCAAGAAGAATGTTATTTCTTACATCCTTAATGATCAAGAATTTAACTATGGGATGATTGTAAATATAAAGGTCGTATTAAGGTGAGATTGAATTTACTCCTGACTAATTGAGTGAAGAAAAATTTATTTTAAAGGAAAATTTTGCATGGGGAAATTAGCTTGAGAGAAAATATGTAAGAAGAAGATTATTAGAGATTATTTAAATTGGAAGTTGGACTTATCAAATTTTAAGATTTTAGACATAATTTCATATTGAAGTAAGATTGAATTGATCTTCGACTAATGGATTAAAAGGTTGAGAAAATTTTCAATTATGATGGTGTTATGAAGATATGATCCACAAATATTGAAGGGATATTTTATTTTAGGGTAAGTACAAATTTTCTACTAAGAATGTTGATTCATTTTTGACTAAATATCGATTATCTACTCTTGGAAGAGATTAGGAACGAGGAAATCTATTTTGAGAAAAAATAATTATATTTATAGATATGTTGGGAAGGTATATTAGAGATTCATTGGAGTTGAACTTGTTGAGCTTGTTGAATTCTCCTTGTGAAACATCGGAATTAGATATATGCATACATTTTGGAATTCAAAAAAAAAGTGAGGTAAATGATCGAAGTAATTAAATAAGAAGATAAAGATGGAATATAAACTTGCGGACAAAACAAAGTGAGAAAGGTTAATATGACTAATTGGTAAGGACGATTTGAGATTTTAACGATACTGAAAACGTGCACTGAAAGTTTGAATCGGAGATATTGATCTAGTGATCAAAATTTATATTGAAAACTATTACCTATTTGGGAGCTTGCACAAATGATAATGAATGATGGATTATAGACACTAAGGGGTTGTCATACACATGATCGTATTAGAACTATTGAATTTTCTTGTCCTAATAAATGACTTACTGTCGTTGAAATGTCGTTTCCTTCTTGTCAAATAATTGATTGCCATTTTGTTCAATATAAATCAAATTCTTATCGATTAAAATACTTCTATCTCCTTAAGCCCACCTACTCTAATTATCCCTATATTTCGAGGACGAAATTCTTTTAAGTTGGGTAGGATGTAAAATCCCCTAAATTTTTACTACAATTTTTTTTAAATAATTTTGTATTTATTTTGTACTTCGTATCTGCACGTCGCATACGAGTTCTCATTGTTGTATTTGCGTAGCGTGCGGGATTTGCGTTTCATAATTGCTCGACGAGTGCGAATATGTGTCGAGGTACATATTTTAGAAAAATATTTTTATTATAAATTTTATTTTATATAGGAAAGTACATGTTCAAATAAATGTGATAAATATTTTTATTATAAAAAAAGAGTTATTTTGTTCGTCGTTTAAAAATAAGTAGTGATTTGAAAATTATGGTTTATATGAAATATATTCCAAATATTTTGCGAAATTTGAAATTTGTTTATTAATATGTTTTGTTATTTATAAAAGCTATTTTATAATTTAATATTTAAGTATTTATAGTAATTTTTGAAATTAATTATTACTAAAATTATTTAATCATGAAAATGATATTTGAGATTTTGTTGATTTTAATATTTGATTAAATATGATAATTTAAATTAGAAAAGATTTTGTTTGAATTTGAATTAAATGAGTGAAGGTTTTATCTATGCTTGATTTGGATTTGAACGATTTAAAATCGAATTTTATTTAATATGATATTATCTATGGGAAAATTTAAATCCTCTCAATCCTTATCCAACTGGAAATTTCCACCTCCTATATAAGGAGAGGTACTCATCCATAAACTATCTACCATACACAGATTATGCATCGTGTCTGTGTCTGCACACTCTTATTCTATTAAATTTTACAGTCATCCCTACCGTGTCCGACACACCAGACACGGTCGACTCAACCCCAAATCCTATCCGTCGACCGATCAACCCCGTCGGCCAATAATACCAGCCCCTAGCCCCCCCGGCTAATAGCCATACGCTACTACCCTCTTCATTACCGACCTTGCCACCGTCGCCATACTCCTCCAACCCCGACCAAACTACCGCCTTCAACTAATCATCAACACCAAATACCACCATCACCCAACCACTGCCATCGGAGTCGTCCCTCTACTCCCGACTACCGATCTCCGATCAGTCGCCCAACCGTGTCAACCCTCCGACCATCATCGTCACCAACCTCCCCATCCCCATCATCATCAAAAACCGCCATCAACATAACCAACTCCCACTAAAACCCGACAACCACCCCCTTAACACCAGCCATGGCCGGACCACTACTGGTGTGGCCATCATTATCGTCATCCTCGCCGTCATGCACCCCGACACCACCACCGTTATCAAAGCCAACACCACCATCCTTGGCTCCCAATGCCGGTAATCCCTAAAACCTGCGCCCCAACCAACACCCGAGAAGACAAAGAGTAGAAGAAGGAAAGGGGGCTCACCGCCAGTCGGGAATCCGAGCGTCGCCCTGTGCTCCTCATGTGCTGCCGACATCAATCCCGTCACCTTCACGAAGCCTCCGTAGCCACCTCCCGACCGGAACCCACATCCAACGCCAAGCACGGCCACCAACGACCTTGGGTTCGGCTGCAGCTCCCGGCCTCCCCCAGCGCTGGCCGGAGACACGGCCTCGCCGACTGCACACGCGCCGACCGCCGCGCGACTCCGCGCGCCCTTCGCCGAGCTCCCTCCGCGTCGCTAGAGGTCTCCGCCCCCAAGCCGAGCCTCCGGCTTCCTAAATCCTACTCCGCCGCGCCCTGCCCGTCGGCCACCGGCGCCCATCTGCCCGCAGGTGAAAACCCCCTCGTTCCTCCACTCTTCTCATCTCTCTCTCTCTCTCTTACTGTATAGGATTTGGAGGAAAGGAAGCAGTATATATTTTTGTTTGTATCATTATTTAGTATTATTATTAATATTATTAGTATTATTATTACTGTTATTATCATTATTATTATTATTACTATTATTATTATTATTATTATTATTATTATTGTTATTATTATTATTATTTCTATTGCAAAGCTATTTGTTTCTTTTTCTATTAATAATGATACTAGCTTTTTAAAAATGATTAGCAATGCTAATATTATTAGTATTTTCTTTTCTTAGATGATATAGTTGTACTTTTATGAGAAGGTATATTTTTTTTTCTTAGATGATATAGTTGTACTTTTATGAGAAGGTATATATATATTTTTTTTTTATGAGAAGGTATATATATATATATATATATATATATATATATATATATATATATAAAATATATATATATATATATATATATATATATATATATATATATATATATATATATATATATATATTAGTATTTTGAGATTAATATTTTTACTGTCAAAATAAGATACTGGGGCTTGACCCTATACATAATTCCAAACCAGATTTCAAAGCATAATTATATTTCTATTTTTGATCTAAAATAGTATCGTAGTACTTTACTCGATTCAAGTGATTTTAAAGTATTATCTGTAAATGTTTGGTAGTTTCAAAAATTGTGATATATATAAATTATTTTAAATAATAAATACTAAAATTATTTTGAATAATAAAAATATATTTTCAAGTAGTATAAATATTTTCTAAGATAGTACAAATACTTTTCTCCGCAAATTCTCACTATCTGTCAACCTTACTCGTGACTAATTCCATAATCATATTTTCCTGCGACTTCAGGCCTCTACATATCGAACATGGATATTGAACAAAATATGACCTGTCGGATAATTGTACCGTATCAGACGACACACCAGGCAAGATACCTTGCCATAATTTACTGTTTATAAATTAGTCTGTATTTTATTTATTACATATTATTGTGTATTATTTTTAGTTCTTTTAACTGTACCATATTTACAGTTCCTGATCTAGTACCTGCTCAGTGATATTAGCTGTATTTTGTTATTATCTTTTGATTGCATGTGGACCTAGAGTTAAGGGACTACCACTAATTTAGTGTATTACATAAACTTTGACACTGATGTGCTACGAGATGTGTGAGTTGTGAGTAGCATATAGCATCCGGACTTGCGTGTTGGCTGATCACTTATGTGTATAGGATGTACGTTAGGTCTAACTGTCAATAGTTGTATGTTAGAAGACTTGACGGTTAGTAGTGTTACATGGTCATGGATGCGACATGATAGGTACATTGGGTGGAGAGAACATTTCCTTGTCGTATGGGCTTCGATTGTACTTCCTTTGTAACCCGGAAGCTCCATTGGAGATACGGGTATGATTAGCCTCTCAGGTTGGCCACTATCGTTTTTGAACGTCATGCGCTTAGGTCACTGGTGCCCAAGTGGGGACTATACCAGATCCCATTTATAGCTAGGGCTCATGCAACGAAAGGTTTGTTCTCAACTGCATGTTCACTTTAGTACGGTTAGGTTGCCTTATTTATGTCTTGTCACTTTCTTTGATTGTGGCATATTTTATATTCAGTATTTATATAACATGTTTATTGTATCTTGTTACGTCCATCTGAGGACCTAATTATCTCTCCAGGTGTGTCTTGTGATTTCTGCAGGTGCTCTAGCTAAGGCCATGACTTGCGCTCTATTCTTCGAGATGTTGCTTTTGGATCGTCATCTCCTTCACTCGACCAAATTATTTTCTTTGTATAATTCTTCCTTATTTAAATTAGTTGGTAGTGGATTTGTCTCCGCCTAACGATTGTATACATGAAAAATTCAAAGTTGCTTTTATATCATTATTTATCTTCGTGGATGAGATTTAGTCTTGGATTACTGCATTTTACAGCTTATGTATACATACGAGGATTCCATATATTGGAGTATACTTTGTATGTATACAGCTGGCATGCCTACGTTCCTAGTCCTGCATATTTTAGGACTGGGGCGTTACAGCCAGCCACCGTGCTGTGGACTGAGTTCTCGCTTGGATCAATAACTGCTCCATTAGCCATATTGTAGTTCCTCCATGTCTGGCTATGAAGTGGTTTGCTCTGGCGAGGCTACGCGTCTAAAGGGGGCTACACGTCTGGGGCCATGTGGGAGCAAACTTTAATGGCGACTGTATTCACATCTTCTATCCACAGGCCCCTGAGATATTTTCTGTGTTTGTGCATGATGATCACACTGTTAAGATTAACCCCTTTGTAGATCTTTAAGAGTTTTTAGTTCTTTTCATGTAATCATGTTGAGTCTGTAATAGATCTTTGTAGCCATGATTTTAATAAATAGAATGCTTTCTGATCTTTTAATTTTGTGATTTTGTTTTTTCTGTCTGTGCATTGGTAACTGTGCTTTTGTGAAGCTGGATTGGTAGCGGAAACACCTACCTGCACTTTTGACAACATTTGTGCATTTTTATGCTTCTACGAGACCCCCTTCAAAGTGTTTCGAACTTGAATCACGCTCGGAATACTTTGAACAGAAGCATGACACATGTCCTTTTCGAGCGAATGCTTGGCATGCATACTGATAGGCTGTCGTCACGCTTAGGCATCAGTATTAAATGCCTTGAGCCATCGCTTCATTAAAGTTGATCTTAATTTCTCGTTTCTAAGGAACGGTCATCATGATCCCAACTTTTCGTTCCCACGTTGTTTGAAGAGTTCTCTTGATCACGAAGCGTTTCGTCTTCTTTCTCTGACGTGGCTGTACCCAATAAGTAGGGTTTATTAGAGGAGAGAGAAAACTTTCTTGCTTTTGCTTATCTTCCCACAAAAGCTTTTTATCAGTCTTCTTCCTCTTTCAAACCCTAATTTTTCCCGCCATGGCTCCCAAGAAATCAAGAATCCCGAAAGCTCCTGCGACAAGCTCCAAGAAGACTAGTGGGGCCGCAGCTAGCGCCCGATCGGCTGCAGGGACTGTGAGGCAGACTAGGATGTCGTCGGTGAGACAAGCCGGGGAGGCCACTCGTCAGGCCAAAGGAAAGCAGTTGGCCTCTGAAGCCGTCGTCGTTGAGTAAGCTCCTATTGTAGGGATGTGCGGCCACCCATTGCTGGTAGACGTCTTATTATCTTTTTGGTTTGCTAATGTATATAAGTGTCGACTCTTAAGAGCATCATCTCGAAGATATGTTGATGCTTTTTTTCTTGCTGACGCACATGGACACCTCTCTTCGGGGTGGTGTTTCGAAGATGTGCTAAAGCTCCATCGACTGACGTGCATAGTTGCTACTTTTCACAAAGTATCAGTTAGATGTGGAAGCTTCGCGCAGTCAATATCGACGCACAGCGTCTTCTATGAAGTGCCTGCGCGGATGTATGTTAGCCGATATGCGATACAGTTTGCTAGTGCTTGCACGAATGTTCCCTGCAAGGGACATTTAGATGCCTTCTTTTTATGGTGCAGTGCTTTCGTTTTATTTTCCTAACACATTTTTATTTGTTGTTCCTGTGTCCTTGTCTCTCTTCGAGGATATTCTTTTCGCATTAACGGGCTGTGCCATGGGCAACGACGTCGACGAGGCGCTCACCCACTCTATTGAACAATTGATTGTCTATGGTCAACCAAGAGGTCGACTAAGAATGATTCGGAATCAACATCCCACATACTTTCGTTGTATGATGGATCGAGGCAAGCTGTCTCTTCTGTCTGATGCGGTCAGGATATTGAAACCTTTATTTCTTTTCGGTGATCAGTTGGTTTTAGAAAATACCAAGCTCTTGGAGATATCCGAATATTGGTATTTCGAGAATTACGGTATTTCTCTGTACGTTCCTTCCGTCAACAGTCATCTTTCGCTCTCGACTTTCTTTTGTTTGGCTGAGAAGCATTTCATGAAGTGGGAACTGACCCTAAAATGAGGGGGTTTGATGATTGGTCCTATCAAATCGGAAGGGTGCTCTAATCAGAGGGTCTCCTTCAATAGTGTTCCCGATGATCCATCAACTAAGCTGCGGGTGTTACTCTATAGTTGCCTTCTCGTTTATTTTACCAATGAAGTGCATCTGTTCTGAGCCCCTCCTTTTGCTAATAGGCTATTGGCCATAGGCCATACCTATCAGAAAGGTGCCTTCCATGTTGTAGGTTGGATTTATCCCAAGTCTGAGTGGAGTGAGCTAACTCAGTGGACGGTAGGTAGGTTCAAGAGGGATTTGATAGGTACGGGCTTTCGTCCTGCCATCAGTGCCACCGAGCATGGGATAGAGATCAACCGGCCTCTGTTCATAGCTTTGTTGGAGTTATTTAACCACCATACTAGGACGTTCTTTACCCCTGTGGAGAGATGGGTTTGGCCCTATATGAGATACGTGCCATCTCGAAGTTGCCATGGAGGGACGTGCCATAGGAGAAACATATCCCTTGATAGGAGAAATTCTTGGTATTGGAGAACCAACATCCCGAGATGATGGCTGTGTATAATGAGTTGTTTTGCCACCACCAAGTATGCACGCGCATGGGTGGGGAGCAGGCTTCGTCGTACGTCAAGGCCTGGGTGGATTATATTTTCACGAAGCATCCATCGATGCCAGAGAAGGTTCACTTCACCACGCGCAGGGCATATACTGCTGATGAAGTAGATGATATGATGGCCGAAGCGGGGGTATCTGTGGATGCCGAAGGGAGGCTTATCTCCAGAGTTCATAATTACTTCTGTCAGAATCTGATTGCTTTGAGTCCGAAAGTGACTTTAGCCGCCTTTCTGATGATATGGCGGTGGACGACCGTGGTTCCCGAAGGCTTTGGGCCTGTGGGACGGCTAAGTTAGGACTTGATTATGCCAGCTGTGAGGCGGGCCTTCTGACATTCCCTGGCTTTGCTGCCGGCCATGGTATGCGACATCCTGCGTGGCTTGCGGGAATTTTCCAGGAGGATAATAGACTACCGTGAGGGGAATGAGGAATTACCGTGGATTGGACTCCCTTACCACTACTTGATGGGTTGGTTGTCTTTGTACCGCCCTTGTTTGATAGTCCCCAGTACTCTTGCTGGTTACGAGACAGGGGATGCAACACTGCATAACTATCAATATGCGAAATGGCTTCATCAAGATGTCCCCGTCTGTAGATGGATGTTGGGCCGTTTAGACGACTATATTCTCCGCAGGGTTTCGCCTACATATAATGGTTTCCAGGCAAATGATGAGTTAGTAGACAAAGACCTAACTTTCGTGGCCTTCCATGTGTTGCAGTCCATTCGCCCTTCCCACTTGGTGTACCGATACCAAAATCGGGTGCACTTGGAGCCTTATTTGCCTAGCCGCTTCGTACGTCAATTTGGCTATGGCCAGGCTATGATGGGCAATCCGAGCTCCTGTCTTGGTTACGAGGGAAGTCTTCTGGATGACGCCAGGGCACGGCGTTATTATAATGCCGGTGGTGCTGGAGCATAATTTACGACCCTTTTACTGCAGGAGGAGACTCATATCTTGTATTCTGCTGCAAAGTTTTACTTTGTCGCGAACAACTTCTTACCGAGTATGAGCGAGAGCGATGTTTGCTTGAGGAGATGAAGTTTGATGTCCCTTCATTGGCTTCTAAACGTCTCCATGGGCTTGCACCCTCGGAGAGTAGATCAACATAAGGCTCCAGTTCATCACGAGACGGGAGAAAGGATGAAGTGCTTCTAGGTAACCCGTGGAAACGTCAGGTTTCTTCCGGCGTGAGTCCTTCTCCTGTTAAAAGGACAAGAATAGCTGTTATACCCCAACGGGGTGGACCCTCCCAACAGCCTTTATTGGAATCAAGTGCCCTACCCGTTGGGTCTTCTTCACGGGTAAGTCTTAGTGTTTTTTTTGAAGTTTTATTCCGTACTTTTCGTTCATAACCGCTTTGTTTGTGTAGGCGGGGCCCACATGGTCTAAAAGACTTAGGGACTTTCCTGAGGAGCCTGCCCCGATGGTGTCTCAAGTTGAGGGGAAGACCGTAGCTGATGAAATTGCTGATCCGGAAGATGTCCCTCCTCCTGCTTCTTTTGAGTATGAGACTCGAGGCTCTTTGGAGCCATTGGTTTCACTCCGGCAGGAAGCTTTCATGGGGCCGATTAAGGACGGACCTGTGGACGTACCCAAGGCCGGTATGGTGGCAGCCGAGGGTGGGACTCTGGAGTCCATACCCGTGATGGGCCAAGGGGATGTGGATGTTAAAGGGATTATTCAAGATCCTACCCTCGTACCTCCTCTCCATGTTGAGAGAAGTGCCGAGGAGCCGCCTTTGGCAAATCTAGAGGATCTATCTCGACGATCGATCGACGGTCCCTTGGAGGGGTCGACAGGGAATGTCACGAGCCGCACCCTGTTTAGGGGCACGAGCACGTGGGTATGTCCAGCCTATGCCACAGAGTCGGTGGTAGAACGTTGTATAGGTCAATTAGAATATATAACATCTGGACACAAAGTATATAACCTGTCATCTCCATACGGAGGAATATAATCACAACTCAATCACAAGACATCTAAGGAAGATAAGCACAAATATGATAAAGATACGATGGAAATAGATAAACTGAAATAGATGCAAGTCACAGACAGAAGTTCAAAATTTAAGACATAACACAAGATCCCAAATAAAATATACTACAAGTCTCAAATATCCAGCTGGAATGCAATCCAGTCAAACCTAACTAAACTAGGTCACTACAGGCGGTGCGTCCTCTACGGGCACCGGCTCCATAAGAAGATCCAGGTCGTAGTCTCCGTCTATGCCAAACCTATAGAAGGTCGAGCAATAAGCACCTAAATCCTCTGTAAAATCAACGGGATTATCCTGTCAGGATATGAGCAAGCACAAACGCTAACAGTAGTTCCATGTGAATTGGCAAATACTATAAGAGATAATTATAATAGAATACTAGAAGAAATATCAAGACTGAAAGTAAAACAGTATAGGTAAACAGGATATCATGTCAGGGTGTAAAAATACTAGAATGTAAAGCAGTACAAGAATATCTGTTGTACAATATAGATATAAGCAGTACATTGAGATATTAGAGCGTTATGTGATCGACTTGGGTCTGGATCAAGCTGTTCCATTTGACCAGCTATGAACAGGAAATATATATATATATAGGATCAGGTCGGCCAAAATGGAAAGCTATGCACATGAAGTATCAGGTCAGGCTACACCCTACGTGCGGTGAGGGTGGAGCTATGCACAGGAAGTGACTGGAGGGGTATTAATTACAACCTCTAATAACTCCCTATTTTCGAATAGTATAATGGATCCAACCATGAAACGTCATGACACTGGATTCAAACAATGTACCCATATACCAGGTAATCCAGGAATAACATCTCATGTCAGGATCCGACGTATACTAGTCCATGTATCCTCGTCTCGAGAATCAAGTAAAATACAACAACTGAATTGGATATAGTAGATATCAAGACAATGAAAACTATCAGAGAATGTGCTCGCCTGTGGTCCTGAGCTGTCAATAAGAATCGAGGCTTAGAGTGCAGTCACAGACCTAAAGATGAGATATACATGATTTAATAGGGTTTAACTGTGTTAGGCATGATTTTCTAGTGCATATTATACAATCTAGGACAAACTAAGTCAAACTAGATAAAAGGTTGACCTACAGTTGAGTTTTGGTCAACTGGTCAACTCCTAGTCCAATGTAGGTCAAATTAGGTCAATAGTTAACCTACAGTTGACTTTTTGTCAACTGATCAACTCTGGTCAACTTCTAGTCCAATGTAGGTCAGATGTTGACTCTACTTTGACTTCCAGTCAAAATAGTCAACCTTGGTCAAACAAGGTCAAATCTAGGCCAAGTATCTTATTTCTAGTCATTACCTACCAAGATACCATTTACCTTATCTCTATTGGTATCCTAATACCAATACCTTAAGTTGGAATCCCAATACCTTAGTCTAGGTAACTAATACCTTAACATCCACATTACCTTAGGTACTAGTATCAAACTATCTACCTTAGGCTATTAGATAATCACCCACCTTAGGCAAGTAGATAACTCAATACCTTAACATCTAATACCTTAGATATCTAGGTAAGCCTTTTACCTTAGCTAGTAGTAAATTCCATTACCTTAGACTAACAGGTAACTCTCAAGATACTAACTAGATATCCTAAGATACTACTTCTAGTATCCTAAGTACTAACTTACATATCTAACATACTAACATACATCTCTACAATACTAACTCTTTTAACATAGGATACTAACTTCTATATCTAATCATCCTAGGATATTAACTCTTAACATAGGATACTAACTTATGTACCTAGGATACTATCTTAGATATTGTAACTCCACTTTCCTATTTTTTAGAAATTAAAAATTTTCTAATAGTAAAATGTTTAGCTTTAAATAATAAATATTTTGATTTATCATTTTGGAGGGAAATTAGTTAGGCAGGATTTATTTTTAAATTTGAAAGTTTGTTGTAACAAACTTTGGGGCCCACCATGTGATTTTCTAACTGATTTTTAACCAATTTCTGAAATAGTGAAAAGGAGAAGGGTTTTTCTGAAAATTTTCCTTAACAGAAGGACTTCTACAAAAATACTTTGTAGCGGGGGAGGGGGGTTATTTGTAATTTTTCCTTTTCTCTTTTATTAACGGATGAAGAGAGAAAATGAGGACTCAGCCTCCTTTCTTCTCAATTCTGAGAGTTCCCAAATTCTTCTCTCGACCAAAAATTCCAGAAGCGACGACACAGCTCCGGCAGCGACCAAATCTTCGGCGGCGACCACCACTCGACGACCACGAAGACGAGTCCGACGATGGCGACGGCAAAGGGCGGAGCCACCACAGCTTCGGCGGCAGCATCTCCTGAGTAGGCGGTCGGGACACCCTCCTCGGCAGCGGCGAGTGGCCGATCTACTCCGGTGACGGTGGAGCCACTCTCCCGCGGCAGCTAGTTGGCCCTGGCAGCAGTGACGACTGGCATCTCCGGCCCGCGGCTCCTCTTTCTGGCGTTGTACGACCGTTCCTCGACGCTACCCGGCCGAACGGGTCGTTCATCCCTCCAGTCGCGAGGGTGGTCTCCTTCAGCAGCGGTGCCACACTTCGCGGTCGAGTCCTTGGCAGCACGGCAACGACGAGGCGAGGTCATTTTCTTCTTTCTCCGGCTTCTTCCTCTTCTCTTTTTTTTCTGACGAATTGATAATGGCGAGACTGTGGTCATCAACGATCAAAAGCAGACTTCAATTGAGTTACTGCACAGTCGAGTGTTCTTCTTCGGTAGACGAGAGCTGATCGGTGAGTTTGCTGTTAAGTTTGGAGTAGGGTGACTCGTGTGCGTGCTGCAATTGTGTCGTGTTCGTACGTGCGTAGCAGTCTCTGTTCGTGTCCATCCCTCAGGCGTGTCCAGTTCGTGTGTGTAGCCTAGCCGTGCATCTAACCTGGTGTGTGGGATCGTTGGAGTCTGCTGGGTTCAGAACATTTGTTCCCATTTTCTGATTGTTGTAGTTCTGTTTAACTTTCTCACTGTGGACTGTATATTATTTCATTTGATTTTCTTCTCAATTGTTTATATAATTTAGTTTGTAGTTGGGGTTTGTTTGAATATGTAAATTCTTGGATATGTTGTGTTCTACTTCTCCTAAATACTGTGCTCCTAATCCTGGGTTCTCGGCTTGGAGTAAGTCAGTAACATGGGGTTGGCTTTTGTGTATATGGTTGATGGCTGAGTGTTGGCAAATATGGGCTGAGAAGTGGTTGCACCTTAAGGTTTGGGTTTGCTGAGTATGAATAGAAGGGTTGGACTGGAGTACATCTTTAAGTTGTTAATGAATTTTACCCACTGCAGAAGTAATAAGTCGGGCCAGTATGCGGAAGTAAAGCTGGGCCAGTTGACAACTAAACTGAGCATATATTTTGGTATGGGTTGGTTGGATCGGGATTGACTTAACCATGATTCGCAATTAAATCCTTTTGAATATTTCTAAAACTGCAAAGTTCGTAATTTTCTATTTTGAATTAAGACAACTATTTGAATTCAGTAATTCCGATCTGACAGAAGGGTGTGAGGTATTGGGTTATTATAGTTGTAGTATAATGTTTCATTCCTCTAAACAACTCTAGCATAACATTCCAAATGTAATCCAGTAGTTTCTTTTGTTAAGCAAATATTTTACATAAATTATATTCTAGCTACTATTTTACTAGAAGGTTTATACAAGTATTTTTGAGTATAGGTTTAATATATTATAGCTAGTTAGAGTTCATGAGTATCTAGAATATTATTAAAGATATTATAAGTAGAGTGTACATGGTAGTATAATTTAGAATTTAACCAAATTGTACCAATTAACAGGAGGACATCCAGCTTCCTTCATTACCCGTACTTTCCTGGAGCAGGGCAAGTATACTCCTTGGATTTGTTCATTTTCTCATGTCTTGTATATTCATTCATGTATCACCTTGTTGACATGAGGTATCACGGGATTGTCTTATTTCATGTTCTCTTGAGTTTACTTGTGTCTGGGAGGGAAAATACTACAGACGTGTGATCAAACCCTGTTACTATTCATATGAATAGCTTAGGCCCCGCATCGTGCACGCGGGACCCAACCCGTACCATTTCATGTTCATTGAATCTACCCAAGCCGATCACACACTCTGGATGTATTTCAATATTGCACATTTCAGGATTCTGGTTGTATTTCATGTTCAGGTTGTATTTCATGTTCAGGACTCATATCATGTTTTCTGTATTTACTTTCAATATTTCCTGTTCAGTTTCATGTCTTGTTCTCATTTTTCGTACTTTATATACATTTCCTGTTTCTTGTTCATACCATGATGTTCATGTTCATTTGCCTGGATATACTTAGCTCCGCTCCTGACTAGGATATGTTACAGGTGTACTTGCAGGACATTGTTCTACATTATGGGCCAGAGCCCGGGATATTAGCTGAGTAGGATGGAGACATGACTTAGCTAGAGGTTTCAGGTTTAGACTGTTAGCTTTAGTCTTAGATATTGTTTTAGTTTCTTAGTACATTTCATTCCTGATGACTAGTACATTTATGATATATAGAATTGTGGATTATGGTGATTATTCTGGGATCGTGTATAGATGCTGTGATTATGTACATTATGTTTATCTGGTTAGATTTTCCTAGTTTGGTACAGCTTACTTCGTCGTGTCTAACGATGAAGGCTGGGCGTGTCCGACTTGTGTCCGATTATTCGGGAGCGGGTCGTGACATATTTTTAGTGGTGGCCCATGCAGGTCTGTCCTAATAGTACCTAGGTATTAGTGTACTATTGGGGGACTTGATTTAAACTAGGGAAACTTGAATCATAGTATAGAAAATTGGGTACATCGGGTATATGGATATTATATAAACACTTGTTGTTTCTAGGTTTAGGACATTTAACAGTTTTCTATTTTTCAGATGATTCAGACACACAAATATAGGAACCGTCGATTCACCTGCACTTGACGCTTGCGAGCTTCCACTACCTTTTATCGCCCCTACTATCCCTATGGGTAGTACGCAGCTGATGGAGATATTTTAAAAGTTCCTGGACACCAGAGGGAGCAGACCATTCTTTTCAAAGCCAGACTTGTGGATACACTCTCCGAGCCAAGAAGGACTTCTAATTTCTAGACTCTCAGACCCTTGGACTTCTCCGATACCAAGCACATATCTTGCACCGAGGAACAAATCAAGAGCATGGAGCCGCCACTAAAAGTCATCCAAGTCCCTGAGGACCCGATTTATCTGAAGATTAGAGCCACAAGCCAGGAGATCCAGAATGTAGCACAGACAATAGAACGAGACGGAAAGCTGAAACTCAGAAGAGACATGAAGACTTATGACCGAAACAGCAACTATCCTGAACCCGCAAAGCATTGCCAAACTCGGACTTTACTTCTTCAGTCGCATCATCAGATTCAGACAATGACCAATTGCGCTTTCTGTCGTCATCCAGGACATCGCTTCGAGGAGTGCCGCAAAAGACGGAGGCTATGCTTGTACTACAGATGGCCTACCCATCAAGTCAAGGATTACCCAGAGACCGCTGATCACACTGTCCAAGGACAAGCACGAGGAGCAGCAGTATCACAGAAGAAGGACCCGCCTTTCCGGATTCAGCAACAACATGGAGCACTACCACAGGGACCAGTCTACGACAAAACAGTTGAAGAAGTTAAAGTGATTCTAGTTCCGGAGGAATACTGAAGACAGACTACAGACAGAAGGTTTCTTTTGCGTGGTTGGGAAAACCATGTATCTTGATTCGCAATCCAGCCTCCCCTTAAATTCCTTGAAGCACCTAGATAATTTCTTGAAACTTCTTGTTTGAAACCTTGGTTGATGTCGAAACTTACTTCGAGATATTGTTTCCTATTTCGGTAAACTTGTTTCAGATCCACAATTTAAAATCCATTAATCGATATCGCTTGCATATTCATCATTCCTGACCTTGTTTCCTAGTGATGGCTCCTATTTGCAAATTTTGTTCCTTTATCAAACTTCGTGTTAATTGATGTTTAATCGCTTCTTGAGATTTCATTTCAAAATCCTGTTTCTCATTCGAAACTTGTTTAAAGCTCCATCCTATGCAACACATTATTGAGGATCCCTCTGAGGGTTGTGAAGATTTCGTTTCCTACGTGGCTTGTTTTCTATTTGAAAAATTGTTCTGTTCACAACTTATTTCGATGTTGTCCCCTATTTGAGATATCGCTTGTTTCATGGATACTTGTTTCCTATTCACCCATTGATTTTTTTATTCGTAACTTTGATTCCATTCGAGATTTTAAGATCCTGTTTCCTATTTCGATACTTTGCATTCGCTCGTGATTTTGTCTCATATTCAAGATTTTCCAGACTTTGAAACTTCAGGCCCTACTCGCGACTCGTTGAGACCTTATTCCCTATTCGATACCTTGTTTCCTCGTCAAGATTTCCTATTCGAGATTTTATTTTCTAATCACGACTTTGCTGATATTGGTTCTCTATTTGAGACTTTGTATTCCCTTCGAGATAATTGTCTAAGATTTCGTGGTTATTTGAGATATTGTTGAACCATGTTTCCGATACGAGATTTTATTCCTTATTTTGAGACTTTGTCCTCTATATAATACCTTGCTTCTATGCCACCTTTGAGACTTCGTCACCTAACCAAGATTATTTTCCAAATATGGGATCTTGTTACCATCCTGGTTTTTATTTGAGATTTTGGTTATTATTTGAAGCTTTGTTTCCTGTTCAAGATTTAAAAAATCTCCTTGTTTGTTCTTTTAGTACCGCTACTCCTTGTTGGATCTTTTGTTGCTTCTTAATACCTAGTGAAATTTCTTATTTTGTAAAGGACATATAACATCATTTTCTATCATGATTTAGAACTCGTGTTGGATTACCATGAACCCTTTGGAAATTCCATGGACAAGGTTGAGAGAATATCTATTATGACGTGGCAGTTGCATGCTGCAGCCATCATCTGGATTATGGAGACTGAGGGTTCACTGCAGCCAGCTGCGTACTGGCGAGGCATGAACTCTAAGTTGAAGTAATTTCAGACATTCATACGGTTTTTGGGTATTATTGAAACCTTGTCCAAAGTCTTCATATTTTGATCTCTTGAGTTGCTTCGCTAATAATTGTTTGAAAATGGATAAAGTTGATAAAAAGTTCGGTAACATATCATTATTTGAGTCACGGAGCCAACAAGTTCACTGCAGCCAGGATACACTGGCGGGACATGGATTTTAAGTGATGTGACTTTAGATATACATATGTTTTCGGATAACATAGAGACTATATTCCCTTTTCATATGCTTATTGGTCTTCGAGAATCACAAATCCTTGCACGTTTGTCCTGATTTGATACTGTACCTCCTGAGTATTTCGTACAATCAACCTTTGCTAATTACCCTTCTAGTATTTTATCGTTAGATCATTGAATTCCTCAAAATTATACATTGCCAGATTTTGATTTCATACTTCTTTTGTGTCTTGTCTAAACTTCGATCTTAAATCATGTCTATCTGACCATGATTTTCCTATCTTGTCCACTTGTGTTAAAATATCGATTTTTTTATCGTACTTAATAGTTATATCTTCAGGATTTTGCTCCTCTAAGTTGTAATTAAAATTTCATTCTATCTCGTGCTTATTTGATTCTTGATTGTCGTTAGAACGTGTTATCTCAACTTCTTGTGTGTAATTATAGTAGTTGGTCTAAAGGCTCAAGGCGTCGCAGAGTTGCACAGGATCGGTAGAAGCACTGGGCGGACAACAGCAGACGACCACTGGAGTTGCGGTTGGAGATAGAGTGTTCCTGAAGATATCACCGACCAGGGGCGTCATCAGATTTGACAGAGGCGGGATGCTCAGTCCGAGGTACATCGGACCTTTCTATGTGACGGCACGGATTGGCAAGGTGGCGTATCGACTAACGCTTCCAGCTAGCTTGGAGGGAGTGCACGACATCTTCCACGTGTTCCAGCTTCGACGCTACATTTCGGACCCAAGCCATGTGGTGGACTATTCAGAGCTAGAGGTGGGCCGAGCTTGACCTACGAGGAGCAGCCAGTGGAGATTATTGATCGGATAGAGAAGCTCCTGCGGAACCAGACTATTCTACTTGTCCGCGTCATGTGGAGACACCACTCTCCGGGAGAGTACACATGGGAGCGTGAAGATGAGATGCGAGAGCGCTATCCTAGCTTATTTGCTTGATTGTATTCTTGTGTTTGAAAATTCTATTTTCAATAAATGACTTATGTTTGGATCTTTTTGTGATTTTGAGATTTACTTTGTGGGTCTTCGAATTTCGAGGACAAAATTTTTGAAGGGGGAGAGATTTGTAACTCTACTTTCCTATTTTTGAGAAATTAAAAATTTTCTAATAGTAAAAAGTTTAGCTTTAAATAATAAATATTTTGATTTATGATTTTGGAGGGAAATTAGTTAGGCAGGATTTAATTTTAAATTTAAAAGTTTGTTGTAACAAACTTTGGGGCCCACCATGTGATTTTCTAACTGATTTTTAACCAATTTTTGAAATAGTGAAAAGGAGAAGGGTTTTTCTGAAAATTTTTCTTAACAGAAGGACTTCTACAAAAATACTTTGTAGCGGAGGAGGGGGGTTATTTGTAATTTTTCCTTTTCTCCTTTATTAACAAGAGAGAAAATGAGGACTCAGCCTCCTTTCTCCTCAATTCTGAGAGTTCCCAAATTCTTCTCTCGACCAAAAATTCCAGGAGCGACGACACAGCTCCGATGGCGACCAAATCTTCGGCGGCGACCACCACTCGACGACCACCACGACGAGTCCGACGATGGCGATGACGATGGGACAGAGCTACCACAGCTTCTGCGGTAGCATCTCCTGAGTAGGCGGTCGGGACACCCACCTCGGCAGCGACGAGCGGCCGATCTACTCCGGTGACGGCGGAGCCACTCTTCCGCGACAGCTAGTTGGCCCTGGCAGCAGTGACGACTGACATCTCCGTCCCGCGGCTCCTCTTTCCGGTGTTGCATGGCCGTTCCTCGACGCTACACGGCCGAACAGGTCGTTCATCCCTCCAGTCGCGAGGGTGGTCTCCTTCAGCAGCGGCGCCATACTTCGCGGTCGAGTCCTTGGCAGCGCAGCAACGACGAGGCGAGGTCGTTTTCTTCTTTCTCTTCTCTTTCTTCCCGACGAATTAATAACGACGAGACTTTGGTCATCAACGATCGAGAGCAGACTTCGATTGAGTTACTGCACAGTCGAGTGTTCTTCTTCGGTAGACGAGAGCTGATCGGTGAGTTTGCTGTTAAGTTTGGAGTAGGGTGACTCGTGTGCGTGCTGCGATTGTGTCGTGTTCGTGCGTGCGTGGCAGTCTCTGTTCGTGTCCAACCCTCAGGCGTGTCCAGTTCGTGTGTGTAGCCTAGCCGTGCATCTAACCTGGTGTGTGGGATCGTTGGAGTCTGCTGGGTTCAGAACATTTGTTCCCATTCTGATTGTTGTAGTTCTGTTTAACTTTCTCACTGTGGACTGTATATTATTTCATTTGATTTTCTTCTCAATTGTTTATATAATTTAGTTTGTAGTTGGGGTTTGTTTGAATATGTAAATTCTTGGATATGTTGTGTTCTACTTCTCCTAAATACTGTGCTCCTAATCCTGGGTTCTCGGCTTGGAGTAAGTCAGTAACATGGGGTTGGCTTTTTTGTATATGGTTGATGGCTGAGTGTTGGCAAATATGGGCTGAGAAGTGGTTGCACCTTAAGGTTTGGGTTTGCTGAGTATGAATAGAAGGGTTGGACTGGAGTACATCTTTAAGTTGTTAATGAATTTTACCCACTGCAGAAGTAATAAGTCGGGCCAGTATACGGAAGTAAAGCTGGGCCAGTTAACAACTAAACTGAGCATATATTTTGGTATGGGTTGGCTGGATCGGGATTGACTTAACCATGATTCGTAATTAAATCCTTTTGAATATTTCTAAAACTGCAAAGTTCATAAATTTCTATTTTGAGTTAAGACAACTATTTGAATTCAGTAATTCTGATCTGGCAGAAGGGTGTGAGGTATTGGGTTATTATAGTTGTAGTATAATGTTTCATTCCTCTAAACAACTCTAGCATAACATTCCAAATGTAATCCAGTAGTTTCTTTTGTTAAGCAAATATTTTACATAAATTACATTCTAGCTACTATTTTACTAGAAGGTTTATACAAGTATTTTTGAGTATAGGTTTAATATATTATAGCTAGTTAGAGTTCATGAGTATCTAGAATATTATTAAAGATATTATAAGTGGAGTGTACATGGTAGTATAATTTAGAATTTAACCAAATTGTACCAATTAACAGGAGGACATCCAACTTCCTTTATTACCCGTACTTTCTCGGAGCAAGGCAAGTATACTCCTTGGATTTGTTCATTTTCTCATGTCTTGTATATTCATTCATGTATCACCTTGTTGACATGAGGTATCACGGGATTTTCTTGTTTCATGTTCTCTTGAGTTTACTTGTGTCTGGGAGGGGAAATACTACAGACGTGTGATCAAACCCTATTACTATTCATGTGAATAGCTTAGGCCCCGCATCGTGCACGCGGGACCCAAGCCGTACCATTTCATGTTCATTGAATCTACCCAAGCCGATCACACACTCTGGATGTATTTCAATATTGCACATTTCAGGATTCAGGTTGTATTTCATGTTCAGGTTGTATTTCATGTTCAGGACTCATATCATGTTTCCTGTATTTACTTTCAGTATTTTCTGATCAGTTTTATGTCTTGTTCTCATTTCTCGTACTTTATATATATTTCCTGTTTCTTGTTCATACCATGATGTTCATGTTCATTTTCTTGGATATACTTAGCTCCGCTCCTGACTAGGATATGTTGCAGGTGTACTTGTAGGACATTGTTCTACATTATGGGCCAGAGCCCGGGACATTAGCTGAGCAGGATGGAGACATGACTTAGCTAGAGGTTTTAGGTTTAGACTGTTAGCTTTACTCTTAGATATTGTTTAGAGTTCATAGTATATTTCATTCCTGATGACTAGTACATTTATGATATATAGAATTATGGATTATGGTGATCATTCTGGGATCGTGTATAGATGCTGTGATTGTGTACATTATGTTTATCTGGTTAGATTTCCCTAGTTTGGTATAACTTACTTCGTTGTGTCTAACGATGAAGGCTGGGCGTGTCCGCCTCGTGTCCGATTATACGGGAGCGGGTCGTGACAGATATCTAACTTAGGATACTAACTTATCATATTTCTAACAACACACACACCAAAACTAGGATTGGGCTGCTCCTACAAGTGCTGCTGCTGCTTGCTGCTGCTGCTGCTTGCTGCTGCTGCTGCAATTGCTGGCTGCTGCTGCAATTGCAGGCTGCTGCTGCCTGCTAGCTCTAGCTGTTGCTGTTGAAATGGCAGCAAGGCTGCTGCCTATTGCAGCTCCTTCATACTCCCTCACACCCTCTCTAATACAGATACAACACTCACTACAACACACACTCTAGTCTCGTTATCCCTCACACTCAAACACTACTCACATCCACATCTAATTATCAAATCCCCTCACACTCACACAAGACACAACCACAAATCTAAAACTGTCACGCCCCAGTTCCAAAATACGGAACCGAGCCACGTGGCAAGGCCAGCGAGTACCACTCCCAATGATTTTACCCAATTTAATGAAACCATGAGAGTAGAACTTAAGCTGTGAAGTGCAGTAATATAGAGTAATGTCATAAGTACTAATCTCATCCACAAATAGGATCAAGGAACACATAGTGAAAATATGAAATAAACCACAATGTGCTGAAATAACATAGTCTGAATGTAGTCATAAAACAACCACTGAACAAAGAGTTGCGAAAATAATTCCGCTGATACAATACTGAATGAAAATGAAATACAAGTAAATGACGACATGCTACTAGATAATGAAGCCAAAAATAAAGAAAGTGCTCTACCAATCGGCTACTCTGCTGGATCGATCTCGTCGTCAACTTCAAGTCCTGCTCCAAGCTCAACTCCGGATCCGTAGACCTCAGGATAATCGTCTAAATCTGGAGAGAAAACCAGGTCCTCAGAGGGACGCAACAAGGCACATAATATACAAGCCAAAAGTAGGACAGTAAAGGGTGATATGAAAAAAAATAAAGTAAGACATAAATAAAGTGGGTGAACTACTGTAACCAACTAGTATGAAATGCAATTTAAGAAACATCACTCGAACACGCGGGCTGTCACGGTGTAATCCAGAGTTCTGATACGGAACTCCGGTAACTATGAGAATCCGCAGTTCCGATAAGGAACTGTGGTAACTATGAAATATCCGCAGCTCTGGTAATGAGGCAGCGGTAACTCTGTGGAAAAGTAGCCCAAGCGCACGGTGTATGTTTCTCTCCGTCCATGTGACTTCATGAATCGTGTCTACGAGTCGCTCGGTCAGACCTCTAGCTAGTACAACGAGTCATAAATAGAATAGTAATAGTGCACGCAATATCAATGCCATCGTCCTAGAATCAACTCGAATTTTCGTACATCAAGATGTAAACAAGTACGAAATCCGTCAATAATGTAGTGTCACATGAATATGTCCTAGGGTCAGAGTGTAACCTGCAGCGAATTGTCGCGGTATCGCAAATGTAAATGTCTAGGTTCGATACCCGATGACGCTGACGGCCATCGACACCCGAATGTGATTCGGACGCGAAGTATCGAATGCGGCCCTATGTGTTGCAATAATATACTCATAATTAATATTTACGAATTTTAAATAATGTATCTGAAGTACAAAAATGACAAGGTACACTTGCCTGGCTCCGGTTGCTGAAGAGGAAGAGCTGGTCTCATGTCCAAGTTCGAAGAGTTGTAAGAACCTAGAGGAAGTATTTGAAAACTAATTAATTTCTAAACTATGATATTCAATGCTACCCACAAGATATTAAGTATGCATTGACTAACTGTATTTTAACTCTGTATATATTCGTGTACATCCACTCTGACTATTCTCATATAGGGTATAACACATCTAGTTAATTTGTCATTTAACTCTAACTGTAAACTACCACTTATGCTAGGCCTTCATACATTCATTTATTTATTTTTTTAACACAAACAATTATCTTAGCCGATAAAGAAAAAAAATTCCACAAGTTCTCCATGCACTCCATTTGTCATATCTTACTCTTAAAACATTCTTACATTCAACATTATTAATGCATAAAAAAAAATTAGGGCAGGGCGCCCACAACTGCAAATTTGACTAATCCTCGGCCTCAAATTCCCCTATTGTTGTTAATAACATCCATATTAAAAAAACAAAACAAGTCCAAAACCTGGAATTGAACCCAAACTTCACCTATGCAAGCCCGCTCACCCAACCAAATGGGCTGTTGTCCATATCTGTTAGAAATTGGCTTCATCAATTTATCAAGCTAAAACCTGCTTCTTTTCCTATGAACACAAACAAAAATAAAGGGACTGAAAAAGCCAACCAAAAATCCTTTCCTCTAAAACTCAGGATTCGAACCTGGGATCATTCCCACACTGGCCATTCGCCCAACCAATTGAGCTAAGGCTCACAAGGTCATAAATGTAGCTTATTCTCTTTACAACCTAATTCTCTTCTTCCTTTTAGCATTTGCTCACCATTAACTCTAACTTATCCTAACGAATGGTCCTGCATGCTTCCATTCTACTCTACCTACCATGAGTATCACATTTTTTTTAACACTGAATGAACATGAATTGGATGACATCACCAACTTGCCCTTCCCATTACAGCAACTACATTCCTCCACACATATATATAATTTTCTATTCATCCAAACACATCCAACATGAATTTATTGGCATAAATACTTATAGCTTACACTAATTTCAGTCCATATGTGCAGAGTAAATAAGGAGACCACCCACTCTCTAACATACGAACACTTGTTAACCCAACAAATGATTTGTTTGGAAATCACATATACAACCTTATATTTATACTGACTCGATTCCGCACTTAAACAGACCTCTACTTATACAAAGTTGAGAAGAACAGAAGTAACTACCTAATAGTTAAACATAGGTATATTGTACTCAGTTCATAATGGAAGTAAGAAGGGTAATAGCGCACCTCTCCATAGGTTACTTAACGTGGTGGTGCCTGTCGCCGTACCTTACAGTGCGACCGAAATCCGACAGCCGCGCGCGTTGAACTCGATTCAACGGAACAAACTCGACCGCGTTCGAGCGGTGCGCCGAGGATGGTTAATGCAGACGCTCGCTCCTACGACGGTGCTCCGGGAACGAAGGAACGAACATAAAAGTGGGGGACGGTGAAGATGATAATGTGGCGGCTAGGTTAGATGAGTGAAGAGAAAGGAAAAAAGAGAGTGAATATATATGGGGAAGGCTTAGGGTTGTGTATGCAACTTAAGGAGAGTTGCTGCTCTCCCATGAATCCCATGCAAAGGTGTGGGCCCTGGGATTTGGGCCGATCAAAGAATTAATGACCAAAAAAAATTATATGAATAAGTTAAAGTTTAATAGGATAAAAAAGGCTAATCCTATTACTAAGGTATCAAGCTTAGCTATATTTACATGTAGTGACCTACAATCCAGTTAATAAAAAAAAAAGGATTTTGCTTAATAACAACTAATAAAATTTTGAGATGATTTAACCTTATATAATTATAACATAACAATAGTGAATTAATTTGGATCAATTAAAAATAGTCCACAATATGCTTTTATAAAAAAAATGATAAGTTAAACTAATTAGCACACTAACTATTTATATATATATATATATATATATATATATATATATATATATATATATATATATATATATATAATCGTAAGTAAAATTTTATTGCAAGGAAATAAAAATAATGTTAACAATAATTTACCAATATATATATTACATAAAAAATTTAGGGGGCTCACACTCTCTCTCCCTTAGAGAATTTCATCCCCGAAATTAAAATAAAATGGCACGATTAGGGAAAGAAGATTTATGAGTAATTAAGGATATTGAAATGTAATACGTAAATTCATACCTCCATCCTCGAACAAGTGAGGAAAATGCTCCCGAATAGAGTCCTCGCGCTCCCAAGTTGACTCGCCCGGAGAATGATGCTTCCAAGCGACTCGGACGAGTCAAATCGTCTGCCCTCTCAGAACTTTCTCGCTGAGATCGAGAATCGCGACAGGCTGCTCCACATATGACAAGTTCGGTCCAACTGTAATCTCTGAATGGTCCAGCACGTGGCTAGGGTCTGCCACGTATCTTCTCAACTGCGATACGTGAAAAACGTCGTACACTCCCTCAAGTGACGGGGGTAATGCCAGACGATAAGCCACCTCACCAACTCGCTCCAGAATATCGAAGGGCCCGATGTACCTCGGACTCAACTTGCCTCTACTGCCAAATATTCTGATAGTCCTCCGAGTCGGTGATATTCTCAAAAACACGTGGTCGCCCTCCTTGAACTCCAAGGGTCGACGGTGCGCATCAGCCCAGTGCTTCTGTCTATCATGTGCCGCTCTGAGGTGTCTCTAAATCTGCTTCACCTTTTCCACTGTCTGCGTCACCAACTCTGGACCAAGTATCTGACGTTCTCCGACGTCACTCCAACAAACTGGAGACCTGCACTTCCTGCCGCAAAGTGCCTCGAAGGGTGCCATCTATATGCTCGCCTGGTAACTGTTGTTGTAGGAGAATTCGACCAAATATTGGTGATCCTCCCAAGATCCTCCAAAGTCTAACATGCATGCCCTCAGCATATCCTCGAGTATCTGGATCGTACGTTCTGATTGTCCGTCAGTCTGTGGATGATAAGCGGTGCTAAATTTGAGGCGAGTTCCCAAACTATCCTGCATGCTCCTCCAAAAATGTGAAGTGAATCTGGAATCTCGATCCGACACGATACTCACTGGCACTCCGTACAAACGCACTATCTGCCGCATGTACAAATCGGCAAGGATCACCGTCGATTGCCCAACTCTGAAGGGTAAAAAATGTGCCGACTTGGTGAGTCGATCCACGATGACCCAAACTGCGTCCTTTCCGCTGGGGCTCCTTGGGAATCCAGTGACGAAGTCCATCGTGATGTGTTCCCATTTCCACCCAGGAATGGGAAGCGGCTGCAATAGTCCTGTAGACCTCTGGTGCTCGGCCTTGACCTGTTGACAGACCAAACATCTCGCTACAAATCGAGCGATCTCCCTCTTCATTCCATGCCACCAGTAATGCTGACGCAAATCTCTGTACATCTTCGTACCTCCAGGATGAATAGAATATATCGAGCTATGTGCCTCTGCCATCAACTCCTGGCGTAGCTCTCCACTCAGTACGCATAGACGATCTCCACACCTTAATGTACCGTCCTATTGAATTCGCAGTCCTGTCTGCTTCCCGGCCTCGGTCCTCTCCCGGAGTCTCCTGAATCTCGCATCTGTAGGTAGTGCGGCCTTGATCCTTTCAACTAAAGAAGACTGTACTCCAAGTGTAGATAACTGTCCATCCATTCCTGGCAATACGACCTCAATCCCCAACTCCTGGAGATCCTCCAATAAGTGACGCTGAGTCGTCAAAAAGTATGTTGTAGGTTTCCTGCTCAAAGCATCCGCCACGACATTCGCCTTTCCCGGATGGTACTGCAACTCGATCTCAAAGTCTTTCATCAGCTCTAGCCAACGTCTTTGCCTCATGTTCAGCTCCTTCTGCGTGAAGACGTACTTCAGGCTCTTGTGATCAGTAAATATCTCTACCCACTCTCCATAAAGGTAGTGCCTCCATAGCTTTAGTACAAAAATCACTACAGCTAGCTCCAAATCGTGTGTCGGATAGTTCTTCTCGTGGATCCTCAACTGTCTCGATGCGTAGGCCACAACCTTTCCATGCTGTATTAGTACACATCCTAATCCGCTCCCAGATGCATCGCTGTACACCACAAATCCTCCAGATCCTGATGGCAATGTCAAGATAGGTGCTGACGTCAGACGCTTCTTCAGCTCATCAAATGCCGTTTGACACTCCTCTGTCCAGATGAACTCCTGATCCTTACGCGTCAAACGCGTCATAGGCTCAGCAATTCTCGAAAAGTTTTCTACGAACCTCCGATAATATCTGACAAGTCCGAGAAAACTCCTGACCTCCGTGGCTGATGTCGGTGCTGGCCAAGTCTTCACTGCTTCAATCTTCTATGGATCCACCGCTAATCCATCTCCCGTAATGATATGCCCAAGGAAGGATACCTCGCTCATACAGAACTCACACTTACTGAGCTTGGCATATAGTCTTTCTTTCCTCAAGGTCTCTAACATGATCCTGAGATGCTTCTCATGCTCCTCATGGCTCTTGGAGTACACCAAAATGTCGCCGATGAACACCACCACGAACTTATCCAAGTACCGGTGGAACACCTTGTTCATCAGACTCATGAACACTGCTGGCGCATTGGTTAAACCAAACGGCATCACAAGGTACTCATAGTGCCCGTGCTTCGTCCGAAAGGCCGTCTTTGGAATGTCCTCCTTTCTTACCTTGATCTGGTGATAACCTGACCTGAGGTCGATCTTCGAAAACACACAAGCACCGCTCAACTGGTCAAATAAATCATCGATGCGAGGCAGGGGATACTAATTCTTTACTGTCACAGCATTTAACTTCCGGTAGTCTATGCACATACGTACCATCCCATCCTTCTTCGGTATAAGTAAAACTGGTGCTCCCCATGGAGAAACACTGGGCCGTATAAAACCCAAGCCCAAAAGCTCATCAATCTGGGCCTTCAACATATTCGACTCCTTCGGTGCTAGTCGGTACACATGGGAAGCAATAGGTGGCGATCCTGGTACTAGCTCAATGGAGAACTCTACCTCCCTGTCTAGTGGTAGTCCTGGAAGCTCCTCGGGAAATACGTCCTCAAACTCTGTGACGATCGTTGGGCGTGCTGGTTCCTCCAATGCAATACGTGCCGCAAGGGTGGGGTGATCATCCATCTCTACGGCTCCCCGAGAGAACTCAAACTCTGGATGACCTGGGGGTCGAAATATTACGTTTCCACGTCGGCAGTCTAGCGTCGCATGGTACTGGCTCAACCAATCCATGCCAAGAACAACATCATAGTCTGGCATGGAGAAGACTAGAAATCGGGCACGCATCTCACGCCCACAAACAACTACTGAACAAGATCTACATGTATTACTAACAGGTACTATTCCGCCTCCCGTGAGAATTCTCATGGTCTTCGAAAGGGGTGCAGTAGCTACTCTATGGGTGGCCGCGAAACTAGCAGCTATGAATGAATGTGTGGCACCAGAATCAAATAAGTCTACTGCAGGTAATGAAGCAACTAAAATAGTACCTGCGATAACTTCTCCAGCTGTCTCTGCCTCTTCAACTGTCACAACAAAGGCCTGTCCACGCCCATGTGCTCTAGCCTGCTGTCTGGCCTGCTGAAATTGGGCTGCCTGCGGTGCCAAGGGTGGTCTCCCCTGGTATCCTCCTGGTGTTGCTGGCCGTATCGCTCCAAATCCTGCGGGGGGTGCCCTCGGACCCTGGAATGGTGGCCTTGGTGCTGGTAGTACCGGATATGCATGGCGGTGTACCATCGGTGCCGCTCCACGACGCTCTGTACAATCCCTGGCCTGGTGTTGACCAGATCCACAAACCAGGCATAATTCGAGCCTGCGTCGGCAATCCTGTACAGAATGACCTACCTTGCCAAAAAAATGACAGGTAGGGGTCTCTGGTGCTATCGGAGGTGCTGCTCTCTGCGGATGATGAATCTGAGGACGCTTCGCCGGTCCTCTCTGCGGTGCTCGAGCTGCTGGTGCTGATGAGTGAGAGCATTTCAGGCTGGCCTCCCTATGGTTGATGCGCTCCTGACGTCGAGCTGCTGTCAGAATCTTCGAGTATGAGGTAGGAGCGACTGATCCTACCAATCTCTGTAGCTCGAAACGCAGGCCGTCATAGAACTTCTCGGCCTTCTTCTCCTCAGTGTCGATCAGGTATGGGGCAAAATGGCTGAGACGGAGGAACTCCGTGTTGTACTCCTCGACCGTCATACTGTCCTGGACAAGATGCATGAACTTGTCCCGTAGCTCCGCACGCGCTGTAGCCAGAATGAACATCTCTTTGAAGAGTCTGGAGAACTCCTCCCAAGTGACCCGGTCGGGTCCCAGCCGATGCTCCTCGGCCAACCACCAATGGTGTGCGTTGCCTGTCAGCTGCATCTTTACAGCCTTCATCCATTTGTCCCTCGAAAGCTCTGCGGCCTCCAACTGGTGCTCGATACTAGTAAGCCATGCATGAACCTCTGTAGGCTCCTCTGTGCCCGAAAATGGAAGGGGCACCATGTGACGAAAATCCTTGATAGATCCCGTCGATGGCCGTCGCTCCGGTGGTGTCACATTTGTTGACACAAAGTCACAGTCAACCAAATATTGATAACATTGACTAAATAATATTTGCAATAATTCAATACGACACACGACGTCTACATTAAGCTCAAGTCAGAAGTCAGCTTAGTCTCAGCTTCTCAGTTATTTTTGAGTCTGTATTTTATACTTTTGTTGAGTCTAGACTGATGTAAACTGTGTCATTCTGAGCTCTTGAGACTTGACCTATAGCCTACCCAATAATCCTCAAACTCCACCATCCAGAAAAATACCCACTGGCCACTTAGAACCATTCTGTGCTCTGGAGACAGAGTTCGGGCCGAACTCTGCCTCCACACAGAGTTCGGGCCGAACTCTGTCCCCTAAAAATCAGCATCCCTAATTTTAGGGTTAGCTGGTTGCTAGTTGTCCAACGGCCAAATATTTAAAATTTTCTACCCGAATTCTGGCCGAATTCTGCCTACAAAAACACTATAAATAGGCCATGAATTCTCTCATTTCAAATCATCCCTTCTTCTCTTCTCTTCTTTCTTAAAGCTCAGAAAAGCCATACCCTTCCCATCTACTAGCCACAAGCCTCCTAAGTCTCGAGTGCTCAGCATCTCTCAGTTAGGATTCTTGTGCAAGAGTTGAAGAAGTCGCTTGGACAATTCCAAGCAAATCGCCACTGCGATCCTCTGTAAGAAGTTGACGTGCTCTTCTGAAGAAAAGGCACGGGTTGTAAACTACTATTTCACAAATAGTGGATTTAATCCTGAGCTAGAGTTCTCAGGCCTGGACTAGTCCTCCACGAGGGAAACCAGGTTAAAATCGGCTGTGTCTGCGTATGCTCTCTTGATTCTCTCTTTATTTTCCGCATTTACTCTGATTGGTTTTATTTGTGATAGAGTTGAATTTTTAATTGGATATTATCTCTATATACTCTATTCACCCCCCTCTAGAGTTGCCATCTGTTCTTCAATTGGTATCAGAGCTCTGTTCTTTTTACAAGGATTTACATCCTAGAGCTGATCCATGGCAACCACACAATCTTTGATTTCCAATCACAGTGAAGGACAGTCCACTCATAGGCCTCCCCTATTTGATGGAACTAACTACACGTATTGGAAAACAAGGATGAGTTTTTATCTCAAGTCTCTAGACTTCGACCTGTGGACAGTCGTCACTGACGGTTACAAAAAGCCCGCCAGGATAGTTGTCAACGGTGATCTCATTGAGAAATCACATGACAAATATTCTGACGAAGAGAAGAAACAGGCAAGTCTAGACGCGAGAGCTATTAATGCTTTATTCTGTGCTATAGACAGGAATGAGTTCAACAGGGTATCCACATGCACCACATCCCACGAAGTATGGAAGCTTCTAGAAGTGACGCATAAAGGAACCACCCAAGTCAAGGAATCAAAAATCAGTCGTCTTACGCAAGAATACGAGGCGTTCAAGATGAAGCCAAACGAGACGATCACACAGATGTTCACAAGATTCCTCGACATCATCAACCCCTTGTCTTCACTTGGAAAGCAATATTCAAATCATGAGAAGATTCGCAAGCTGCTTAGGGGGCTACCAAAAATTTAGAACCCTAAGGTGACAGCCATCATAGAAGGGAACGATCTCACAACCATGTCAATGGAGACCTTGATGGGTAAGCTCATGACTCACGAGCTTGACCTCAAGGACTTCGAAGAGCCTGCTCCGAAGACTAAGGAGATCGCTCTCAAAGCTCATCGACGAAGGGCTGAGCACGATGAGACCGAAGACGACAACTCGAATGACGAAGACCAAGCTCTCATGGTTCGCAACTTCAAGAAATTCCTTCGCTTCAATAGAAGAAAGAAGGAACCACAAGAAGACGATGAAGAAGAGCCAACCTGGTATGGTTGCAAGAAGACTGGACACGTCCGAAAAGACTGTCCATTCTTGAAGAAAAGCAACCGCTATGAGAAGCCATACAAGAAGACCTCATCAAAGAAATATGTCAACACAAGCATTTGGCATGAAAGTGAAGCGAGTGACTCCGAGGAAGAAAAGGACTCTCCTCAAGATAAAGCAAATGTGTGCCTAATGGCAACCTCCAACAAGGTATCTAATGAAACTCTAGACGACTTCTCTTTTGATGAACTTGGCGATGCCTTCACTGATTTACTCGATGATCACAAAAAGGTCATCGGTAAATACAAACATGCCAAGGACAAAATCAAAAGTCTTGAAGACGAAATACAAAGAATTTCTCTATTACTTGATAACATTAGAGACACGTCACCCACTGATATCACTGATGAAGTATCCAAGCTTAAAATAAGCTTACATGATGCTGAAGCACGTATTGAGCAACAAACTCAAGAAATCACTACACTCAACACGTTGCTTGCTGAAGAAAAGAGTAGACACAAGATTTCCATGACTAAGATATATGGCTTAAATATTAAGGTTGATGAACTGCAAGCTGTTTCTAAGAGATTAGAAACCAAATTGGAAAAACATGTTGCTCAACCTCAAACCCAATCACATGGGCACAACACCACTCAAGCTAGTCATTCATATCATCCATCTACAACACATAATCATGCTTTCATATACACACAATTTCACAAAGGACACAAACCACATACACGTAGAAATAATTATCATAGATACAATCATCATGCTGCACAAAGACACAATCAACATCACAGTGTCATACCATATAGACAACATCACAATGTCATGCCATATAGACAACATCACAATGTCATGCCACATAGACAACATCACCATGCTCCATATAGACAACATCACCATGCTCCATATAGACAATATCACCATGCCACTCCACAGCACTCTATGCATAATCATCATCATCATGCTAATCATCATACTTCTGCTCATTACACTGCTTATAGACATCATCAGCATGCTCCTAATGTAAATAGGAATGCTACATGTACTTATTGTGGTTTGCATGGACACATATCACCACAATGTAGAATTAGAAGATTAGCTGATAAGAAAATATATGCATGGTTTCCAAAAACTAACTTTTCAGGACCCTCAAGAAATTGGGTACCAAAGGTCACATCTACTCTTGATGTAGGTGGACCTTCCCTCCTCAACTAAGAGTAAGTGGATTCTCGATAGTGGATGCTCGCGGCATATGACATGAGACACAAATCTTTTCGCATCACTATCGATGAAGAGAGAAGGATATGTATCCTTCGGCAACAACCTCAAAGGGTATATTATAGGTAATGGCAATATTGGTTATCCCCCCTCTCCCGTAATAAAGGATGTCTGCCTAGTGACCGAGTTAAAGCATAACCTGTTCAGCATTAGTCATCTTGCTGACCATGGATATGACATTAACTTTGGACAAAACAAATGCCTTATTTATGATAGGTCAACGGGAGACATTACTTTTGAAGGGGTGAGAGAGGATAACATTTATACTTTCTATTTGTCTGGAAATACTAACAATGCAGGTAGATGCTTATATGCTCACAAAGATGAACGGCTACTATGACACCAGCGTCTTGGTCATGCCAATATGGATAATATATCCAGGCTATCAACCAAGAAGCTAGTGAGAGGATTGCCCGATATCACATTCAAAAAGGACACGGTATGTGCCGAATGTGAAATGAACAAGGCAACCAAATCCTCATTTCATTCCATCAACTCTGTAAGTACTACTAGACCCCTGCAACTACTCCATATGGATTTATTTGGTCCCAGTAGAGTAGCTAGTCTTGGTGGTAAACTTTATGCGTTTGTTATTGTTGATGATTTTTCGAGATTTACTTGGGTTTTCTTTCTCACAAACAAAAGTGATGCTATTTCAGTTTTTAAGATTTTTGTCAAGAAAGTTCAAAACGAAAAAGGCTACATGATCACTCGAATCCGAAGTGATCATGGAGGCGAATTCGAAAATTCTGATTTTAAAAAATTTTGTGATTCTAATAGTTTTGATCATGAATTTTCTTGTCCAAGAACTCCTCAACAAAATGGTATTGTGGAGCGGAAGAATATGACTCTTGGCGATATGGCTAGAGTCATGTTGAATAAATTTTTACTTCCGAAATATTTCTGGACAGAAGCTGTCAGTACAGCATGCCACATTTTGAATAGGGTGCTTATTCGTCCCATTACAAAGAAAACACCTTATGAACTTTGGTTTGGGAGAACCCCCAATGTTTCTTATTTTAAAGTTTTTGGATGTAGATGTTTTATCCTTAACACCAAAGACAACTTAGGCAAATTTGATGCCAAAGCTGACGATGGTATTTTCCTTGGCTTTGCTGCCAAGAGTAAGGGATATAGAGTCTTTAATAAACGCTCACTAATTGTGGAAGAGTCAACAAATGTGACTTTTGATGAAGATAACAGTGCAGCAAGTACTCTTGATGATGACGTTGAGCCATCAACTTCTACTCCAATGAATACCTCAACCGAAACTAATTCTCTGGAGGGCTTGCCTAAGAAATTTTCTTTCAAACCTTCTCATCCAGAAAATTTAGTGATAGGTGAAGTTTCACGTGGAGTAACTACCAGATCATCACTAAGAGACTCTATTGCTAGCACTGCCTTTATTTCACAAGTTGAGCCGAAAAACATTTCTGAAGCTTTTAATGATGAATTTTGAATTTCTGCTATGCAAAATGAACTCAACCAATTCGAGAGGAGTCAAGTGTGGGAACTAGTTCCTAGACCGACTAATCACTCGATAATTGGTACTAAATGGGTTTTTAGAAATAAAGTAAATGAAGATGGTTCAGTCACACGCAACAAAGCTCGTCTAGTAGCTCAAGGATACAACCAAGAGGAAGGTATCGACTACGATGAGACGTATGCTCCGGTTGCTAGACTAGAATCCATTCGGATGCTTTGTGCATTTGCAAATTATCAAAATTTCAAATTATTTCAAATGAATGTGAAAAGTGCTTTCTTGAATGGGTTTATTAAGGAGGAAGTTTATGTAAAACAACCCCCTGGTTTTAAAAATCACAAATTTCTCGACCACGTATTCAAGCTAAAGAAAGCGCTATATGGTCTTAAACAAGCCCCCAGAGCTTGGTATGAAAGGCTAAGCAGTTTCTTGCTTGAGAAAGGTTTTTCAAAAGGGAAAATTGACACTACACTTTTTATAAAATCTTTTAAAGACACTATTCTATTAATTCAAATTTATGTTGATGATATCATTTTTGGTTCTACTGATGAAACCCTCTGTCAAGAATTTGCCAAGTGTATGCAGACAGAATTTGAGATGAGCATGATGGGAGAACTCAACTACTTTCTTGGTCTGCAAGTGAAACAAATGGCTAATAGAACTTTCATCTGTCAGTCGAAGTATACAAAGGATATGCTGAAAAAGTTTGATCTTGACAACGTCAAACCAATCAGCACTCCAATGGCTACTTCAACCAAACTCGAACCAGATGAGAGCGGCAAACCCGTTGATCAACGTAAGTATCGAGGTATGATAGGCAGCTTACTTTATTTAACTGCTAGTCGCCCCGATATCATGTTTAGTGTTTGCCTATGTGCTAGATATCAAGCAAATCCTAAGGAATCACACTTGACCGCTGTTAAGCGTATCTTTCGATACCTTAAGGGTACGGTTACAGTGGGCCTATGGTATCCCAAGTCAACATCATTTGACCTCATTGGTTACTCTGATGCTGATTTCGCTGGATGCAAGGTCGACCGTAAAAGTACAAGCGGTACGTGTCATTTATTAGGAAAGGCTTTAGTCTCTTGGTTTAGCAAGAAACAGAATTCTGTCGCACTATCCACAACAGAAGCTGAATACATTGCAGCTGGACATTGTTGTGCACAAATTCTGTGGATGAAGCAAACCTTTGAAGACTACAATCTATCTTTCATGCACATTCCTATATTCTGTGACAATACTAGTGCTATTAACTTGACTAAGAACCCTATCTGTCACTCACGCACAAAACACATTGAAATTAGACACCACTTTTTGCGTGATCATCAGCAAAATGGCACGATTAACTTAGAGTTTATTGACACTGATCATCAGCTAGCAGACTTCTTTACTAAGCCATTATCTGAAGAGCGCTTCAATTTCCTTTGTCGTGAACTTGGAATTTTAGATGAAGCTGTCATAAATTAAAACTCACCTGCGTAAATATCGATTATATTATGATTCTCTTCGATGAACTTGCTATGGGTACAAGCCGAAAGGGCCCTTCTGACAACAAGACGTAAAAGCCTAAGCGACACGGTGCACTAGTCCACAGGACTACCGCTAGCTGGGATCCGGCCCCTGCAGCTAACCTATGGCAACTTCAAACTATTTAATTATGATATATTTCCTTATTTGGTTCGTTTTGATTTCTTACTGCTGATTCATTATTTTTTCAATTTCATTCTGCTATTATTCTATTTGATTGAATCTTTCAAGCTATTGTTTTTATCTAACTTGATTTCCCATACTTAATTTTCTTTTCTAGCCTGTTTTCAGTTCTGGAACAAGGACCCAGAACTCGGGCCGAACTCTGTCTCCAACAGAGTTCGGGCCGAATTCGGTTCCCCTATTCCAGAATCGGGGGCAGCTTCAGCCGTTTGATCAAATGTGATCCTACGGTCCAGATTTACTCCGACCAAAGAAAACCCTCCTTTTATATTCGGGTTTTCATCTCTCTCCTTCATTCTTACCTTCTTCTTCACCTCTACAAACATATTTTCACAAACCCTAACCCTAGTTTTTCTCTCCAAAGTGCTCCATTGCTCATCAAAATCAAGGAGAAGGGCTATTTTCTCATTCTCCTTCACTGTTCATTGTTGATTTGAGGTATAACTCCTTCTCCCTCTCTATTTCAAGTTCTCTATTTGTTTGCAAATGGCTCCTCGCTTGCCCAATCGTGGGAAGAGAATTCGAACTGAGGGTGCTTCCTCTTCGAATCCTCCTCCTCCCATTGAGCAACCCGTTGAACAACAACAACCCCTTCATCCGTTGTTCAACCCACCTCGTCCCCGCGACCCTACTACGTATGACGACCGATTATTTGTATCGCTAGACGCATCCAACGAGTGGTTTAGCGACTTTCGGACTCGTCCGGTATTCGGGGGACATCCTATTAATTTTACCATCTTTTCTCAATATGAATCAATGTTTCAAGATCTTTGCTTAAATGAGTTAGTTGCTTCAAACTTTGTTATTTATCGTAGCGCCATACAAATGTTCTATTGCAACTTGACTCACGATGCTACTCACATCTATTCCCGGGTTGCCGGTATTGATATTGCTTTTGATGCTTCTGAGTTGGGCGAGTATCTTGAACTTCAAGATCTCGATATTTGGGATAAGCTTGTGGAAGCCCGCCAATTCCAATTTGTTGGTGAAACTTCCCTTGAGAGCTTTAAGGAGGAACTATGTGCTCCTAACATATGTCCTCGCAAGCTTATGGCCAAACACCTCAACCCGTATTTCTATGAACTTCATCGAATTATTTTCAATACTATTCTGCCAAAAGCTGGCTCCACCGATGAAGTAACCTATTTTGAGATCTCTGCTTTGTATCATCTTCATTATCGCATTCCGTTCAATCTTCCACGTACCATGATGGACTGGATGATTAACTGTAGGAAGAAACCACGAGCCTTGGTTTTTGCCTTATATCTTCCTATGATCTTTCGAGCATTCCATATACCTCTCGCGGATTGTCCTTTCTTGCCTTCTCGTGCTCCATGATGGAGATGGCGTTTACTATCTGCTGCTGCTGCTGCTGATGATTCTAGTTTCTGTTTTCTGATTTCCAGTTATTTAGTTTTATTTGGATTTATGTACTTGGGTTGTACTAAAACTCTGGTAGTTTGATGACTCTGGTTTTGTGTGATGACATTTTATGCTTATCATAGTTTATTATTCTATTCTAGTTGCTCGTTTTGATCATTCATATACAGTTTCTTCTCTATTTGGTGTGGTTGCATCATTATTATTCATATGCAGTTTATATTGCTAATGCCAAAAGGAGGAGAAATATGTATATTCTTGTCATACTACTTTTAGTATATATGTGCTATTTGGTGCTTTTGGGAGATATTATTTATCCGGCCAACAGGTTCCATGCATTATTTATGGGGGAGCTATTGGTTCTAGCTCGGCACCGTTCACCGGTTACGGGGGAGCTATTATTTCTGCTTGGCATTGATTATGGGGGAGCTATATTTCTGTGATCAACTGTGTCCAGATATGAATATTGAATATACATATATTATTTTGTCAATTATCAATATGGGGGAAATTGTTGACACAAAGTCACAGTCAACCAAATATTGATAACATTGACTAAATAATAATTGCAATAATTCAATACGACACACGACGTCTACATTAAGCTCAAGTCAGAAGTCAGCTCAGTCTCAGCTTCTCAGTTATTTTTGAGTCTGTATTTTATACTTTTGTTGAGTCTAGACTGATGTAAACTGTGTCATGCTGAGCTCTTGAGACTTGACCTATAGCCTACCCAATAATCCTCAAACTCCACCATCCAGAAAAATACCCACTGGCCACTTAGAACCATTCTGTGCTCTGGAGACAGAGTTCGGGCCGAACTCTGCCTCCACACAGAGTTCGGGCCGAACTCTGTCCCCTAAAAATCAGCATCCCTAATTTTAGGGTTAGCTGGTTGCTAGTTGTCCAACGGCCAAATATTTGAAATTTTCTACCCGAATTCTGGCCGAATTCTGCCTACAAAAACACTATAAATAGGCCATAAATTCTCTCATTTCAAATCATCCTTTCTTCTCTTCTCTTCTTTCTTAAAGCTCAGAAAAGCCATACCCTTCCCATCTACTAGCCACAAGCCTCCTAAGTCTCGAGTGCTCAGCATCTCTCAGTTAGGATTCTTGTGCAAGAGTTGAAGAAGTCGCTTGGACAATTTCAAGTAAATCGCCACTGCGATCCTCTGTAAGAAGTTGACGTGCTCTTCTGAAGAAAAGGCACGGGTTGTAAACTACTATTTTACAAATAGTGGATTTAATCCTGAGCTAGAGTTCTCAGGCCTGGACTAGTCCTCCACGAGGAAAACCAGGTTAAAATCGGCTGTGTCTGCGTATGCTCTCTTGATTCTCTCTTTATTTTCCGCATTTACTCTGATTGGTTTTATTTGTGATAGAGTTGAATTTTTAATTGGATATTATCTCTATATACTCTATTCACCCCCCTCTAGAGTTGCCATCTGTTCTTCAATATTCTCCAGTGCAGTGACGATACTCTCCCTCAGAGTATCCGCCTGCTGTTGCTGAGCCTGTTGCTGAGCCTGATACTGAACCTGCTGCTGAGCCTGTATCATGGCATAGAACATCTGAAACATCTGTTGTCCGTCCGCCTGTTGTCCCAGTAGTAGAATTAGAATATATGGCATCTGCGGGGGAGGCGGAGGTGGCGGCTGCTGCTGCTGCTCTGTCCTCTGGGGCTGATGTTGCCCCGGTTGTGCCTGGTGTCGCTGCTCTCCTGGTAGGCCCTCAGCCTGTTGAGGAATCTGACCCTGGGGAGCCGGGGTCAACATGAGGACCTGCCTCGAAGTCTGTCCCTCATTCGGTCCGGAGTCCCGGGGGACACCATCCTGCTGCGCCACTCGTCCACTTCGGAGATTTATACTCTGAAAGTAGATAAGCAAAGTTTTAGCGATTCGAAGTCAACATGATGTATTGATAAAGAAAATTGATGAGGAGATGTTATAGGAAGGTATTCAAGCAAGTGGATGAGATCTTAAATCTTTAAATCCTAATTCGCAGGCTCGCTTGGCACAGTTAGGTAACCAAGACGATTTAAATTTGGACCTGCATGGACCACTACAAAAACCATGTCACTCTCCAGTTCCAAAATACGGAACCGAGCCACGTGGCAAGGCCAGCGAGTACCACTCCCAATGATTTTACCCAATTTAATGGAACCATGAGAGTAGAACTTAAGCTGTGAAGTGCAGTAATATAGAGTAATGTCATAAGTACTAATCTCATCCACAAATAGGATCAAGGAACACATAGTAAAAATATGAAATAAACCACAATGTGCTGAAATAACATAGTCTGAATGTAGTCATAAAACAACCACTGAACAAAGAGTCTTGCGAAAATAATTCTGCTGATACAATACTGAATGAAAATGAAATACAAGTAGATGACGACATGCTACTAGATAATGAAGCCAAAAATAAAGAAAGTGCTCTACCAATCGGCTACTCTGCTGGATCGATCTCGTCGTCAACTGCAAGTCCTGCTCCAAGCTCAACTCCGGATCCGTAGACCTCAGGATAATCGTCTAAATCTGGAGAGAAAACCAGGTCCTCAGAGGGACGCAACAAGGTACATAATATACAAGCCAAAAGTAGGACAGTAAAGGGTGATATGAAAAAAAATAAAGTAAGACAGAAATAAAGTGGGTGAACCGTAACCAACTAGTATGAAATGCAATTTAAGAAACATCACTCGAACACGCGGACTGTCACGGTGTAATCCAGAGTTCTGATACGAAACTCCGGTAACTATGAGAATCCGTAGTTCCGATAAGGAACTGTGGTAACTATGAAATATCCGCAGCTCTGGTAATGAGGCAGCGGTAACTCTGTGGGAAAGTAGCCCAAGCGCACGGTGTATGTTTCTCCCCGCCCATGTGACTTCATGAATCGTGTCTACGAGTCGCTCGGTCAGACCTCTAGCTAGTACAGCAAGTCATAAATAGAATAGTAATAGTGCACGCAATATCAATGCCATCGTCCTAGAATCAACTCGAATTTTCGTACATCAAGATGTAAACAAGTACGAAAATCCGTCAATAATGTAGTGTCACATGAATATGTCCTAGGGTCAGAGTGTAACCCGCAACGAATTATCGCGGTATCGCAAATGTAAATGTCTAGGTTCGATACCCGATGACGCTGACGGCCATCGACACCCGAATGTGATTCGGACGCGAAGTATCGAATGCGGCCCTATGTGTTGCAATAATATACTCATAATTAATATTTACGAATTTTAAATAATGTATCTGAAGTACAAAAATGGCAAGGTACACTTGCATGGCTCCGGTTGCTGAAGAGGAAGAGCTGGTCTCACGTCCAAGTTCGAAGAGTTGTAAGAACCTAGAGGAAGTATTTGAAAACTAATTAATTTCTAAACTATGATATTCAATGCTACCCACAAGATATTAAGTATGCATTGACTAACTGTATTTTAACTCTGTATATATTCGTGTACATCCACTCTGAGTATTCTCATATAGGGTATAACACATCTAGTTAATTTGTCATTTAACTCTAACTGTAAACTACCACTTATGCTAGGCCTTCATACATTCATTTATTTATTTTTTTAACACAAACAATTATCTTAGCCGATAAAGAAAAAAAATTCCACAAGTTCTCCCTGCACTCCATTTGTCATATCTTACTCTTAAAACATTCTTACATTCAACATTATTAATGCATAAAAAAAAATAGGGCAGGGCGCCCACAACTGCAAATTTGACTAATCCTCGGACTCAAATTCCCCTATTGTTGTTAATAACATCCATACATCCATATATAAAAAAAACAAAACAAGTCCAAAACCTGGAATTGAACCCAAACTTCACCTATGCAAGCCCGCTCACCCAACCAAATGGGCTGTTGTCCATATCTGTTAGAAATTGGCTTCAGCAATTTATCAAGCTAAAATCCGCTTCTTTTCCTATGAACACAAACAAAAATAAAGGGACTGAAAAAGCCAACCAAAAATCCTTTCCTCTAAAACCAAGGATTCGAACCTGGGATCATTCCCACACTTGCCATTCGCCCAACCAGTTGAGCTAAGGCTCACAAGTGCAAAAATATAGCTTCTTCTCTTTACAACCTAATTCTCTTCTTCCTTTTAGCATTTGCTCACCCTTAACTCTAACTTATCCTAACGAATGGTCCTGCATGCTTCCATTCTACTCTACCTACCATGAGTATCACATTTTTTTTTAACACTGAATGAACATGAATTGGATGACATCACCAACTTGCCCTTCCCATTACAGCAACTACATTCCTCCACACATATATATAATTTTCTATTCATCCAAACACATCCAACATGAATTTATTGGCATAAAAACTTATAGCTTACACTAATTTCAGTCCATATGTGCAGAGTAAATAAGGAGACCACCCACTCTCTAACATACGAACACTTGTTAACCCAACAAATGATTTGTTTGGAAATCACATATACAACCTTATATTTATACTGACTCGATTCCGCACTTAAACAGACCTCTACTTATACAAAGTTGAGAAGAACAGAAGTAACTACCTAATAGTTAAACATAGGTATATTGTACTCAGTTCATAATGGAAGTAAGAGGGGTAGTAGCGCACCTCTCCATAGGTTACTTAACGTGGTGGTGCCTGTGGCCGTACCTTACAGTGCGACCGGAATCCGACAGCCGCGCGCGTTGAACTCGATTCAACGGAACAAACTCGACCGCGTTCGAGCGGTGCGCCGAGGATGGTTACTGCAGACGCTCGCTCCTACGACGGTGCTCCGGAAACGAAGGAAAGAACATAAAAGTGGGGGACGGTGAAGATGATAATGTGGCGGCTAGGTTAGATGAGTGAAGAGAAAGAAAAAAAGAGAGTGAATATATATGGGGAAGGCTTAGGGTTGTGTATGCAACTTAAGGAGAGTTGCTGCTCTCCCATGAATCCCATGCAAAGGTGTGGGCCCTGGAATTTGGGCCGATCAAAGAATTAATGACAAAAAAAAATTATACGAATAAGTTAAAGTTTAATAGGATAAAAAAGGCTAATCCTATTACTAAGGTGTCAAGCTTAGCTATATTTACATGTAGTGACCTACAATCCAGTTAATAAAAAAAAAGGATTTTGCTTAATAACAACTAATAAAATTTTGAGATGATTTAACCTTATATAATTATAACATAACAATAGTGAATTAATTTGGATCAATTAAAAATAGTCAACAATATGCTTTTATAAAAAAAATGATAAGTTAAACTAATTAGAACACTAACTATTTCTATATACATATATATAATCGTAAGTAAAATTTTATTGCAAGGAAATAAAAATAATGTTAACAATAATTTACCAATATATATATTTACATAAAAAATTTAGGGGGCTCACACTCTCTCCCCCTTAGAGAATTTCATCCCCGAAATTAAAATAAAATGGCACGATTAGGAAAAGAAGATTTATGAGTAATTAAGGATATTGAAATGTAATACGTAAATTCATACCTCCATCCTCGAACAAGTGAGGAAAACGCTCCCGAATAGAGTCCTCGCGCTCCCAAGTTGACTCGTCCGGAGAATGATGCTTCCAAGCGACTCGGACGAGTCAAATCGTCTGCCCTCTCAGAACTTTCTCGCTGCGATCGAGAATCGCGACATGCTGCTCCACATATGACAAGCTCGGTCCAACTGTAATCTCTGAATGGTCCAGCACGTGGCTAGGGTCTGCCATGTATCTTCTCAACTGCGATACGTGAAAAACGTCGTGCACTCCCTCAAGTGACGGGGGTAATGCCAGACGATAAGCCACCTCACCAACTCGCTCCAGAATATCGAAGGGCCCGATGTACCTCGGACTCAACTTGCCTCTACTGCCAAATCTGATAGTCCCCCGAGTCGGTGATATTCTCAAAAACACGTGGTCGCCTCCTTGAACTCCAAGGGTCGACGGTGCGCATCAGCCCAGTGCTTCTGTCTATCATGTGCCGCTCTGAGGTGTCTCTGAATCTGCTTCACCTTTTCCACTGTCTGTGTCACCAACTCTGGACCAAGTATCTGACGTTCTCCGACGCCACTCCAACAAACTGGAGACCTGCACTTCCTGCCGTAAAGTGCCTCGAAGGGTGCCATCTATATGCTCGCATGGTAACTGTTGTTGTAGGAGAATTCGACCAAATGTAGGTGATCCTCCCAAGATCCTCCAAAGTCTAACATGCATGCCCTCAGCATATCCTCGAGTATCTGGATCGTACGTTCTGATTGTCCGTCAGTCTGTGGATGATAAGCGGTGCTAAATTTGAGACGAGTTCCCAAACTATCCTGCATGCTCCTCCAAAAATGTGAAGTGAATCTGGAATCTCGATTCGATACGATACTCACTGGCACTCCGTACAAACGTACTATCTGCCGCATGTACAAATCAGCAAGGATCACCGTCGATTGCCCAACTCTGAAGGGTAAGAAATGTGCTGACTTGGTGAGTCGATCCACGATGACCCAAACTGCGTCCTTTTTGCTGGGGCTCCTTGGGAATCCAGTGACGAAGTCCATCGTGATGTGTTCCCATTTCCACCCAGGAATGGGAAGCGGCTGCAATAGTCCTGTAGACCTCTGGTGCTTGGCCTTGACCTGTTAACAGACCAAACATCTCGCTACAAATCGAGCGATCTCCCTCTTCATTCCATGCCACCAGTAATGCTGACGCAAATCTCTGTACATCTTCGTACCTCCAGGATGAATAGAATATATCGAGCTATGCGCCTCTGCCATCAACTCCTGGCGTAGCTCTCCACTCGGTACGCATAGACGATCTCCATACCTTAATGTACCGTCCTATTGAATCCGCAGTCCTGTCTGCTCCCCGGCCTCGGTCCTCTCCCGGAGTCTCCTGAATCTCGCATCTGTAGGTAGTGCGGCCTTGATCCTTTCAAATAAAGAAGACTGTACTCCAAGTGTAGATAACTGTCCATCCATTCCTGGCAATACGACCTCAATCCCCAACTCCTGGAGTTCCTCCAATAAGTGACGCTGAGTCGTCAAAAAGTATGTTGTAGGTTTTCTGCTCAAAGCATCCGCCACGACATTCGCCTTTTCCGGATGGTACTGCAACTCTGTAACGCCCCAGTCCCAAAATACGTAGGACTAGGAACGTAGACATGCCAGCTGTATTCATACGAAGTATACTCCAATATATGGAAGCCTCGTATAAATACATAAGCTGTAAAATACAGTAAAATCCCAACTAATCTCATCCACAAGAATAAAAGAATAGAAGATGTCATATATGAGAATAAATTGTCTTGATACAATATGTTGGGCGGAGACAAATCCACTACCAACAAAATAAGGAAAAGTACATGATAGAATAAATGAATGGCGAGCGAAGCGAAGACGATCCAAGTGCAATCATTCTCGAGAAATAGCAATGAACACGGCTAGAGCGAAAGCACCTGCGAAAGACAATAGCACACACCTGGCAAGACAACCAGGTCCTCAGAGGGACGTAACAAGACACATCATAGCATGCCATATAAACTGAATAAATATTGCTCAATAAATAAGTCAATCGAATTTATAACATGGTCCAATACGCACCTACTGAACGAGCGTACCATTCCCTCCAACCAAACAAGGACAGGAGATGGTAAACTAATTCACGGCGACGCATCTTTCCATGCTAAGAATCCGATATGGTATCCGGACCCCAACAAGGTTCAATACCTTCTCATCGAAGTAGTAAGTCACACCTACAACCAAACAAGGACAAGATGTGACGAACTAATCCGCGACAAGTTATTGTTCCAAGCCACGGTCAGATACAAGTACCCAAACCAAAAGTACTCGTACCTAACGGATAGGGTAGCCTACCGTTCTAAGTGAAATGTTGTTAAGAACAATCCTTCCTACGCATGGGCCCTGGCTGAATAGGATCGGCGTAGTCCTCCTTTGGGCACCAGAGGCCCCAGCAGGAAGAGCATGTGTCATCAACCCCGTATCTCCAGCGGAGAGTCCGGATCACAAGGGAAGTGCATCGAAGCCCATACGCTAAGGAATTATCCTCCCCACCCAATGCCTACTGTGTTGTATCCACAACACAAGACCACTATAACCGCTAAGTCAAACTAGCATGCAACCTCTATTAGCGGTTATTCCTATCGCACGGCTTGTACGTACTGGTGGCCAGCCAATCACGCACTTCCGTGTTCTACATACGACACACAACTTCGTGTTACCACGTGTCAAGGCCAATGAATACAACACACTAGGTGGTCCCTTAAATCTAGGTTTAATTTGTAAGAAAAATAATACACAGCAGGAAATATAAATGAACAGTTATGCCATGTATCACAGTTTATTTTGCATAAAGAAAATAAGTAATGCATAAAATATGAGCTAAAAATAATTAAACAGCTAATGGCAAGGTGTCTTGCCTGGTAGAGCGTCTGGTGTGCGGCGATAATCAATGTGGCACGATCTGCAACTTCGGTGTAACAACTATACATGGTGACCTCTGATGGTGGCACGAATCGTGTCATTGAGTCCGGAGGGGTCAAATTTAATTAGGGTGGACATAGGTTTGTACAGGCTTGACGAGGGAATATGATATATGGGATTAGATAGAAGGGTGGTCGAAGGAAATTGGATAAGAAATTTTACATGATTTTTAGAAAAATAACTATAATATTTGGAAACTAGAATTTGTTAGTAAGATAAACTTTTAGGAATAATACATAAAAAATCGAAATCATTTTGGGCTAAACTTCAAGTTGTAAAGATAAGATTTTTTCGTAGAAATCTATTAGTAAAAATATTTTCAAATAAATATATAACAAGTCTAGGAAAAAATATTTTAGGTTGAAACTCCAAATTTGAAAGTACATATATAGCTCTAAAATAACACATATTCTAAAAATGATAAAAACTACAAATAATAACAATAATAATAATAATAATAATAATGATCAGGAAACAAAAAAAAAAACATAATAACAATATTAATGGTTAACCATAATAAAATTTTTAAAAAATAGTTTACCCATGTACTATGGTTCTCCCTAGAAGTCGGAACCACAAAAGACAAGAAAAAAAAGAGAACACAAAAGAACACATCAGAATCAACAACAATCAAAAACAATTAAACAAATAATAAAATAAATAATCAAAATAATAAAAAAAAACAAAAACAAATCAAAACTCTACTGCAGCTGACTGCTGCTTTTCTTAAGAAAAAAAAAACAAGGAAAAAAAAAGAAGGGGAAGAGAGAGAGGAGATCCAGAGAGAGAGGGAGCGGGAGAGAGAGGTGGAGAAAAGGGGGGCGGCGAGGAGCGGCAAGCCGGAGAAGAGAGGGAGGAGGACGGCGGAGCTGGAGGCCGGGGTGTAGGCGGCCAGGGGCGGTGCGGAAGCGGAGGTGTGGAGGAGAGGGTTTCGAGAGGTCGAGAGAGAGCGGCGGACGGATGGAGGAAGAGGAAGGGCGGAGGCCGGCTGCTCGGCCGGGCGGATGAGCGGAAAGGGGTGGCGGCGCTGGAGGGAAAAGGTGAGGGCTGTCTCGGCCGCACACAGCGCCGGCGGACGCGGTTTTGGGGCTCGACGGAGGGAGAGGAGTGAGGCGGAGCTGGGGTTGGGAGAAGTCGGCGGCGGTGAGGCTGTGCCAGTGGCGCGGGAACCACGGCGGACGCGGGTAGAGGGGTGACCGGAGGGCGTCGCTCGTCGGAGGAGTCCGTCGTGGCGGCGGTGAGGGCTTCCCCCAGGCGGCGAGGGGGTTTTGGTCGGCTCGGGTGCGGACGGTGGTCGGAGGCTAGGGCGGAGGTAAGTTGGGTTTTCCTATTTTTGGGTATTTTCCTTGGTTCGCCGGCGGGTTGCGCCGGTGACGATGGTGGTAGTGGTGGAGTTTCTGGGAAGATCGACCACTGGTCGGGCACCGTGTTCATGGTGGTTTGGTAGCGACGGTGACGGGCTGGCGGTCTAGGCTGAGGGTGGTGCGGGCTGGTCTTGACGGCGAGGTCGCGGGGTTGGTCGTAGAGTCGGGTGAAGATGCTGGCATGGGGAAGTCATGGTAGGGATGGTGTTGTGGCGGTTTTGGGTGGTCGGTTGTCGTGGATGGGCTCGGGCGACGTGGGTGTGTAGCTTGGCCGAGGAAGATGAGGTCGGGGCTCTGGGCTAGGAATAGAGTTTAGGATTATTTGGAAAAATGGTGTCGGGTTGTGTCCGACACGGAGATGGAATTGTATATGTAAAAATATGAAATAATAATTTGGATGGACACAGACACGATGCACGTAGATTTGTGGTAGAATTTGGAGGAATTTTGTGGAAGATGAATAATGTGGAGGAGTACCTGCCTATATTTATAGGATGTGAGAATTTCCACTTTGGATAGGATTAGGAGAATTTAAAACCCAAATTAGATAAATCAATCTATTAAATTAAATCAATCAAATCTAATCTAAATCCAAATCCAATTTAATTACCTTAGTTTAAAATCAAATCAATAAATCAAATTTCAATATTAATTATTTAAATAAATACATACATTCAAATCAATATTTAAATCTCCACAATAAAAAAATGTTTTCCAAAAATACTATAATAATTAATTTCGAAAATTACATTATTTAAAATAAACCAATAAATAATTATCAATATATATGTATACAAATAATATTTTCGTAACTATGTTTTTCTAGTATAATAAAAAAATATTAATTATTTTTAATAATTGCATAAATGAAGGCTTCGGTAAATAAAATAACAACTTGGTAAGATAGTAAAATAATTATTGCATATATTATTTAGAAACTATAAAATAATAAATAAAATATTTTTCTAAAATATGTACGCTCGCACATATTCGCACTCGTCGAGCAAGAATAAAATTTTCGTGTGCGACGAAAAATACGATTACGTGACGTATAATACAAAATTTTAAATCGATACCAAATTTTTAATAAATAAAAATAGTAGAAATTTAGGGGTTTTACATCCTACCCAACTTAAAAGAAATTTCGTCCTCGAAATTAAGAATTAGTAGGGGGTGAGAGGACAGGGGGGTATCAATAGGGAACAATCAATAAGGCTCAACAAGATCATGTCATAAGAAGTTGTGATCTAGACCATTGAATGAGGGTCATGGTAGGGTCGAGGAGAAGGATGAGGAGTTTAGGATGAAGTTATAGCAACATCGAGTGAGAACGGTCATAGTCGATAGGAAGGCTAGAGGAAGTTCTAGCACGACGCCTTCGTCCTTCGAAAATTGGTGAAGGCGAAAGCAATATAGAGTTCGAAGGAGGCGTTATCGAATACGAATACGTGATTCAAAGGCGATCGAAGAATTTCAAAAGAATTGTCAAGGCAGTCGTGGATGGGACTCTAGAGGACAAGTTTAGCTATGTCCCCATCCACGTAGAACGATAAATAAAAGCGAACCAAAGTGCACTCGATTGATCAGACCATTATGCACCGGTTCTGATAGACAATATGTTAGTGGGGTACCTCCATTAACATATATGTCACGAACAAGCTTGGTAAAAAGCTAAGCTTGCAAAAACTAGGCTACATTAGCATCATTAGTCTAGATAGTAAAAATATAGGCACGATAATAGATGAATAAAAATAATTATGAATAGTCTAAGAGTCATAAGGATCTAAGTCTTGTTTATTCCTATACCATCATTCTACGGTTTTATTGACCAAGGCTTGGTTGACCAAATGGGTTAAGGTTTTCTAAATTCTAGAATCTAAGTAGACTTGCTAAGATAGGTCGCAAGGACAAGGGTTTGCTAGGTCATAAGGTATTCTACCCAACTTAAAGAATTAAACTAATGGTGTTTGGGACAACTGACTAGTAGGGTCAATCTCTAGCAAGCACGAAGGGAAGATAAGAATAGAGATGGAAGGGAGCAAGCAAGATGCAGTCGATGAGTTAAACGATAGATCGAAGAAAGTGGTCAAGTATGTGGATGAGATCCTAGACTTCTAATCCTATACGCAGGCTTGCTTGGTACGGTAAAGTAACCAAACAATTTATCTGACCTGCATGGGCCACCACAAACTCGATCTCAAAGTCTTTCATCAGCTCTAGCCAACGTCTTTGCCTCATGTTCAGCTCCTTCTGCGTAAAGACGTACTTCAGGCTCTTGTGATCAGTAAATATCTCTACCCACTCTCCATAAAGGTAGTGCCTCCATAGCTTTAGTGCAAAAATCACTGCAGCTAGCTCCAAATCGTGTGTCGGATAGTTCTTCTCGTGGATCCTCAACTGTCTCGATGCGTAGGCCACAACCTTTCTATGCTGTATTAGTACACATCCTAATCCGCTCCCGGATGCATCGCTGTACACCACAAATCCTCCAGATCCTGATGGTAATGTCAAGATAGGTGCTGACGTCAGACGCTTCTTCAGCTCATCAAATGCCGTCTGACACTCCTCTGTCCAGATGAACTCTTGATCCTTACGCGTCAAATGCGTCATAGGCTCAGCAATTCTCGAAAAGTTTTCTACGAACCTTCGATAATATCCGGCAAGTCCGAGAAAACTCCTGACCTCCGTGGCTGATGTCGGTGCTGGCCAAGTCTTCACTGCTTCAATCTTCTCTGGATCCACCGCTAATCCATCTCCCGTAATGATATGCCCAAGGAAGGATACCTCGCTCATACAGAACTCACACTTACTGAGCTTGGCATATAGTCTTTCTTTCCTCAAGGTCTCTAACACGATCCTGAGATGCTTCTCATGTTCCTCGTGGCTCTTGGAGTACACCAAAATGTCGCCGATGAATACCACCACGAACTTATCCAAGTACTGGTGGAACACCTTGTTCATCAGACTCATGAACACTGCTGGCGCATTGGTTAAACCAAACGGCATCACAAGGTACTCATAGTGCCCGTGCTTCGTTCGAAAGGCCGTCTTTGGAATGTCCTCCTTTCTTACCTTGATCTGGTGATAACCTGACCTGAGGTCGATCTTCAAAAACACACAAGCACCGCTCAACTGGTCAAATAAATCATCGATACGAGGCAGGGGATACTAGTTCTTCACTGTCACAGCATTTAACTCCCGGTAGTCTATGCACAGACGTACCGTCCCATCCTTCTTCGGTACAAGCAAAACTGGTGCTCCCCATGGAGAAATACTGGGCCGTATAAAACCCAAGCCCAAAAGCTCATCAATCTGGGCCTTCAACATATTCGACTCCTTCGGTGCTAGTCGGTACACATGGGAAGCAATAGGTGGCGATCCTGGTACTAGCTCAAAGGAGAACTCTACCTCCCTGTCTAGTGGTAGTCTTGGAAGCTCCTCGGAAAATACGTCCTCAAACTCTGTGACGATCGCTGGGCGTGCTGGTTCCTCCAATGCAATACGTGCCGCAAGGGTGGGGTGATCATCCATCTCTACGGTTCCCCGAGAGAACTTAAACTCTGGATGGCCTGGGGGTCGAAATATTACGCTTCCACGTCGGCAGTCTAGCGTCGCATGGTACTGGCTCAACCAATCCATGCCAAGAACAACATCATAGTCTGGCATGGAGAAGACTAGAAATCGGGCACGCATCTCATGCCCACAAACAACTACTGAACAAGATCTACATGTATCACTAACAGGTACTATTCCGCCTCCCGTAAGAATTCTCATGGTCTTCGAAAGGGGTGCAGTAGCTACTCTATGGGTGGCCGTGAAACTAGCAGCTATGAATGAATGTGTGGCACCAGAATCAAATAATGCTACTACAGGTAATGAAGCAACTAAAATAGTACCAGCGATAACTTCTCCAGCTGTCTCTGCCTCTTCAACTGTCATAGCAAAGGCCTGTCCACGCCCATGTGCTCTAGCCTGCTGTCTGGCCTGCTAAAATTGGGCTGCCTGCGGTGCCAAGGGTGGTCTCCCCTGGTATCCTTCTGGTGTTGCTGGCCGTATCGCTCCAACTCCTGCGGGGGGTGCCCTCGGACCCTGGAATGGTGGCCTCGGTGCTGGTAGTGCCGGATATGCATGGCGGTGTACCATCGGTGCCGCTCCACGAAGCTCTGTACAATCCCTGGCCTGGTGTTGACCAGATCCACAAACCAGGCATAATCCGAGCCTGCGTCGGCAATCCTGTACAGAATGACCTACCTTGCCACAAAAATGACAGGTAGGGGTCCCTGGTGCTGTCGGAGGCGCTCCTCTCTGCGGATGATGAATCTGAGGACGCTTCGCCGGTCCTCTCTGCGGTGCTCGAGCTGCTGGTGCTGATGAGTGAGAGCGTTTCAGGCTGGCCTCCCTATGGTTGATGCGCTCCTGACGTCGAGCTGCTGTCAGAATCTCCGAGTATGAGGTAGGAGCGACTGATCCTACCAATCTCTGTAGCTCGAAATGCAGGCCGTCATAGAACTTCTCGGCCTTCTTCTCCTCAGTGTCGATCAGGTATGGGGCAAAACGGCTGAGACGGAGGAACTCCGTGTTGTACTCCTCGACCGTCATACTGTCCTGGACAAGATGTATGAACTTGTCCCGTAGCTCCGCACGCACTGTAGCCGGAATGAACATCTCTTTGAAGAGTCTGGAGAACTCCTCCCAAGTGATCCGGTCGGGTCCCAGCCGATGCTCCTCGGCCAACCACCAATGGTGTGCGTTGCCAGTCAGCTGCATCCTTACAGCCTTCATCCATTTGTCCCTCGAAAGCTCTGCGGCCTCCAACTGGTGCTCGATACTAGTAAGCCATGCATGAACCTCTGTAGGCTCCTCTGTGCCCGAAAATGGAAGGGGCACCATGTGACGAAAATCCTTGATAGATCTCGTCGATGGCCGTCGCTCCGGTGGTGTCACATTCTCCAGTGCAGTGATGATACTCTCCCTCAGAGTATCCGCCTGCTGTTGCTGAGCCTCTTGCTGAGCCTGATACTGAACCTGCTGCTGAGCCTGTATCATGGCATAGAACATTTGAAACATCTATTGTCCGTCCGCCTGTTGTCCCAGTGGTGGAATTGGAATATATGGCATCTGCGGGAGAGGCGGAGGTGGTGGCTGCTGCTGCTGCTCTGTCCTCTGGGGCTGCTGTTGCCCCGGTTGTGCCTGGTGTCGCTGCTCTCCTGGTAGGCCCTCAGCCTGTTGAGGAATCTGACCCTGGGGAGCCGGGGTCAACATGAGGACCTGTCTCGAAGTCTGTCCCTCATTCGGTCCGGAGTCCCGGGGGACACCATCCTGCTGCGCCACTCGTGCACTTCGGAGATTTATACTCTGAAAGTAGATAAGCAAAGTTTTAGCGATTCGAAGTCAAACATGATGTATTGATAAAGAAAATTGATGAGAAGATGTTATAGGAAGGTATTCAAGCAAGTGGATGAGATCTTAAATCTTTAAATCCTGATTCGCAGGCTCGCTTGGCACAGTTAGGTAACCAAGACGATTTAAATCTGGACCTGCATGGGCCACCACAAAAACCATGTCACGCCCCAGTTCCAAAATACGGAACCGAGCCACGTGGCAAGGCCAGCGAGTACCACTCCTAATGATTTTACCCAATTTAATGGAACCATGAGAGTAGAACTTAAGCTGTGAAGTGCAGTAATATAGAGTAATGTCATAAGTACTAATCTCATCCACAAATAGGATCAAGGAACACATAGTGAAAATATGAAATAAACCACAATGTGCTGAAATAACATAGTCTTAATGTAGTCATAAAACAACCATTGAACAAAGATTCTTACGAAAATAATTCCGCTAATACAATACTGAATGAAAATGAAATACAAGTAGATGACGACATGCTACTAGATAATGAAGCCAAAAATAAAGAAAGTGCTCTACCAATCGGCTACTCTGCTGGATCGATCTCGTCGTCAACTGCAAGTCCTGCTCCAAGCTCAACTCCGGATCCGTAGACCTCAGGATAATCGTCTAAATCTGGAGAGAAAACCAGGTCCTCAGAGGGACGCAACAAGGTACATAATATACAAGCCAAAAGTAGGACAATAAAGGGTGATATGAAAAAAAATGAAGTAAGACAGAAATAAAGTGGGTGAACTATCGTAACCAACTAGTATGAAATGCAATTTAAGAAACATCACTCGAACACGCGGGCTGTTACGGTGTAATCCAGAGTTCTGATACAGAACTCCGGTAACTATGAGCATCCGCAGTTCTGATAAGGAACTGTGGTAACTATAAAATATCCGCAGCTCTGGTAATGAGGCAGCGGTAACTCTGTAGGAAAGTAGCCCAAGCGCACGGTGTATGTTTCTCCCCGCCCATGTGACTTCATGAATCGTGTCTACGAGTCGCTCGGTCAGACCTCTAGCTAGTACAACGAGTCATAAATAGAATAGTAATAGTGCACGCAATATCAATGCCATCGTCCTAGAATCAACTCGAATTTTCGTACATCAAGATGTAAACAAGTACGAAAATCCGTCAATAATGTAGTGTCACATGAATATGTCCTAGGGTCAGAGTGTAACCCGCAACGAATTGTCGCGGTATCGCAAATGTAAATGTCTAGGTTCGATACCCGATGACGCTGACGGCCATCGACACCCGAATGTGATTCGGACGCGAAGTATCGAATGCGGCCCTATGTGTTGCAATAATATACTCATAATTAATATTTACGAATTTTAAATAATGTATCTGAAGTACAAAAATGGCAAGGTACACTTGTCTGGCTCCGGTTGCTGAAGAGGAAGAGCTGGTCTCACGTCCAAGTTCGAAGAGTTGTAAGAACCTAGAGGAAGTATTTGAAAACTAATTAATTTCTAAACTATGATATTCAATGCTACCCACAAGATATTAAGTATGCATTGACTAACTGTATTTTAACTCTGTATATATTCGTGTACATCCACTCTGACTATTCTCATATAGGGTATAACACATCTAGTTAATTTGTCATTTAACTCTAACTGTAAACTACCACTTATGCTAGGCCTTCATACATTCATTTATTTATTTTTTTAACACAAACAATTATCTTAGCCGATAAAGAAAAAAATTCCACAAGTTCTCCCTGCACTCCATTTGTCATATCTTACTCTTAAAACATTCTTACATTCAACATTATTAATGCATAAAAAAAAAATAGGGCAGGGCGCCCACAACTGCAAATTTGACTAATCCTCGGACTCAAATTCCCCTATTGTTGTTAATAACATCCATATATAAAAAAAACAAAACAAGTCCAAAACCTGGAATTGAACCCAAACTTCACCTATGCAAGCCCGCTCACCCAACCAAATGGGCTGTTGTCCATATCTGTTAGAAATTGGCTTCAGCAATTTATCAAGCGAAAACCCGCTTCTTTTCCTATGAACACAAACAAAAATAAAGGGACTGAAAAAGCCAACCAAAAATCCTTTCCTCTAAAACTCAGGATTCGAACATGGGATCATTCCCACACTTGCCATTCGCCCAACCAGTTGAGCTAAGGCTCACAAGTGCATAAGTATAGCTTCTTCTCTTTACAACCTAATTCTCTTCTTCCTTTTAGCATTTGCTCACCATTAACTCTAACTTATCCTAACGAATGGTCCTGCATGCTTCCATTCTACTCTACCTACCATGAGTATCACATTTTTTTTAACACTGAATGAACATGAATTGGATGACATCACCAACTTGCCCTTCCCATTACAGCAACTACATTCCTCCACACATATATATAATTTTCTATTCATCCAAACACATCCAACATGAATTTATTGGCATAAATACTTATAGCTTACACTAATTTCAGTCCATATGTGCAGAGTAAATAAGGAGACCACCCACTCTCTAACATACGAACACTTGTTAACCCAACAAATGATTTGTTTGGAAATCACATATACAACCTTATATTTATACTGACTCGATTCCGCACTTAAACAGACCTCTACTTATACAAAGTTGAGAAGAACAGAAGTAACTACCTAATAGTTAAACATAGGTATATTGTACTCAGTTCATAATGGAAGTAAGAGGGGGTAGTAGCGCACCTCTCCATAGGTTACTTAACGTGGTAGTGCCCTGTGGCCGTACCTTACAGTGCGACCGGAATCCGACAGCCGCACGCGTTGAACTTGTTAGTCCCGGGACTTGATCAAAGATGAAAAACAGATGCAATCGAGATCTGAGATGTCCCACAAAACTTTGCAGAGAGCAAACTCAAGATCTACGATGGTATAAAAATCAAAAAGCCAAATTACAATCTGAAGGAGGGAAAAAGAGAAGAGAAAATCTCTCGTTCTTCCTTGCAAACGTGTTGCAATTGGGACAGAACGAGTTACAATAAAACTAGAGAGAGATGAGAAGAAGAACAATGCTGGGGTGTCAAAACACCGTTGCTCAAAGCAAGATTCGCCCCACACGATCTGCTTCCAGGAACCAGCAAGTTGAATAACTTGTGGAACGCTCGATGTCACCTCTGTTCTGACTCCTCGGATGGACTTGCAATGGCGGCAGCAACTCTCTCTCTCTTTCTCCTTTTCTGACTTGTATTTTCGTGGTAGTCACAAAGGAGGCCAGAAGAGAGCATTTATAGAGAGAGGGTGGAAACCCTAGCCGCCTCTTCAGTTATGGAAAGATTGAATCAAATCACAAAAAGATAGCAACGAATTAATTCTAATCCCACAAAGATAGGAACTGAATTAATTCAAATCCCACAAAGATAGTAACAAAATTAATTCAAATCCCACAAATATAGGATCTGAATTAATCGCATTGATTCACCCTTTCCATAACCGATTTGAAATCTGCACAGTCAGCGTAGCCCTCCATGCGGCAGCAGCAGCAGCAGCCTGGCCGCATGGACCGCTTGGGCCGCATGGACCGCATGTGCCGCATGAGCCGCATGGACCGCATGGACCGCATGAGCCGTATGGACCGCATGGACCGCATGAGCCGCATGGCCGCATGAACCGCATGAACCGCATGAGCCGCATGAGCCGCATATGAGCCGCATGCCGCATAAGACCGCATGGCCGCATATGAGCCGCATAAAGACCGCATGACTGCTGACGTGCTAAGTGCAAAGTGCGCCAACAAAACGCCACATTACGCCTCATGAGCCCATGAGCCCGAGCCCGAGTCCGAGTCCGAGTCCGAGTCCGAGTCGCTAAGCCCCTTTGGGGCTTAGCTCCAAGTGGAATTAATCCAAGAGAATGACAAAAGCATTAATGCTTAATCCTTGGAGCCTTATTCTTACCTCCTAGTAAAATCACCCACATGGTTCCCTCCTTAGGGTCACCACCCCATGTGCATCTCTCAACAACACACCCAAGTATATATGTTGAGATAACTCATGGTGCTTTTTCAATGTGGGACTAAAATTTTACAAGACATGTTGAGAGCAAGCTCTCTCCATGTAAATAAAGCACCAACAATCCCCCACATATCACAACATATATATGTGTCCAGGGTTGAGCGTTCCCCACAGTAACTATCCATTTTGCATTAGGATAGATGTCGCTGACGACTTGAATCTTCCCGCATGGGTTAAATAATAATGTGATACAAGAATGGACTAAGTCTTGAATTCTGCACCACAATTGTAATTCTTCCCACTCACAAAGTGTAGTTACGTGTGCTTCTGGCTGCACATTAAAGGCCCCGTGCCAGCCTGGTTTCAGTGTATAATTTTGGGCGTCTACAAGTTTACCCTCAAGAGACGGCCTGATATCTCTTTCCATACACTATAGGTGAGTTCTTTATTAAAGAGATATGGCATGAAGCCTTGCGCTTCCTTGCGGTGCTACGCCGCTATGACATGGCCTGAAGCCGAGGCATTATCCCTACCTGGAAACCTCATCGTAGTGTCATACTACTGTAGCATGAGGTCACAAGCCTCTTTGTAGTGCCAAACTACCCAGCATGAAGCCTAAGGCTTCCTTGCGGTGTTACGCCGCAACGACATGGCTTGCAATGCCGAGGCTTTACCCCTACCTGGGTACCTCATCGTGGTGTCGTGCCACTGTAACATGGGGCCATCCTCCCCTTTGTAGTGCTGTCTACAACTCTTTAATTACGTCATACAGCATTAGGCTACCTGCCTATTTGCGGTGCTACGCCGCTGTGACTTGGCTTGCAAAGCCGAGGCATTACCCCTACCTGGGAACCTCATGGTGGAGTCACCCCACTGTAGCATGGAGATTCACTCCTTGTAGTGCTGCTCTACCGTGCTTCCTGTAAAGCACACCAGGCATTCACTCTGCCTGAGAACTCATTAAGGCGTTTAAGCCAACCTTCCACAGGATCTGTTTTTCCGCAGAAAAATACATAGTAGACAACAGTGGTTATGGGTCCGTATCCCTTCCATGTTCCAGAGAACAAGTACCCACTGTTACCTGATAGTTTTCCATTCAGTGATCCTCCTTTGAACCAAAAGTTAGATGCCTAGTAGATTTCTCTTTGAACTAATAGCATAAAACTTTATGGTAGGATTACAAAGACACACTATCAGAATGCCTTCAAGCCCATTTTATAAGCTGTGTCCTCGACCAACTGGCGCTTGAGGCCCTTTGTGAACGGATCTGCCAGGTTCTCCTGACTCCGAACATCAACCACTGCAATTACACCTCTTTTGATAAGATCGTGTACTGCCCTGTGCTTCAACCGCACAGTCCTCTTCTTCCCGTTGAAGAGGTCATTTGATGCCACCGCCGCAGTCGCCTGGTTGTCACAGTATATCGGTATCGTCGGTATCTGAGCCCCAACCACTGGAAGATCATATATGAGCTCCCGAAGCCATTCTGCTTCATCTGCTGCAGTTTCAAGTGCATAGAATTCAGATTCCATGGAGGAACGAGAGAGTATAGTCTGCTTCTTCGACTTCCACGATATAGCAGCTCCACCCAAGAAAAAGACATATCCACCTGTGGATCTCTCGCTTTCCACCTCTGAACACCAGCTAGCATCACTGAAGCCTTCCACTACTGTCGGATACCCATTGTAGTGCAGTGCATATGTCTGAGTCTTCTTGAGATATCTCATTACTCGCTTCACAGCTTTCCAGTGCTCAACCCCTGGGTTGCTTGTGAACCGACTCAGCATTCCCACGGCGAAAGCTATGTCAGGCCTTGTGGCAGTAGTTGCGTACATCAAACTTTCGATAACGCTAGAATACTCCAGCTGCCTGACGCTTTCCCTCGAGTTTGGCTTCAGCTTCTGATCACACCTGTATGGCGTATCGATCCCTGAAAGATCCTTATACCCATAGCGTGTGAGCATCTTCTCAATATAGTGAGATTGTGACAGCGCTACTCCAGTGTCTGTCCGGATGATCTTTATGCCCAAGATGACATCTGCATCCCCCAAGTCCTTCATACTGAACTTGGTTGAGAGGAACTTCTTTGTCTCTGTGACACAGCCTATATCCGTACCTAGGATTAGCATGTCGTCCACGTACAGACAAACGATGACTCCTCTTCCATCAGCGAACTTTGTGTAAACACATTTGTCTGTCTCGCTGACTCTGTAGCCGTTTGACCTAATAACTTTGTCAAACTTCTCATGCCACATCTTGGGAGCTTGCTTCAAACCATACAATGATTTCACCAACTTGCAGACTTTGTCTTCAAGACCTTTGACGACAAATCCATCTGGCTGTTGCATGTAAATCTCTTCGGTCAGCTCCCCATTCAGGAATGCTGTCTTTACATCCATCTGATGTATCACCAACTTATGTATAGCTGCAAGAGCGATTAACATCCTGATGGTGGTCATCCGGGCTACTGGAGCGTATGTGTCAAAGTAGTCTATCCCCTGTTTCTGAGAAAATCCCTTGGCTACCAGCCTGGCCTTGAACTTGTCAATAGTACCATCTGCCTTCATCTTCTTCTTGAAGATCCATTTACATCCGATGGGCTTTTCTCCTTCAGGTAGATCTACCAACACCCATGTGTTATTGGAGGTGATAGAGTCAAACTCGTCATTCACTGCCTCCTTCCAGAAGATAGCATCTCTGGTCTTCATCGCCTCATCATAGGTAAGCGGATCTGCTTCCACATGATAGGTGACAAAGTCATCTCCGAAGTCTTTCGGTCTCCTTGCTCGCTTAGTTGACGGCTCTGCGAGTTCTGGTATAAGAGTTGTTTCATCAACAACAGCTTCTTCTTGGACTACTGGCTCATATGAGATTTCAGTCTCATTTGCGCCTACATCATTTTTCGGAATGTCCGAAAGAATAATATTTTTGTCTTTTGCAAACTTGTCTTCAAAGTATTCAGCATCGCGAGATTCGATAATATGATTTGATTCAATATCAAGAAATCTCCGAGCATCACTCTTCTCGGCATACCCCAAGAAGATAGCCTTCGTAGTCCTTGTCCCCAGCTTCTGAATCTTCAGATCTGGAAGCTTCACATACGCCAGACACCCCCACACTCGAATGACATTCAAGTTGGGTCTGACTTTGAACCAGAGTTCATGAGGAGTTACGTCCGAAGTTGCATATGGCACTCTATTCAGAATGAAAGTGGCCGTTAATGCAGCTTCTCCCCAGTAGCATTTTGGAAGACCTGCAGTGAGCAGCATGGAATTCATCATTTCTGTTAATGTCCGGTTCTTCCTCTCTGCTACTCCGTTGGATTGAGGAGAATATGGAGCAGTAGTCTCGCATATGATTCCATATTCTTTGCAGAACGATGCGAATTCATGAGACCTGTACTTCCCACCTCGATCACTTCTCAGCCTCTTGAGTTGTTGTCCAGTCTGCCGTTCAGCCTCGGCCCTGAACTCTCTGAACTTCTCGAAAGCTTCGTCTTTGGACTTGAGCAAGTAGACGAACGCGTATTTTGAGAAGTTGTCGATGAAGGTTATGAAATACTTCATCCCGGCCTTCGTGGAGAAATGTTTGAAGTCACAGATATCGGAGTGCACCAACTCCAGAAGATCTGTGCTTCGATTGACCCGATGAAAGGGTTTCCTTGTGATCTTCGTCTGAGCACACACTTCACACTTCTTCACCTTACCCCCACATTTGGAGATAAGTCCTAGACTAGACATTTTGTTGATTCTTTTACTATGAACATGTCCTAGTCTCTTATGCCATAACTCAAGAGAATAATCAGAAAATGCAACTGCATTAATGTCATCAAACTGGTTGACAAGCTGAATTTTAAACATTCCTTCGGTTTGATAAGCCTTTCCGAAGTATGTTCCTTTCTTGGACATAACCATCTGACTAGCGTTGATGTCCATCCTCAAGCCTGCGTTGCAGAGCAGGCTCCCAGAGATTAGGTTCTTGGCAATCGCAGGAACATGCTTCACTCCTTGAAGCGTCAGAGTGTTCCCAGAAGTGAGTTTCAGCTCCACAGTCCCAATCTCCAGTACTTCAGCTTGGGCCTGGTTCGCCATGACAACTTTCTCAGATGTCGGCTGGTACGTGACGAACCATTCCTTGTCGGAACAGACATGGCAAGTCGCACCAGTGTCTATCCACCAGTCAGAGTCAACCCCCACAGTTGTGACCTGTCCGATCATAGCAACAATGTTAAAAACCAATGAAACCTTATTAGGCTCACCTTTCTCTGATTGTTTAGGCTTAGATCTGCATTCACTCTTGTAGTGGCCTTTCTTGCCACAATTGTAACAAGTCACGTGGGACTTAGTCTTCTGCTGCTTGAATGAAGGGCCCTTCACTTTCAGATTAGTGAAGTCCTTCTTCTTGGGATGAGAAGCCGCCTATTTCCCCTTGGGATCCCTCGTCTGCACCAGATTGGCTTTAGCCAACTGTTTGGACAGAGTGTCCACCTTCTGTTGAGAACGCATCTCGTCCTCAACATGGATCTCTTGAAGTAGATCTCCCAAGCTAATGTCCAGCTTCTTTCTGTGCATCATTGCATAGAAGGTACTCCATCTAGCAGAAAGTTTTGAGACGATCCCTCCGACGACAAACTTGTCGGGAAGGGGCATCTCTTCGTCTTCCAGTTTCTGACGCAGCTTCAGAAATTCTTTTACCTGTGGTAACATGGACTTTTCGTCCTCAAAGAGCAATTTGTGATATTTTTCATCCACAAACATTTTGCTCTTGTTCTTGTCTTCTTCATATAAATTTTCCACAGACTCCCATATGTCTCTGGCAAGTTCCTTCTTTGAGTAGGATTCTGCCAGGGAGTCCTCCATAGCATTCAGGATGAGAAGTCTGCAGATGCTATTTTCCCTTCTCCACTTGGCCTGGAGTTTGGTAGCCGCGTTGATGGCGGCAGTAGATCCAGTGTCTGGAACAGAGGGTTCTTTCTCCAACAGAACATGATCAACGTCTTTCAGTTGAAGAGTTAGGTACACCTTTCTCTTCCAGACTTGATAGTGCTCTCCATCGAACTTTTCCAACTTGCAGAAGTTCGATTGGAGGAGCGAAGCATTAATGTTTTCCATCTATACGGATCTTGCTTTGAGATTGTTAGTCCCGGGGCTTGATCAAAGATGAAAAACAGATGCAATCGAGATCTGAGATGTCCCACAAAACTTTGCAGAGAGCAAACTCAAGATCTACGATGGTATAAAAATCAAAAAGCCAAATTACAATCTGAAGGAGGGAAAAAGAGAAGAGAAAATCTCTCGTTCTTTCTTGCAAACGTGTTGCAATTGGGACAGAACGAGTTACAATAAAACTAGAGAGAGATGAGAAGAAGAACAATGCTGGGGTGTCAAAACACCGTTGCTCAAAGCAAGATTCGCCCCACACGATCTGCTTCCAGGAACCAGCAAGTTGAATAACTTGTGGAACGCTCGATGTCACCTCTGTTCTGACTCCTCGGATGGACTTGTAATGGCGGCAGCAGCTCTCTCTCTTTCTCCTTTTCTGACTTGTATTTTCGTGGTAGTCACAAAGGAGGCCAGAAGAGAGTATTTATAGAGAGAGGGTGGAAACCCTAGCCGCCTCTTCAGTTATGGAAAGATTGAATCAAATCACAAAAAGATAGCAATGAATTAATTCTAATCCCACAAAGATAGAAACTGAATTAATTCAAATTCCACAAAGATAGTAACGAAATTAATTCAAATTCCACAAATATAGGATCTGAATTAATCGCATTGATTCACCCTTTCCATAACCGATTTGAAATCTGTACAGTCAGCGTAGCCCTCCATGCGGCAGCAGCAGCAGCAGCCTGGCCGCATGGACCGCTTGGGCCGCATGGACCGCATGTGCCGCATGAGCCGCATGAGCCGCATGGACCGCATGGACCGCATGAGCCGCATGGACCGCATGAGCCGCATGGCCGCATGAACCGCATGAGCCGCATGCCGCATAAGATCGCATGGCATCGCATGGCCGCATATGAGCCGCATAAAGATCGCATGACTGCTGACGTGCTAAGTGCAAAGTGCGCCAACAAAACGCCACATTACGCCTCATGAGACCATGAGCCCGAGTCCGAGTCCGAGTCCGAGTCCGAGTCGCTAAGCCCCTTTGGGGCTTAGCTCCAAGTGGAATTAATCCAAGAGAATGACAAAAGCATTAATGCTTAATCCTTGGAGCCTTATTCTTACCTCCTAGTAAAATCACCCACATGGTTCCCTCCTTAGGGTCACCACCCCATGTGTATCTCTCAACAACACACCCAAGTATATATGTTGAGATAACTCATGGTGCTTTTCCAATGTGGGACTAAAATTTTACAAGGCATGTTGAGAGCAAGCTCTCTCCATGTAAATAAAGCACCAACAGAACTCGATTCAACGGAACAAACTCGACCGCGTTCGAGCGGTGCGTCGAGGATGGTTACTGCAGACGCTCGCTCCTACGACGGTGCTCCGGGAACGAAGGAAAGAACATAAAAGTGGGGGACGGTGAAGATGATAATGTGGCGGCTAGGTTAGATGAGTGAAGAGAAAGGAAAAAAGAGAGTGAATATATGGGGAAGGCTTAGGGTTGTGTATGCAACTTAAGGAGAGTTGCTGCTCTCCCATGAATCCCATGCAAAGGTGTGGGCCCTGGGATTTGGGCCGATCAAAGAATTAATGACCAAAAAAAATTATATGAATAAGTTAAAGTTTAATAGGATAAAAAAGGCTAATCCTATTACTAAGGTGTCAAGCTTAGTTATATTTACATGTAGTGACCTACAATCCAGTTAATAAAAAAAAAGGATTTTGCTTAATAACAACTAATAAAATTTTGAGATGATTTAACCTTATATAATTATAACATAACAATAGTGAATTAATTTGGATCAATTAAAAATAGTCAACAATATGCTTTTATAAAAAAAATGATAAGTTAAACTAATTAGAACACTAACTATTTCTATATACATATATATAATCGTAAGTAAAATTTTATTGCAAGGAAATAAAAATAATGTTAACAATAATTTACCATATATATATTTACATAAAAAATTTAGGGGGCTCACAAAAACCCTCTCTCACTCAACACACATACAACCACAAACACACAAACAAACACAACACACAAACCACAAATCAAACCACCAATCCAAGCCACAACCAAGGCCAAGTGGAATGTCCATTAGCTTGCCGTGTTCCCCCCTCTCACTTTCACACACAAGACACAACCACACCACAAAATATATATATAATATCATCTAAAACAGTCCACATTCATATATATATATATATATATATATATATATATATATATATATATATATATATATATATTCTAATTATCAAATCCCCTCACACTCACACAAGACACAACCACAAATCTAAAACCCTCTCTCACTCAACACACATACAACCACAAACACACAAACAAACACAACACACAAACCACAAATCAAACCACCAATCCAAGCCACAACCAAGGCCAAGTGGAATGTCCATTAGCTTGCCGTGTTCCCCCCTCCCACTTTCACACAGAAGACACAACCACTCCACAAAATATATATATATAATATCATCTAAAACAGTCCACATTCATATATATATATAAAAAAAAAAAATATATATATATATATATATATATATATATATATATATATATACCAATTTCATATATTTACATATATAAAGACTTGTAGGCCAAAATTACATATATATATATATATATAGTTATCCATATGGAAACTAATTGGGACACCTTAACCATGGCTAACCTATCCTCATTCATGTTCAAAACTGAAATTAGGAATCAAAATGACCTATTGGGCATTTCTACAAACACTTGGTGTGTCACCCTCGGAATTTCTCCATGGGTGGCACAAAACCTATCCCAACATCCTCATAAGGACTCAATAGAGCCTCTAAATCATTCCTAAGGGTTGTCCTTGCTTGGGGGTGGGTTCCTACGGGTTCAGAACCAATAATATGCATTGAAAAGATGAATTTAGGGAGAGTTTTATCTATTGGGAGTTGTGTCCCAATGATTTATCAAATGGACACGATTCTGACATGAGAAACCCTTGCAAATGGACTCCCCTCCTTGCTTCTTGGTCCCCACTCGTAGTAGGCACCCTCTCCTTGATGGATTGAGAGGAATTGTAGAAGAATGAGTGGATTTGTGAGAGAAATCAAAGGTGGTTGCTCTCAAGTTGGGGAATAACACTAAATTAGGGAAAATAGAGGCTACTTGGATTGAAAGGAGATGGAAAGACCTCCCATATTTGCCCCCCCCATTAGTTCCCCTTTGGTTAATTAGGTGCATGTTAAGATTTGGGGTCAAATGGGTCAAAGTTCTAATCTCTAAATGAGTTAATTAGTCATGTAGGATTAGCCTAATTGCACTAGCCTAATGAGTTGGGTTTGTGGGCCATGCCTAGCTAATATTCGGGTTTTGACTAGTGTATAAGCTAATCGGGCCACTAACACAAGTCAAAACTAGATGAGTCTCAAACCCGACTAAACAAATCCCCAAAATTACAATATTAATAAATAAATATTCACAAAATATTAGAATATGGAAAATGACAAATTTACCCTCAATATTGAAAACTGGTAGTGAAAAATCTACATCCTTAAAATAATTTTATCCTTGAAATTAGAGCAAGCTAGCACATGAAAACACAAGCAGAAAACAAAGAGAACAAATACCTCAAGGCTCGAAGAGATAAGGGAGACGCTCCCGCATGTCGTCCTCCCTCTCCCAGGAAGACTCACCTATAGAGTGGTGCCTCCATGCAACACGAAGCAAGGGTAAAACCTGGTTCTGGAGCATCTTCTTCCGACAATCCAGAATCTCAACAGGCTGTTCTGGATAGTTGAGGGTAGGCCCCACCTGTATCGTAGAATGATCCAGTATATAGCTAGGATCTGCCATGTATCGCTTCAGCTACGACACATGGAACACGTTATAAACTCCCTCGAGCGTAGGTGGCAAGTCTAATCGATAGACTACTGTACTGACCCTTTTAAGGATAGTGAAAGGTCCGATGTAGCACGAACTAAGCTTTCAGCCCCTGCCAAAGCGAATCGTGCCCCATGTCGAAAAAATCCTCAAAAATACCATGTAGCCAACCTAGACACAAAACAAGACTCAACACAATCTTAGAACACTATCACAAACAAGCACAAACAAAAAACTGAAACTATATCTCAAATTTTAACGGTCACTGGTGCTATCGGCCCAAGGCTGCTACCTATCCTGGGCCATCCGAAGTCTATACTTGATCTACTACATGTTCACCGACCATGATATGATACTAGCTCCTAGAGTTAACACTTGTATTTCTACTCTTTTATATAAATTTCTATTGCAATATCATTCGCAGATAAGGTTTCAGTTCTAGTTATCATCTCTAATTATCTCAAGAAAACAAACCAACATCTAGGTTAGTCACTTACCTCCAATCGGGTCTAGTGGCTGGAACCCCCTCCCTGAACCGGGGCTTTAGCTAGGAAGGGTGCACTAGGACAGTCTCCCATCAGGTGTGTAGCTAACCCACAAAACAAGCACAATCCCTTCCTCTTCCTACAGTCGATCCATACATGCCCCGACTTTTTACAGTAGTTACAGGTAGGCACCCACTCTATTGAGAAGGAATCCAAACTAGAATATATGGCATAGGCTGAAGGTTTGGGTGCTTCTGAGGCCTAGGGCGGATACTGCTCCTCACTCTCTTGCAACTAGGCTCTTCTCCTCGAGAATGCACTAGGTCCCTCAGCTTCTGGATCCTCTGATTCTGCTCCCTTAGGATCTCGGTCTGAACTCTCTGTGTCTCCAGCACATCCCGAAGGAGTCCAGATATATGAGTCCCATCAATGGGCAAACCTTTTAAATATAAGGTACGAGTTACCACTCCAGGAGGCAGAAGAGAAGGCGGAGGAAGACTCTTGATCACGGGCGAAACTGCAGCCCTCTCTTGAATGGTAGGGAAACTGTCACGCCCCAGAACCGGGATACCGGAGAGCGGGGGCAGACACAGCCAGCTACGTATATTGAAATAGAATACATCTCAACTATACGGTCACGGCTGTCTGGATATGAGGGTTTACTACAAGCCAGCAGTCTCTTAATGTCAAGCCTATTGTCTCAATCTCAAGCAATTAACAGAGTTACAAGATGTTAGAGCATCAAATATATATATATAAGGCGTCCCAAATATTACATATTGGATGATCAAGTAGCTAGTCTTACAAAATGTCAGGACTAGCAAAGAGTACATCTTACATGATCAACCCTAGGATATGTTCATCATGTTTACAACATCAAGAAAATGTACATACGAGCTAACAGGTGCTCGTCGGCAACGCCACAAAAGAATAATTAATTTACATATAAGTGGGTGAAACAAAAAGAAAACCCACTCGAAGCCTCGGTTCCGTCTAGTGTTCACCATTGGGCTGGAAGCTTGGTAGATCCTCGGGAGCTGCTCCGAAATCTGGCCACACAAAACCAGCTGGGTCAAACCCCAGAAAGAGCAAGTGCCACAAAGGAGGCCACAAATAAGAACAAAAGCCAGCATATCAGAACATAAGAAATAAAGGAAGTACAAGTAATAAAAATACACAGAGCGATAAACGACTAGGGATGTAGAACCATTCCGGGAGCCAGGTTACAATCCTTAAACCAAACAAGGACCGGGATTGTACCCCTTCGCCTGAGTAGTTCACTGTCTCTACCCATTTATCGTTAGGGATAAGTAAAACAATCATGGTCAAGAGTTCCAGGTGCAGGGGCTAGACAAAACTTAAACGGGGCTGGACACCATTCATCCACAATCGGCCAAGCAAGTACTACGGCTTACTACTTTAACTAACTAGGGTTATCACAAGCCTAATTACTAACAAGATGCAAGTGAGAAACTTCCAGTCCCAAGCCCTGCAGACCATCCAGTTATCCTTCCGCGGGTTGAGAGTATAGGTGGGTACATCGCCCGGGAGACAAATGTACCCTTAGGTGACTTAGAGGTGCAACACATGACAGTGTGCTGGAAATGTGCTCTACTCATCGGCAAGCTACAAGTCCATTAATGCCTCCAGATAACGAGACTGCCTGTGACCGGGAATTCTCTATGTTCTAATTTGGTCTACTCATTACCTAGTCCAATTTTAGTGTGAGTCCCTTGCCGTGGTACCCAGGGGATCACGTCCTAGGCATGATGCAAGACTGGACAAGTAGCTTAAGCAAGCACAGGACGCACACCCACGGTGTCATGTCAAGTAGCAAGTCAGGTGAGCCTACCGCAGTAGCCCAAATTATCAATTCATCAGGTCATGGTCTCTTGTCGAGTTACATGTTGCCAAGTCATGTTCAAGTCATCAGGTCGGTTTACAAGTTGCAGGTTGAAGAAAAATAACAAGTCACAAAAACTCCAATTTGTGTCCAAGCATGTCAAGCCCAATCAAGTGATGTAGTGGACATTAAACATCAAAAGCTCCAATAAAACCAAATGGAGAATCCCAGAGAAAACATTAAAATCACGGGGGAGTAAGGCAAACAGAAGAGCGCGCGCGTAAGGCCTTGGGCGGCTCGCGTAAGGGAACAGGGGCAAGCGCGCAATGGAACGGGAGAGGGACCCACATGCAAAATGGCGGCTGAAACAAGGGGGGGGCCACACGCGCAGAGCGCGCGCGTAAGGCAGCGAGAAAAGAGGGGGGGCCACGCACGTGGACGTGCGTAGAGGAGGTGCTGCTCCCGCGCACAGCAAAAAGGGGAGGGCCCCACGCTGGCGCCAGCAGCTGGGAACGGGAGAGGGCCCCACACGCGCAGAGCGCGCGCGCGTAATGCAGCGAGAAAAAGGGGCCCACTGCTGCGTAGAGGCTGCAGCGGCTGCCGCGTGGAGCTAGGGGCCCGCTGCATTGCGTAGAGGCTGCGCAGAGGGGAAAAGGAGGAGGGGGCGCCCCCCACACGCGCAGAGCCGCTCGCGTAAAGCGCTGGCCGCTGGCAGCACGCGTAGCGGCTGCAACCGCATGGCGTAACACCACTGGTGTTGCCAACAAAGGGAAAGGAGGAGTTCTTCTCCTACCTCTAGCTGAGAGGAAGAACCCAACCCCTAAAACTTGCAAAATCCATAACTTTCTCATTTTAAAACGAAATCAGATTTCGTAAAGACTAAAGTTGTATAAAACTTAATTCTCCACAACATAAAAACCTCAAAAACCATCCAAATCAAAGTTTATTAAATGAATTTCAAGGAAAACCGAGATTAATGAAAAGTTAGATCTAGAGAGATCCATGCTTCAAATCAAGAAGTTCCAAGTTCTAATATTGTTCTAAACTAGCTAAACAAACTTTCGAACAAGAAGAATCATGGTTTCTTTTCTTTTGATGGCAAGATGCACTTGCCTATGGTGGAGTTAAAGGGTTTTAAGAGGAAGAAGAAGAAGAAGAGGATGCTGGTGGTGTTGATGTTAATGAAGAGAGAGAATGGTAGGTAAGATTATTAATGGGTGGTGGTGTGGTGGAGGTAAGGGATAGTGTAGGTTAAAGTGATCCATAGCAATTCCGACCAAAGCAAGCCAGGCCGAACCCTCCAAGGGCCCATCTCCTATGAAATAATAATAATAATAATAATAATAATAATAAAAATTAAACCCAAATCCGTAATGCAACCCAATAAGTTAATAAAGTCGGCCCAAGGCCAAATACGGGAAATACAGGAAAATAATTACCAGAAAATTCAAGAAAATTCCAAATGCGCACAGGAATACGAAATACGGGAACCGAAGGTGACAACTCTACCCACCTTAAAGGAATTCCGTCCTCGGAATTAAATCAAGGAGTTAGAGATTGCCACGACAAGCTACACTAACCACAGACAGACTAAGCAGGCAATCATACAATCATACATTCAAGCAAGGATGGAGAAGGCGTAAGGCACAAGGAAGACATTATACCTTACGAGTCAAACAGGTAGGGATATCGCGATCGGATGTCGTCCTCACGCTCCCATGTTGACTCACCCAGAGAGTGATAACCCCAAGCAACACGGACTAAGTTAATAGTCTTGTTCTTGAGCGTCTTTTCTCTCCGGTCCAATATAGACACGGGCCTCTCCTCATACGAAAGGTTGGTACCAACAACCAATTCCGAATGATCTAGGATATGGCTCGGGTCCGGGATGTACCGTCTTAATTGGGATACATGGAATACATCATGTACCTCACTTAGCGACGGCGGAAGAGCGAGACGATAGGATACATCACCTACTCGCTCTAGAATATCGAACGGCCCTATATACCTAGGACTAAGCTTTCCCCGTACGCCAAAACGAATGACGCCACGGGTAGGCGAGATCCTAAGGAATACATGGTCGCCGACGGCAAATTCTAAGGGACGCCGATGAGCATCGGCCCAATGGCGCTGGCGATCCTGAGCAACTCGGAGGTGTTCTCTGACTTTCCTGACCACTTCAACCGTCTGAGAAATCAGTTCTGGACCGAGCATCTGCCTCTCTCCAACATCGTCCCATGCTAACGGAGATCTGCACTTCCTGCCATACAGAGCCTCGAAGGGAGCCATCTGGATACTGGCCTGGAAACTATTGTTGTACGAGAATTCCACCAGGTGCAGGTGATCCTCCCACGAACCACCGAAGTCAAGAGTACATGACCGTAACATATCTTCGAGAGTTTGTATAGTACGCTCTGACTGCCCATCTGTTTGCGGGTGATACGCTGAGCTGAACTTGAGACGAGTCCCCAAACTTTGATGAAGACTGCGCCAGAAGTGCGATGTAAATCTCGTATCCCTGTCTGATACTATGCTGACTGGCACTCCGTGAAGTCTGACAATCTGCCTGAGATACATCTCTGCTAGCTGTGCCGTCGACTGTCCAACTCTAAATGGAAGAAAGTGTGCCACCTTGGTAAGCCTGTCCACAATGACCCAAATAGCATCTCTGCCTGCCGGAGACCTGGGTAATCCAGTCACGAAATCCATGGTTATGTGTTCCCCTTTCCATTCTGGGATCGGTAAAGGTTGAAGAAGTCCAGCTGGCCTCTGATGTTCAGCCTTGACCTGTTGGCAAACCAAACATCGAGAGACATACCGGGCTATCTCCCTCTTCATACCATTCCACCAAAAGTGCTGACGAATATCTCTGTACATCTTCGTGCCGCCTGGGTGAATGGAGTACTGCGAACTGTGAGCCTCTGCCATGACTTCCTGTCTGATATCTCCACTGGGTACACAAAGACGCGAGCCGTGTCGAAGTGTACCATCTTTATGAATACATAACTCTGGCCTTCTTCCCGCTTCACACTCAGCTCTGAGCCGCTGAATCTTGGAATCTGTTAACTGTGTTGTCCGGATCCTCTCAACTATGGTGGACTGAATCTGCAAGCTAGCCATCATGGCCACATTGGAAGGGAGGACAACTTCAATTCCCATCTTCTGAAGATCTGCCAATAGATCTGGTTGTGCCGTCAGGAAATAAACTCCGGCTCTCCTGCTCAATGCATCTGCTACCACGTTGGCCTTCCCTGGGTGATACTGCAAGTTCACATCATAGTCCACAAGTAGCTCGAGCCATCTTCTCTGCCGCATATTAAGATCTTTCTGGGTGAAAACATATTTCAGGCTCTTGTGGTCAGTGAATATCTCCACTCTGTCTCCGTACAAATAGTGTCTCCAAAGCTTCAGAGCAAACACTACCGCGGCCAATTCCAAGTCGTGGGTCGGGTAATTCTTCTCATGATCACGAAGTTGACGTGATGCATAAGCAATTACCTTCCCATGCTGCATCAAGACACATCCTAATCCTCTGCCTGAAGCGTCGCAATAAACTGTGAATCCTCCGGTCCCATCTGGAAGTGTGAGAATGGGAGCCGTAATCAAACCTCGCTTCAACTTCTCAAATGATTCCTGACACTCTGCTGTCCAAACAAACGGCACATCCTTGCGGGTCAACTGGGTCATCGGCGCTGAAATCCTTGCAAAATCTGAGACGAACCGCCGGTAGTAGCCGGCCAATCCTAGAAAGCTGCGAACCTCTGCCACTGAACTGGGTACTGGCCATGACTCGATAGCCACAATCTTCTGGGGATCCACTTCCACTCCTCCTCTGGTAATGATGTGACCCAAGTACGAAATGCGATCGAGCCAGAACTCGCATTTACTGAACTTGGCGTACAACTGGTGCTCTCTGAGAATCTGGAGAACAACTCTGAGATGCTGCTCATGCTCTGCTTCACTCTTGCTGTAGACCAGGATGTCATCAAGGAACACTATCACAAACTGATCCAAGTAAGGCATGAAAATACGGTTCATGAGATCCATGAACACTGCCGGCGCATTGGTTGCTCCAAAGGGCATAACTAGAAACTCCCAATGCCCGTACCTAGATCTGAACGCCGTCTTCGGGATGTCCTGCTCTCTAACTCTGATCTGGTGGTATCCTGACCGCAAGTCTATCTTCGAGAAAACTGAAGCCCCTTTGAGTTGATCAAACAAGTCATCTATCCTCGGGAGAGGGTATCTGTTTTTGATTGTCACTGAATTCAAGGTACGATAATCTACACATAGCCTAGACGTACCATCCTTCTTTTTCACAAGAAGCATTGGGGCTCCCCAAGGCGATCCACTAGCACGAATGAATCCCTTGGTTCTAAGTTCTTCAATCATATTGTACAAGATCTCTAACTCTGAAGGTGCCATTCTGTAGACTCGCTCTGATACTGGTGCTGTCCCAGGAATCAAGTCTATGGTGAACTCGATCTCCCGCTCTGGCGGCATCCCTGGAAGTTCCTCTGGAAAGACATCTGGAAACTCTTCAACTATCCGGGGCAACTGCACTGCTGCTACTGCCATCCGCAATACTGGAGGAGATGGCTCTACGGCGCCTCTGGAAAAGGAGAACTCTGGCTCCCCGGGAATACTAAAGACAACTCTGCCAACATGGCAGTCTATCCTAGCATAATGGTTCCTCAACCAATCCATGCCTAGGACTACATCATAGTCTGCCATAGGGAATTCTATGAATCTAGCGGGGAACTCTCTACCGCTAACTACGATCCGACACGAGGAAAACACTCGATCTACTCCCACAAGACCATTACCAGTAAGTATATTGAGCCTCACTGATAATGACTCGGGCTCCAATCCTATCCGTGTCGCGAATCGTGCAGACATGAATGAATGTGATGCACCAGAATCAAATAATACAGATGCTGGAAAGGTGTTGACGAGAATAGTACCTGCCACTACCTCACCTGGTGCAACTTCTTCTTCCATGGTCATCATCATAGCCTGACCTCTAGCTGCGGGTCCCCTCTGCTGGAAACCTCTCTGCCTGCTCTGCACTGGAGCCTGGGTGAACTGCTGCTGGTTCTGCTGCTGGAAGGCCTGGGCCTGGGTCGCCAATGGCCTCGGGTACTGCTGTTGCTGCTGAGGTACTGGTGCCGGTCCTCTAACCGATGGACTGGTTAGGTTGGACGAGGATGAGCTACCCCTATTCGGGCAGGCTCCTATCTTGTGATCAGCCGCTCCACAAGCCAGGCACAATCCCTGCGCCCTCCGACACTCTGCCACTACATGGCCCGGCTTCCCGCAATGAGAACATCCCACCGCGGAAGACTGCTTCTGCTTCTGCTGCTGCGGGTACGTCGGGATCGAATGCTGAACCGACGTCACTGAGGCCGCCCGCCTCGGAGTTCCAATGGTTATACCCCTAGCTGCCGGGGTTGGGGCTGATGATTGGTGCATCTGACTATGGGACCGCTTCCTGCCTCCGGTCCTGTCCACAATTCTCTGGGAGGTGTACTCATGCCTCCTAGCCGCCCTCAATACTGCGTCGAACGTCTGGTGCTCGAACTGCTCAACTGCCAACAAGATTTCTAAATGCAGCCCCTGCTGGAACCGCTGGGCCCTATCATACTCGGTTGCCACCAAGGTGGGGGCAAACCTACTCAGTCTAGAAAACTCGGTCGCATAGCCATCGACCGTCCTGCCGCCTTGCTTCAAGTTGGTAAATCTGGTCTGCAGATCGTACCGAGCCACAGCATCAAAGTACTTCGTCTGGAATCTCTCTCTGAACGTCGTCCAAGTAACTGGTGCCGCCAACCCCATGGCCTGAGCTGCCCACCAATCGCGAGCCAAGTCTAACAACTGTAGCCGTACCACCGCCACCTTCTCATTCTCAGGTGTCCTAGCTGCTTCTAGAACCACCTCGGTATCCTGAAGCCAAGCATCCGCGGCAACCGCATCTTCACTGCCGTCAAAGAAGGGAGGGTTCAAGCGCTTGAAACTGTTGGCTGCCTGATTTCCTGATGACCGCCTCTGGTCAAGGCATCTGCCACAGTCTGGTGCAAGGCGTCTCCGCGACGATCCTGGGAAGCTATCAAGGTTCTGATGAGGCCTACTAGGGTGCCATTATCTGGCTCAGCGGGCTGGACGGGCCGAACTGGTGACTCTCCTCCAGTAGGTATTACCCTGGAGGCGACTCCGGAATGCTGGGCTTGATCTCCAGGTTGCTGCTGGCCCACGGGAGGTGCTCCACCCTGTTGATTGGCGGGGTCAGGTACAGTGCCGCTGAAGAAGACGACACAGGAAAACAATGAGGAAGGACCAGGAAGGATCAATGAGACAAGCATGTAATCAGGGCAAGGATTTCAGGGATTTGAAAATACGGGTGGAGGTCAAGGACGAATACTGATTGAGACATCTAACGGTAAACCCTCACATTTCTTGATTGACAAGACCTGCATGGGCCACCACTTAAACCGTGTCACGCCCCAGAACCGGGATACCGGAGAGCGGGGGCAGACACAGCCAGCTACGTATATTGAAATAGAATACATCTCAACTATACGGTCACGGCTGTCTGGATATGAGGGTTTACTACAAGCCAGCAGTCTCTTAATGTCAAGCCTATTGTCTCAATCTCAAGCAATTAACAGAGTTACAAGATGTTAGAGCATCAAATATATATATATAAGGCGTCCCAAATATTACATATTGGATGATCAAGTAGCTAGTCTTACAAAATGTCAGGACTAGCAAAGAGTACATCTTACATGATCAACCCTAGGATATGTTCATCATGTTTACAACATCAAGAAAATGTACATACGAGCTAACAGGTGCTCGTCGGCAACGCCACAAAAGAATAATTAATTTACATATAAGTGGGTGAAACAAAAAGAAAACCCACTCGAAGCCTCGGTTCCGTCTAGTGTTCACCATTGGGCTGGAAGCTTGGTAGATCCTCGGGAGCTGCTCCGAAATCTGGCCACACAAAACCAGCTGGGTCAAACCCCAGAAAGAGCAAGTGCCACAAAGGAGGCCACAAATAAGAACAAAAGCCAGCATATCAGAACATAAGAAATAAAGGAAGTACAAGTAATAAAAATACACAGAGCGATAAACGACTAGGGATGTAGAACCATTCCGGGAGCCAGGTTACAATCCTTAAACCAAACAAGGACCGGGATTGTACCCCTTCGCCTGAGTAGTTCACTGTCTCTACCCATTTATCGTTAGGGATAAGTAAAACAATCATGGTCAAGAGTTCCAGGTGCAGGGGCTAGACAAAACTTAAACGGGGCTGGACACCATTCATCCACAATCGGCCAAGCAAGTACTACGGCTTACTACTTTAACTAACTAGGGTTATCACAAGCCTAATTACTAACAAGATGCAAGTGAGAAACTCCCAGTCCCAAGCCCTGCAGACCATCCAGTTATCCTTCCGCGGGTTGAGAGTATAGGTGGGTACATCGCCCGGGAGACAAATGTACCCTTAGGTGACTTAGAGGTGCAACACATGACAGTGTGCTGGAAATGTGCTCTACTCATCGGCAAGCTACAAGTCCATTAATGCCTCCAGATAACGAGACTGCCTGTGACCGGGAATTCTCTATGTTCTAATTTGGTCTACTCATTACCTAGTCCAATTTTAGTGTGAGTCCCTTGCCGTGGTACCCAGGGGATCACGTCCTAGGCATGATGCAAGACTGGACAAGTAGCTTAAGCAAGCACAGGACGCACACCCACGGTGTCATGTCAAGTAGCAAGTCAGGTGAGCCTACCGCAGTAGCCCAAATTATCAATTCATCAGGTCATGGTCTCTTGTCGAGTTACATGTTGCCAAGTCATGTTCAAGTCATCAGGTCGGTTTACAAGTTGCAGGTTGAAGAAAAATAACAAGTCACAAAAACTCCAATTTGTGTCCAAGCATGTCAAGCCCAATCAAGTGATGTAGTGGACATTAAACATCAAAAGCTCCAATAAAACCAAATGGAGAATCCCAGAGAAAACATTAAAATCACGGGGGAGTAAGGCAAACAGAAGAGCGCGCGCGTAAGGCCTTGGGCGGCTCGCGTAAGGGAACAGGGGCAAGCGCGCAATGGAACGGGAGAGGGACCCACATGCAAAATGGCGGCTGAAACAAGGGGGGGCCACACGCGCAGAGCGCGCGCGTAAGGCAGCGAGAAAAGAGGGGGGGGCACGCACGTGGACGTGCGTAGAGGAGGTGCTGCTCCCGCGCACAGCAAAAAGGGGAGGGCCCCACGCTGGCGCCAGCAGCTGGGAACGGGAGAGGGCCCCACACGCGCAGAGCGCGCGCGCGTAATGCAGCGAGAAAAAGGGGCCCACTGCTGCGTAGAGGCTGCAGCGGCTGCCGCGTGGAGCTAGGGGCCCGCTGTATTGCGTAGAGGCTGCGCAGAGGGGAAAAGGAGGAGGGGGCGCCCCCCACACGCGCAGAGCCGCTCGCGTAAAGCGCTGGCCGCTGGCAGCACGCGTAGCGGCTGCAACCGCATGGCGTAACACCACTGGTGTTGCCAACAAAGGGAAAGGAGGAGTTCTTCTCCTACCTCTAGCTGAGAGGAAGAACCCAACCCCTAAAACTTGTAAAATCCATAACTTTCTCATTTTAAAACGAAATCAGATTTCGTAAAGACTAAAGTTGTATAAAACTTAATTCTCCACAACATAAAAACCTCAAAAACCATCCAAATCAAAGTTTATTAAATGAATTTCAAGGAAAACCGAGATTAATGAAAAGTTAGATCTAGAGAGATCCATGCTTCAAATCAAGAAGTTCCAAGTTCTAATATTGTTCTAAACTAGCTAAACAAACTTTCGAACAAGAAGAATCATGGTTTCTTTTCTTTTGATGGCAAGATGCACTTGCCTATGGTGGAGTTAAAGGGTTTTAAGAGGAAGAAGAAGAAGAAGAGGATGCTGGTGGTGTTGATGTTAATGAAGAGAGAGAATGGTAGGTAAGATTATTAATGGGTGGTAGTGTGGTGGAGGTAAGGGATAGTGTAGGTTAAAGTGATCCATAGCAATTCCGACCAAAGCAAGCCAGGCCGAACCCTCCAAGGGCCCATCTCCTATGAAATAATAATAATAATAATAATAATAATAAAAAAAATTAAACCCAAATCCGTAATGCAACCCAATAAGTTAATAAAGTCGGCCCAAGGCCAAATACGGGAAATACAGGAAAATAATTACCAGAAAATTCAAGAAAATTCCAAATGCGCACAGGAATACGAAATACGGGAACCGAAGGTGACAGAAACTCTCTGGTGAGGCTGCTACCATCTCCTCCTATTCTGTACTTGGTGCAACCCCTACCCTAACACTCATTACTCACTCTAGGGTTCTCATCTATATTTAATTATCAAAATTATATACAATTACTTCCTAACCATACTCTAAACTATTAACACAATACTCAAGGATACTGACCAATTGCAAGTAACCAAGCCATCACACTACGAAGAACCTATAATGAAATGAGACTCTACATGGACCTGGACTAAAGAACTGAAAGTATCCCTACTCCTAAGCTAATTGATGATGGAATAGATTCTATAATAATAGAAGTAAAATGATGGAGATGACATGTTAGGACCCTTCTCAAGATACAATCTGATAATCATACGCGTCTGTCCAAAATCACGATACTCAGAATCCTCGCCATACCAGTAAGCAAGGCTGCGATAAACGGTAGATTCCATAACTAGGTATGCACCTCTATAATCATGTCGTCTGGAATCCTCTCTACGCCGACTAATATAGCTGCAAGAAATCCCAAATCTCATAACCAAGATATGTACATCCGAAGTCAGGTCTCTACGTTTCTGCCACACCGGCTAATATAGCTGCGATAAACTCCAGGTTCCATAACCAAGTAGATGTTTTAACTTCCATGTTATTTCTGTCAACATATGTTATCAGAAGATACCGTAACTCAGACCATAAAATTCATCTCGATATGAAAATCAAAATCAACGATGATCTATCAGAATCAAATTCAACAACAAGGAACAAGGGTGAACAGAAACAAGAGAAAAGGATTTCAAATTGACGTTCAAAATAAGATTCTCAAGTCCCAGGAATCTCTTAAGAAATCATAACTGTGATTGAGTAACTCCTATCGTAACCTAGAACCTATATCCTAACCGCAGGCTCGTAATTAGTACTCTAAGTCGAGTACCATTACGAAATCGTATTAGTTGCGGCGCAGACCTGCATGGACAACCACAAAAACGTGTCACGACCCGTACCCTGTTTAGAGGAAGAGCATGTAGGTACGTCCAGTCTATGCTGCAGAGTCGGCGGTAGAACGCTGTATAGGTCAACTAGAATATATAACATCTAGACACAAAGTATATAACTTGTCATCTCCGCACGGAGGAATATAATATAAACTCAATCATAAGACATCTAAGGAAGATAAGCACGAATATGATAAAGATACGATAGAAATAGATAAACTGAAATAAATGCAAGTCATAGACAGAAGTTCGTAATTTAAGACATAATACAAGATCCTAAATAAAATATACTACAAGTCTTAAATATCTAGCTTGAATGCAATCCAGTCAAACCTAACTAAACTAGGTCACTACAGGCGGTGTGTCCTCTACGAGCACCATCTCCATTGGAAGATCCAAGTTGTAGTCTCCGTCTATGCCAAACCCATAAAAGGTCTAGCAATCAACAACTAAATCCTCTATAAAATCAACGGGGGTTATCCTGTCAGGATATGAGCAAGTACAAATGCCAACAACAGTTCTATGTGAATTGACAAATACTATAAGAGACAATTATAATAAAATACAAGATGAAATATCAAGACTAGAAGTAAAACAGTACAGATGAATAGGATATCATGTCAGGGTGTGACAATACTAGAATGTAAAGTAGTACAGGAATATCTGATGTACAATATAAATATAAACAGTGTCTTGAGATATTAGAGCATTATGTGATCGGCTTAGGTCTGGATCAGGCTGTTCCATTTGACCAGCTATGAACAAGAAATATATATATAGGATCAGGTCGACCAAAATGGAAAGCTATGCACAGGATGTATCAGGTCAGGCTATACCCTACATTGGGTAAGAGTGGAGCTATGCACATGAAGTGACAGGAGGGCTAATAACCTCTAATAACTCTCCATCCCCGAAAAGTATAATGGATCCAACCATGACACGTCATGACACGGGATTCAAAAGTGGGGGCCAACCCACTCCCAAATTGGTGTCTATATAAGTAAAGAAAACAAGATCGAACAATTGTAGAAGCATGAAAAAGAATGGTAATTCATATGCGGTCCAGATTCAGCATGAAGCTCCATGCGGCTTAAAAGCTTGAAGAGTTTTATTCGGCTCGAAAAGTCCCAGAGAGCCGCATACGACTCAGGAATTTTATGTGGCTCAGGAAGAGCCATGTGGCCTCATACGGCTCAAAACAGGCCGATTACAGCTGGCCATAATTACTTTCTGCAGCAGGCCATTAAATGCTCTGACATAAAGTGACAATTCTGACGGCTCTGACATAATGAAGAGACGCGTCATGCTTATCAAAAGACGAGAAAATCTCTGGGATAGCCGGCGTAGTTCACAAAATCCAAAATAGTTCTCTATGCGGACCGCCTGGGCCACCCTTATGCGGCTCGATTGTGGGGGCCACCCTTATGCGGCTCGGTTGTGGGGGGGCACCCTTATGCGGTTCAGTTGGGGGGCCACCCTTATGCGGCTCAGTTGTGAGGCCATCCTCATGCGGCTCGGTTGTAGGGGCCACCCCTATGCGACTCGGTTGTGAGGCCATCCTCATGCAACTCGGTTGTGGGGGCCACCCCCATACGGCTTGGTTGTGAGGCCATCCTCATGCGGCTCGGTTGTGAGGCCACCCTTATGCGGCTCAGTTGTGAGGCCATCCTCATGCGGCTCGGTTGTAGGGGCCACCCGCATACGGCTCGGTTGTAGGGGCCACCCGCATACGGCTCGGTTGTGAGGCCATCCTCATACGGCTCGGTGAGGCCATACTCATGCGGCTCGGTTGTGAGGCCACCCTCATGCGGCTCAGTCGTGAGGCCATCCTCCAGCGGCTCAGTTGTGAGGCCACCCTCATGCGGCTCAGTTGTGAGACCATCCTCATGCGGTTCAGTTATGAGGCCACCCTCATGCGGCTCTACCAAGATGCACCATTCATGCGGCTCGCAGCATAATAGCGGTTGGGACACGTGGCAGAAGATTGACTAAGACTTATCCATTTGGATTTATGGCAACCGACAAATCATAACAATACAGATTTATTGCAACCAACACAACAGCCCAGATTGATTTCCAACAAACAGATCAAGGTTAATCTTAACTAATCTCCAACTGCCCACTTTTCAAGGTGCAGTTATTGCACACCCCACTCAACACAAAGTCCTATAAATAGCATGGGATTATTTCTTTACACACACACAGAGCAGGAGATATATACAGAGAAAAAGCACATACAGAGAAATACGCAGAGAGAGAGAGAGAGAGAGAGAGAGAGAGAGAGAGAGAGAGAGAGAGTACTTTTTTGCCGGAGCCAAGGCCGCGTTCGATCGTTCAAGGAGTAAGGCAGAGTTGATATCACTTTCTCGAGCCTCTATCGTCACCCCCCAGAATCAAAAACTAAACAATTGTACTTAGATTGCTTTTCCTAAGTTTTGTTCCTAGGCTCTCTTTATACGAGCGAGTTTGTATTGTGAATCAAAGTTCAGTCCTCCCACAAAACTGTTATGTCTTAGATAATCAATGGTAAACACGATGGCAACTCTGCTGGGGACTAACTTCTCCACTGCTGAGAAGTTGGTGACGCAATCGGACGCATCCAAACATGGCTCCACGCAACAGATGCTGGTCGTCTGCTTCGACCAGCAGATGTTTGAAGAAATGCTCTCCGACGGGAGCGCTGGCCCGGTCCAGAAGCGAGCCCGTACAAAGAAGGCCCACATGGAGTGGAGGCCCAAATCATTTGCTCCTCTCCAAGCTCTGGAAGAAGTATTCTCTGCTGCCCAAGACGGCAGAGAAGACTCGCATGCGGCCCCACTTCAGACCGTAGAGCACTCTTCTGTCCCCAAGTCCGGTAGAGGAAAACACTACGATGTTGGACTTGCTGGGGCAAAGAGGGACTCTATGCGGTCCATAAAAGCCGCATAAGGGTGCCAGCCGCATGAAGACTCATGCGGCCACAAAAGCCAGCCGCATACAGAAGGCTCATGCGGCCAAAACTTTCAGTCGCATGGAGGAGGCTCATGCGGCTACAGCTTCCAGCCGCATGCAAACTGCTCAAGCGGCCATAGCTTCCAGCCGCTTACAAACTGCTCAAGCGGCCACAATTGCCAGCCGCATGCAGACTGCTCATGCGGCCACAAATGCCAGCTGTATGCAGACAGCCTATGCGGCCACCAATCCCAGCCGCAGACCATTTGCTCCATGCAGCTCGGGTTCAGTCTTCAACCGCCTCTCATGTGGTCATGACCTCAGATGCTCCTATAAAGATGTGCCAGACTCTGTGCGACACAATTTGGACTCTTCCTACTATGCACCCTTGGACGTTAGAGGAAAGAAGTCTAGGGTAGCGCGGGCTCGTCGAGCTCAGTCAGCTGTCCCAACCTCTGACCATCAGAGAGCTCCACTTACTGTTAGACGGGCCTCTGATGGAAAGTTGTACAGAACCGACCGTGTCCAGCCCCCGGCAGCAAACGGACATAGTGGTTTCCAAGAGTCTCCCAATCAGGAAGCAAACATGGTGCCAACACACTCGTGTGTTCGGGACTCCTGGGCCCACAAAATCAGTGACTTACATGATGTGATTCTTCACAAGTGCAAGGAAAGAGAAGAAAGCTTGGTGTGCACAGAGTCCTTTCGTAGACATCACTGCACTCAAGTCATTGTCAACTGCTGCTGCAGCAAGACGGCAATACAAGAGGACTGGCAGTCCATCTTCCAACGACTGTAGCAGCCAGGACCGGTCCTGCAACAAAGCTCAGGAGACGAGGCACTTCATGTCGCCTCCTACAATTCTACTCAGAAGATCCTTACCGACAAGGCGGAGAAGAAGATAAATGTTTCCAGCCCGACGATCTCAACCAGCGTGGCCAGAAAACTCGCGTCCAAGCGGCTGTCCACAACCACCTCAGGAGGAGTTTACAAGGGCACCCGCTCAAAGACGAAATCTTCAACACTGGGGGATTCGTCAACTGTACCTCAGGGGGTAGCCGAAGCTGGGGTTAGCACTCCCCGGAACATCCACGATAATCCGGTGTTCCAAGAAGATCAACCAGGGGAGACAGTTCCCTCCACAGATGCAACAGAACCAGACGCCCCTGGAAACATCCGTGGGTCCCAAGATGAAGCAACCTCCGATGCAGGGGGTAGCACTTCCTTCGAGTCTTAACCGGAGGAGAATATTCCTACATATCCCGACGACTTCTCTATTCGGGGGTATGATTCGGAGAGCACATCCTCCATAGTTCCTTCCACTGTTCCCCGTGAGAGAACAATATTTATTACTGAGAATGACCAGGACGGTCCCAGCGACCGACATCGCCTCGACACTCTTGAGGCCATACTTCATACCTTGGTCAAATCAGTAGACGAGATTAAGGCAGCCCTGCCGACTCTCCAAGGAAGGACGCCTAGCCAGGCAAGCATCGGTCCCGCCGTCAATGCGGACTCAAACACAACTATACCAACCCCGGGTGACAATCCACCTGGGATGTCGGCTCCCACCGCTGCAGACGAGGCTTGGGAGGTAAAAAGAGAGGTCCAAGAGCTTCGGGCAATATTTTACGCCCAAAAAAACTCTCAGGACCTCAGGATACGACAACCGTATCCCGCTGCATGGAGAGATGTCCCCTTCCCTCCTCGGTACAAGCCATTCAAAATTAATCCATATGATGGGAAGACCTCTGCAAGACGATACGTGACGTACTTTGAGGTCACAACAGATCATCTGGCGCATGACGACGCCATTCTTACACGATTGTTCATCGGGGCATTGGAGGGAGTCGCATTCGACTGGTACCGCAATTTGTCGGACAACTGCATCCATTCCTTTGCTGGCTTCAAACGGATGTTCTTGGAGATGTTCTATGAGGTGGGGCAAGATGTGACCATGTCAACCCTCATGGACGTTGTCCAAGGAGAGAAGAAGCTGACAAGAAACTACATTGAGCGGTTTCACCAAACCGCGATGAAGTTGCCCTCCGGTAACTCGGACTCCTCCTTAATTGAAATTTGCCAAAAGAGGCGGCTCCCCACAATCAGCCTCTGGATGGACGAAAGTCAATTTAAGGACTGAAAGACTTTCATCATCAGCGCCACTAGCACAAAAGACAAGTTGAAGAAAGCTCGCCAATTAGGATTGTATATCTCGGATGCGAAGGACAAGGGCAAATGCCCTAATACAAACAACAACAATGGTGGTACTTCCTCTACCAACCGAGACAACAAGGGCAAACAGGCTATAGTGGCCGACACAGCCCAGAAGACTGAACCGAAGCCGGCAGAGAAGCAGTGGCCGCAGATGACTTACTCCTTCGAAGACAGCCATGTCAAGCCCATCCTTGACATGCTCGTACAAGGAGATCGAATTCATCTCCCTCCTCCAAGGTGTGAACCTCGTCAAGCCGAGATGGAGAACCCAAAATACTGTCACTACCATCGCTATGTCCACCATGCCACTCAAGACTGCTTCCAACTGAAGCGGTATATCCAAAACCTCATCGATTCCAAAGCCATGGCCATTGATTTCGAGGAGGTGACGGTCGCTGCCAATATGGTGTTAGTCCAATTCGGCAGCTTCCCGCAAACGAGGACTCAAGACGGCGTAGTGCCCGTCCCTCGGGCTAAGATGGAGGTCGCTAATCTTCCACCTTCCCGAGAGCAGGCTTCTGGTCTAGTGCCTCTCACCACATCATGAGGGAAGGTCATGTGGGTCCATCCGAACCTGGTACCTGAAGTGACTCAGCCCGCACCACCCTCTACCGGCAAGAAGAAGGGTGGGAAAGTCAAGTTCTGCCGTACAATCTCGACAGATGTCGAAGAAGCTACGGCTGTCGTCACCCGATCTGGTGCACAATCCCAACCTATACCGGGTAACTCGACTGAAGAACGCCAGTCGGCCGCTGCTGACGCTCCAGGACCTTCTCAGCCTCCGCCGGCCGATAAGCCTAAGCTAAAGGAGACCCGCTTTGATAAGCCGCTCCGGAAAGACACGCCTCACGGGCTGGAGAAGCCCTACAATTTTTACATTTTGGCACAATTGGCCTATATCGGCTAAGTTGTCATTGTATGAGCTCCTGAGACTCTCCAAAGATGTTCGCATCGCACTAAACGAGGCACTCCAGAATGCCGACGTATATCTGGCTCAGGTCAATCTCACTGGGGAGAGCTCGCTTGCGGATCACCAGGACAGCGCTTGGACAGGGGCCATGCTCAACATTGTGTTCACTTCGCAGGACATGCTTATCAAAACCAACCTACACGATCGTCCTCTGTATTATACTGGATACATCTGCGACGTGAAGGTGGATCGGATGTACATTAATCCCGGTTCTTCGATAAGCATTATCCCGAAGAGCTTGCTTCATCATCTGCGCATCCCTATGCATCGGCTAACTCCTACCAGTACCGCCATCAGTGGTTTCAATTTCGGAAGAAGCTATCCCATCGAAAAGATTCGTCTGAAGTGCCAAATTGGCGACCTTCAGTCGGAAGTAACCTGCTATATCATCGACGCAGACACCTCCTACAATATTCTCCTGAGACGTCCGCGGATACACGATTATATGATCGTGCCCTCCACATTGTACCAGTGCTTCAAGTACGTCGACAAGCACGGCTTTGTGAGGACGAAATTTGCTGACGTTGATCCCTTCAAAGGGGTCGAATCTTATTATTCGGATTCTTGCTTGTACGAGAAATCAAAGAGGCACCTGATCAACGAAGATGTTCAAGAGCAGACGGAGGCCATTGTGGGGTCGGAGGAACCTTTGAGGATCCATCTCCAACCCCGCAAACCAGGCAGGACTGTACCTCTTACAGCTACTCTGCATAGAGAAACAACTAGTCTCCCGGTGCTCACCGCACAGAAGGAGCAGATGACAATCCGACTGCCAAGGTCTGGCCAAGGGCCAAGACCCACGACGGAGCCACTGCTCTGGCCGCATAGACTTCTCTGGCTGCATGCTGTCCTTCATGCCACGTAGGCGTCTCATTAATTGCTCTTGATTTGTTTTGATTTAAAGCCGTCTTTTGGATAAGATCCGAAGAGTCGGCATTAAATATTTGAATTTGCTTTGATGATTCTGAGCATTCTTTTTTGCATGGGTGGGGATAAAATCCCAAGAGTCGGTCTCATCTTCTAGGCAGCACATAATTCGAAGCGTCTATCGGTCTACGTGCCCCCTGTCCGCCTATAAATATGAGTAATTTTTTAGAGAGAAACTCTTTACTCTCTTCTCTTGTTCAAGCCTTTCTCGCCCTAGTTGCCGTCTTCTTCTCCTTCGATCATCGATGGCTCCCAAGACTTCCTCCAGTGCTGCGGTAAAGGGTAAGGGAGCGGCTTCCTCATGCGGCTCGGTGAGGCCATCCTCATGCGGCTCAGTTGAGAGGCCATCCTCATGCGGCTCGGTTGTGGAGGCTACCCCTATGCAGCTCGGTTGTGAGGCCATCCTCATGCGGCTCAGTTGTGAGGCCACACTCATGCGGCTCTGCCAGGATGCCCCGTTCATGCTGCTCATAGCATAATGGCAGTTGGGACACATGGCAGAAGATTGACTAAGACTTATCCACACGGATTGATTGCAACCAACAAATCATAACAATGCAGATTTATTGCAACAAACACAACAGCCCAGATTGATTTCCAACAGACAGATCAAGGTTAATCTTAACTAATCCCCAACTGCCCACTTTTCAAGGCACAGTTACTGCACACCCCACTCATCACAATGTCCTATAAATAGCAGAAGATTATTCCTTTGCACACATAGAGAAAAACACACAGAGCAGGAGATATACACAGAGAAAAAACACATACAGAGCAATACACAGAGAGAGAGAGGGAGAGCACTTCTTCGCCGGAGCCAAGGCGGCGTTCGATCGTCCAAGGAGTAAGGCAGAGTTGATATCACTTTCCCGAGCCTCTACCGTCACCCCCCAGAATCAAAAACTAAACAATTGTACTTAGATTGCTTTTCCTAGGTTTTGTTCCTAGGCTCTCTTTGTACGAGCGAGTTTGTATTGTGAATCAAAGTTCAGTCCTTCCATAAAACTGTTCTGTTCTTAGATAATTAATGGCAAACACGATGGTGACTCTGCTCACACTGATGTTCCGTCCGCAGATGGTGTAATTCCACCAGAAAAGATACCTTACTTCATCAATAAAGGTCTATTTTTGATCTACCTCGAGCTTAATAAGCTTTGTACAATGTATGCTATAGAATACGGTATAGGCACCAACCTACACCCACAGGTGACAAATGTCTACACCGCAAACCAACTTACTCCCGTGGAAGACGCTTGCTTCATAGTCGAGGGAGAGGATCATCCAATCGTCTTCGGCCGGAAGAATGATCCACAGCCCTTCAGGATAGAAGAAGTTGATCTCGAACCCGACACCGGAAGACTGCCCCTTTATCTGTATAGCTCCCGATCCAAGTACCTCATGCAAAAACAGGGGTATGATCTGGAGACTATGCCAGGCTTAAACTACGACACTGGTCGGCGGCTACCCTTACAGTTGCCAGTCCCGGCGAGGAAACCACGAGATTATTACAACAAGACCAGATGTGGGCTAGGTTATGTTACACCTGTAATAACTCCTAAAAGCTCAGATGAGGAATGTGACTGGCATTCACACTCAACCGGATCACCAACTTCTGATTCGGATGTCAGCACCGGGGACGTATTCAGGCAAGCTCTGTCTGTCAATATGGCATTTGCTGATGCCTACGAAGAAGACAAAGACGTACCCGAACTTCTCGAGTTAGAATCTTGGGTCCAGCAACTAGATGCACAGTGGAAGAAACGCTTCAAACTCCGTGAACCTCCCACTGAAGATGAGGTTATGGAAGTTGACCTCAGCGATGAGTCCTCTCCAAAGCCAATCTTCGTCAGCAAAAGCCTGACAGATGAAGAGCGGAAGGCGCTTTTACAACTCGTCAGAGAGTACATTAACGTGTTCGCCTATAGCTATGAAGACATGCCAGGTCTAAACCCCGAAGTTGTACTTTATAAACTCAACATTCATCCAGACGCAAAGTCGGTTAAGCAACAGCAAAGACGTTTCCGCCCGGATATCATGAATTCTATTAAAGCTGAGGTCAACAAACTGATAGCCAGTGGCTTCATCCGGGAGGAGCAACATCCAGACTGGGTCGCCAATATAGTACCAGTCCTCAAGAAGAATGGGAAGATTCGAATTTGCATCGACTTCCGAAATCTAAACGAAACATGTCCTAAAGATGAGTTCCCTCTTCCCATCACAGACATCATGATCGACAACACATATGGCTTTGAGCGCATGTCATTCATGGATGGCTTCTCAGGATATAACCAAATCAAGATGTTTTCTGACGACAAAAAGCATACATCATTTCGAACACCGATTGGCGTATACTGTTACACAGTCATGCCCTTCGGTTTAAAGAATGCCGGTACCACATATCAAAGAGCCATGAGTGTCATCTTCAGAGATTACCTGCGTAAGACCGTGGAGTGTTATGTTGATGACATTGCTGTCAAAAGCCGCTCTAAGGGAGACCGTCTGCAGGATCTGAGGACGGTATTCGACCTGATGCGAGCGCACAACTTAAAGATGAATCCTACCAAATCTTTTTTAGGCGTATCTAGTAGAAAATTCTTGGGTTTTATCATTACTGCCCAGGGAATTCATATAGATCCGAAGAAGACGAAGGCAATCATAGAGATGGATCCCCCGAAAAATCTCCGTGAACTCCGAGGCCTTCAAGGGAGGCTAGCTTACATCAGGAGGTGCATCTCTAACCTCTCCGGGCGATGTCAACCATTCACCCACCTCATGAAGAAGGGCGTCTCATTCGTATGGGATAAGGAGTGCCAACGTACGTTCGACAACATCAAAGAATATCTGTCAAATCCTCCAGTTCTGGTCGCCCCGGTTGCTGGAAAGCTGTTCTTGTTTTATGTACGAGCGATGGAGCATTCCCTCGGTGCTCTACTAGCACAAAACAATGACGCGGGGCATGAACAAGCTATCTATTACCTCAGTCCAATGATGATTGGGCCTGAGCATAGATACACCGCCGTGGAGAAGGAATGTCTTGCTCTAGTATTCGCTATCCAGAAGATGCGACACTATGTTACAGGACAAACCATCCATGTCATATCAAGAGTAAACCCCCTCAGGGTCATCATGACCAAGCCGGGTGCACTCAGCTCTCGCCTCGCTACCTGGGCGATATTATTGTCTCCCTACCACATGATCTTCGTCCCGTAAAAGGCCGTCAAAGGTCAAGCTCTGGCGGACTTTTTAGCAGCCCATCCAAGTTCGGAGTCAACCAGAATATATGAAGAGATTCCAGACGAGGTCGCCAATTCAAACATGGCTTCCGATGATTCCGTCTGGCGAATTATGGCATTTGCCCCCGATTATAATTTAGTGTATTTTTTATTTTTAATTGAATAGTTTATATTTAATCTTCTAGGAATTTTTAGAAATTTTTTGGAATTATTTTGACTGGGAAAACCTATTTTCTAGGACTTCTGGAATTTATTATGCTAGCCTAAGAGCAAATATTAACCCCGAATATTTTTTTAGGGTTCATTATGCTATTTTATATTTTCTAGAATTTTTCCATAATTTTTGGCAATATTTAAGTATTTATTTATTATGGTTTATATATTTTTAAAGGCTTCCAATATTTATTATGAGATCATTTGGGGCTAATATAAGACTAATTATTGTTATTTTGACTCTAGGGGATTAATTATAATTTCTATAATTTTCTACGATTTTTTTAGAATTTTTAGGAATTAATTTGGATTTATTTGAGTTTAATTTGATTTATAAAGCAGTTTCAGTAATTATTTATCCAGTCAGCGCACTGTCAGCGTACAGTCAGCGCAGGCTAGCCCACCCGTCAGCTACCCGCTGAATGGGGGTGGGCCCGCCTGTCAGTCAGCATAGCTGCTGACTCAGCCCGTATTTGTTAAGTCGGCTCAAACCGACTTCATATCGGCTTATGTGAAGCCGCATTGATATCTGACCGTCCATCATTTTGAGCGGGTGAGAGGAGATGCTGCCATGTGTCCCTAGCCGCCCACAACTCAGCTGAGCCGTCCCTATATATATATATATATATATATATATATATATATATTCTATTTGTGGATTTCGAGAAAACCCTAGATTATTAGCAGCCGACTTTTGGAGTTTTAATCCCGGTGATCCCCCGACTTCCCGAGGTGATTCCCGCCAATCCCGACCTCCTTTTGGCGCGCCATTTTTTTGTTGGATTCGTATTGAGGTAATCTCTCTAAATATGTAATTTATTTTCATAATTTTTGAACCTAAATTTCTGGAAAATTCGTAGAGTGTCGGTTGTCCGAAACTTGACGCGTTTTGGTGTTTTCGAGATTTCGGGAGAACCTGAAATCGAAATCACGAACCGTTTGAAGTTTCGAAAAGCTAACACAGAGCCCTACGACATATATTTTTTCCAAAAATTATTTTGTTTATTTAGTATTTAGTTTTTCTGTTGAACTCAGAACTGATCGGTTGATCTCCGTTTTGGTCACGATTAGCCATAACGGTGATATCTTTTGACCAAAGCATGATTTTGCAGCACGGTTGATTCCAGCACACTCGTGGCACTGAAATCTACCAAGGTGCACTTTTAAAATCTAGAGTTCACAGCGTTTGACCGAAAAGTCAATGGTACGTCTCGATTTGCGTGCCATAGTTTTCGAAATTGAGAAACACAACTTTTGATGGTGAAACTTGCATATTTAGATTATATTCAGATTATTATTAGGTTAAAATTGGTTTTTAAGTGAATTATTATAGAATTAATTATTATTAGATTAGTAACCAACTAGCCACTATTTAGAACTAGAACATTAGAATTGATTTGTGGTTTTCGTGCACTGTTCGTGGTGCGATGTATGTTGTAGGTTCACAGCTTTAGATCGGCATTTCCCTCATCCTCTACTTATGGCTACGATTTGTGTAAAGATTCAGGCAAGTACAATATTATAATTATGTTTTAGTTCATTATAATGTTTACTCTATAGTTTCTTATTTGATATCCCGTTGAGTCATTGCTTGATATTCCATTGAGACACAATTATGACATGTCATATCCTTCTTGGTGTATCATTGACCGTTATTGATTGTTAGAGAGTCGGGAGGGGAAATACTCGATAAATACGTGAACAAACCCAATTACCGTTACCGAATGATAGCTAAGTCATACACACCCACGTATGAGTTAGCCGTACCAATTACTTAATGATAGCCATCGTATGATGTGCCGTATTAGCCCAGCCGTTCACGTATTTGAAGGTATTTCACACACATAGTGGTTTCTATTTTTTTTATTATCTAGTCCATTATCTTGTCAGTTTATATCCTGTTAGTTCTTGTCTTGCTAGTTCTTTTATATTCTTTACCTTCATGGTTTCTCGCTTGTTCTAACTTATTTTGGACTAAAAACATTAATTGCAATATGGTTGTACTCTGCTCCTTTTCTGATTGGATCGTTGTTGTAGGTAAGGAAGAGTATCTCTAGCACTTTATGTTATGGACCAGCAGTGGGTAGTGCTGACTTTGTTGGTACCGAGACTCAGGAGCCATGGATGATCTCTGGAGGGATCTAGATTTACATTTATGCATGTCTTAGTTTATTTATTAGAAGGATCAGATTTGTTCATGGATGGACGATATTTTACTGTTCTGGATTTCAGTCTCTTTGTCATTAGATTTGGATATTATTATTTCATTATCTATCGTACTCTTATTCTCCTTGGTTTGTGTCACTGGTGAGTATGATTTGTATGTGTGTTCTATTATATCTGTGGAGGATGTTATTGTGTGTACTAGACAGCGTTCTACCGCCGATATCGCGGCGTAGGCTGGGCTTGGACACGAAATCGTACTCGGTTATCTGGGAGCAGGTCGTGACAAGTTTTTATGGTGGCCGATGCAGGTCCATTTTCGCAAAATTATGCGAACTCGTGGTAGTACTTAAGTTAGTCGTACTACTGCAGGCCTGCGAATAAGATTAGATTTTAAGGACATCCTCCACATGTTTGATTATTGATCTCCACCTTTGACTTTAACCTTTCTTGATTTGCATCCTGCTTGAAATCTTTCTGCCGTTTAACGCTTTTCTTTTGTTACAGCTAATGGATTCTCAAGACAGGAATAATGCTTTCCTGAACACCCCACCGACTTACGGAGGCCGCTTTACCTACTTAGATGAAACACCCCAGCTGCAGACTACAAGATTTCGTCGTGATGACATCCCACCACCTCCTCAGTTCCCTTCACCGACTTTGCCACCAGCACGGTTTTCTCCACCGGTACCTTTCCATCATCCTGCACTCTACCAGCAGCCTGCACCATACCACCAGCCTGTACCTTTCTATCAGCCTGCACCTCTTCCGCATCCAGCACTAGTTCTGCCTCCAGCACCTGCGCTGGACAACGCTACGCTTTTTGGGGTCTTTCAGCAGCTCATGACTTCCCAGATACGGCAGGCTGACATTTTTCGTGATACACCGAGGGAGGCTCTTCAGACTAGGAAGGCTCCCCCGCTGCGCCCCGGCACCTCCAAAATTTTTACAGACCTCAGTCCCTGGGAATTCAAGGGTACGGAGGGAATTCTCTACGCCAACGACTGGTTGGAGAATGTGGACCGCAATCTCCGGAGGGCCCGAATCCCCGAAGACCAGAAGGTTGATAATACTAGCATGCAGCTCTATGACATCGCCTGCACGTGGTATAGAGACGAGCCTCGGTTCATCGTGCCAGATGTGACTTGGGAGGAGTTCAAAGTGATGTTCAAGACAAAGTTCTATCCTAAAGCAGCCTGAGAAGAGTTGAAGAACGAGTTCGAGAGCTTGGATCAGGGCAACCTCTCCGTCGACGAGTACACCGCCGAGTTCTCCCGCCTCAGCCGCTTCGCAGATGCCATGACCCCTGCAGCCAAAGCCAAGAAGTTCAGGAAGGGGCTTTCATATGAAATTTGCATAGCCATCGCCACTAGCCAGGCCACAACTTACGAGAGGATCTTGAAGGTCGCACAGGCGGTAGAAACAGAATTGAAGCGTAAGCAAAAGAGAGATAGAGACGCAAATGGAGGACTGAACAACCAATTGAGATCGGCAAAACGTCCCAATATTCCGGAGGAGACTTTACCCCAGCACTATCACCCGCAGCCTCGTTCCCTACAACAACAAAATCAGATCCAGCCGATTATTACATGCTCCTACTGTCGGGGGCCAGGTCATCATTTTGATCACTGTCGCAAAAGGTTACGACAATGCTTATCGTGTGGATCAGCTACGCACCAAGTGAAAGAATGTCCAACATCATTTATTCGTCAAGGCCAAACACCTACTCAGGGAGGACAAGGAGGATTGCAGTAGCAAGGACAAGATCAAGCATTTGTAGCGGTGACCCGACCTGAAGGTATATGTAGTTAACTAAGTTCCATAAAGGCTTTCCATAGTTATAGTTAGCATGTATGCTTGGTTAATGCTAGATTAGTAACCTTAGATTTTTCACCCTTCCATCATATAGACTAGGAATTATTTTAGAGTTTGCCTGTAGAAGTTATTTAGTATGACCTATTAATTTTTGAGGACAAAAATATTTTAAGGGGGATAGTATGTGGCATCTGCTCCCGATTATAATTTAGTGATATATTTTTTATTTTTAATTGAATAGTTTATATTTAATCTTCTAGGAATTTTTAGGAATTTTTTGGAATTATTTTGATTGGGAAAACCTATTTTCTAGGACTTCTGGAATTTATTGTGCTAGCCTAAGAGCAAATATTGACCCCAAATATTTTTCTAGGGTTCATTATGCTATTTTATATTTTCTAGAATTTTTCCATAATTTTTGGCAATATTTAAGTATTTATTTATTATGGTTTATATTTTTTAAAGGCTTCCAATATTTATTATGAGGTCATTTTGGGCTAATATGAGACTAATTATTGTTATTTTGACTCTAGGGGATTAATTATAATTTCTATAATTTTCTACGATTTTTCTAGAATTTTTAGGAATTTATTTGATTTTATTTGAGTTTAATTTGATTTATAAAGCAGTTTCAGTAATTATTTATCCAGTCAGCGCACTGTCAGCGCACAGTCAGCACAGGCTGGCCCACCCGTCAGCCACCCGCTGAATGGGGGTGGGCCCGCCTGTCAGTCAGCATAGCTGCTGACTCAGCCCGTATTTGTTAAGTCGGCTCAAACCGACTTCATATCGGCTTAAGTGAAGCCGCATTGATATCTGACCGTCCATCCTTTTGAGCGGGTGAGAGGAGATGCTGCCACGTGTCCCTAGCCGCCCACAACTCAGCTGAGCCGTCCCTATATATATATATTCTATTTGCGGATTTCGAGAAAACCCTAGATTATTAGCAGCCGACTTTTGGAGTTTTAATCCCGGTGATCCCCCGACTTCCCGAGGTGATTCCCGCCAACCCCGACCTCCTTTTGGCGCGCCGTTTTTTTTGTTGGATTCGTATTGAGGTAATCTCTCTAAATATGTAATTTATTTTCATAATTTCTGAACCTAAATTTATAGAAAATTCGTAGAGTGTCGGTTGTCCGAAACTTGATGCGTTTCGGTATTTTCGAGATTCCGGGAGAACTAGAAATCGAATTCATGAACCGTTTGAAGTTTCGGAAAGCTAACATAGAGCCCTACGACATATATTTTTCCCAGAAATTATTTCATTTATTTAGTATTTTAGTTTTTCTGTTGAACTCAGAACTGATCGGTTGATCTCCGTTTTGGTCACGATTAGCCATAACGGCGATATCTTTTGACCAAAGCGTAATTTTGTGGCACGGTCGATTCCAGCGCACTCGTGGCGCTGAAATCTACCAAGGTGCACTTTTAAAATCTATAGTTCACAGCATTTGACTAAAAAGTTAACGGTACGTCTCGATTTGCGTGCCATAGTTTCCAAAATTGATAAACACGACTTTTGATGGCCAAACTTGCATATTTAGATTATATTCAGATTTTATTAGGTTAAATTAGGTTTTTAAGTGAATTATTATAGAATTAATTATTATTAGATTAGTAACCAACTAGCCACTATTTAGAACTAGAACATTAGAATTGATTTGTGGTTTTCGTGCACTATTCGTGGTGCGATGTATGTTATAGGTTCACAGCTCTAGATCGGCATTTCTTTCATCCTCTACTTATGGCTACGGTTTGTGTAAGGATTCAGGCAAGTATAGTATTGTAATTATGTTTTAGTTCATTATAATGTTTACTCTATAGTTTCTTATTTGATATCCCGTTGAGTCATTGCTTGATATTCCATTGAGACACAATTGTGACATGTCATATCCTTCTCGGTGTATCATTGACCGTTATTGATTGTTAGAGAGTCGGAAGGGGAAATACTCGATAAATACGTGAACAAACCCAATTACCGTTACCGAATGATAGCTAAGTCATACACACCCACGTATGAGTTAGCCGTACCAATTACTGAATGATAGCCATCGTATGATGTGCCGTATTAGCCCAGCCGTTCACGTATTTGAAGGTATTTCACACACATAGTGGTTTCTATTTTTTCCTTTATCTAGTCCATTATCTTGTCAGTTCATATCCTGTTAGTTCTTGTCTTGCTAGTTCTTTTATATTCTTTACCTTCATGGTTTTTCGTTTGTTCTAACTTATTTTGGACTAACAACATTAATTGTAATATGGTTGTACTCTGCTCCTTTCCTGATTGGATCGTTGTTGTAGGTGAGGAAGAGTATCTCTAGCACTTCATGTTATGGACCAGCAGTGGGTAGTGCTGACTTTGTTGGTACCGAGACTCAGGAGCCATGGATGATCTCTGGAGGGATCTAGATTTACATTTATGCATGTCTTAGTTATTTCTTAGAAGGATCAGATTTGTTCATGGATGGACGATATTTTACTGTTCTGGATTTCAGTCTCTTTGTCATTAGATTTGGATATTATTATTTTATTATCTATCGTACTCTTATTCTCCTTGGTCTGTGTCACTGCTGAGTACGATTTGTATGTGTGTTCTATTGTATCTGTGGAGGATGTTATTTTGTGTACTAGACAGCGTTCTACCGCCGATACCGCGGCGTAGGCTGGGCTTGGACACGAACTCGTACTCGATTATCCGGGAGCGGGTCGTGACACAAATGTTCTTCGACGGTGCTTCAAGAACCGGGCCCAAGGGCAACATCGTCGTTGGAGTCGGAGTGGTACTGATTTCTTCCTCTAGCTTGGTGATCAACCGGGCATATTCCCTTACAGAATCCTGCTTGAACAACGTGGCCGAATACAACGCCTTGGTTATCGGCCTCCGACTTGCAAAACAACTGGAGGTAGAGTACCTAGAGGCATATGGCGATTCACAATTAATCGTCAACCAGATCCGGGGTTCATATAAAGTTCGTCATAAAGACATGGTCCCCTATCATCAGGTAGCGATCGCCATCATTACGTCTCTGAAAGGGTCCTCATAGAACATGTTCCGAGACTCCGGAACATTGAAGCCGACGCCTTAGTAGGACTGGCCGCTTACCTGGCGGTCCCGAAATATACTCATTATTTGGTAGACGTAATAGGCCATGAGTTAGTCTGTCCGAAGAAAAACGTCCAATTTGTTGAGAGTCATTCTGCCCTGACGGTCGACGAGACACAGGATTGGAGGCTCCCATTTATCGACTTTACAGTTTATGGCATCTTGCCGGAGAATCCGAAAGAAGCCACCTCTATCAGAAGACGTTCTCTCAGATTCTTCTAGGATACTGAGACAAAGATGCTGTATCGGCGATCTTACGATGGACTACTGCTTCGGGGTTTGTCAAATGCAGAAGCCAAAGAAGCGGTACGCGAAGCTCACGATGGCGTTTGTGGGGCCCATCAACCTGGCCCGAAGCTGCAAGATCGCCTTCGTTGCATGGGTTATTACTAGCCTACGATGGTGGCAGACGCGATAGACTATGTAAGAAAGTGCAAAGCCTGTCAGGTGCACACAGATTTCATACACCAACCATCTGAATTCCTACACCCAACGGTGGCATCCTGGCCATTTAAGGCATGGGGAATGGATATCATTGGTCCTATCACCCCACCTTCATCCAGAGGGCACCGCTTCATACTGGCAATTACAGATTACTTCTCCAAATGGGCGAAAGTTGTCCCGTTTGCAGAGGTGAAGACATCAAACGTGATCAGCTTTCTCAAGCATCACGTCATCTATCGCTTCGGACTGCCTCGAAGGATCATCCACGACAATGGTCCGCAGTTCACAAGCCACGCCTTTTATCGGTTTTGGGACAAACATCGGATCTAGAATGTTACTTCAACACCGTACAACCCGGCGGCGAATGGGTTGGCAGAAGCATTCAACAAAACTATAATCAAGCTGCTCAAGAAGTTTGTGTCTTCCAACAAACGCGACTGGAATGAAAAGCTTGGCGAATGCTTATGGGCGTACCGTACTACAGTTCGGACGGCCACCGGGAACACACCATTCTCTCTGGTGTATGGGAGTGAGGCAGTTCTTCCACTGGAGACTCAAATCCCCTCGCTCCGTGTCGCCCTCACCTATCGATTGACGACGGATGATAATTACCGTCGCCGGCTACAAGAATTGGAGGCCTTAGATGAGAAGCGCCTGTTAGCTCAACAACGAATCGATCTTTATCAAGCATGCATCTCTGGAGCCTTCAACAAGAAGGTTAAACTCAGAACATTCCAAGTGGGCAATCTCATTTTGGCAGTTCGGAGGTCGATGGTTATGATTCACTAAACCGCCGGCAAATTCCAGCCAAAGTGGGAAGGCCCATTCATCATCGAGGCTGTCTTCTCCAATGGTGCTTACCACCTCGCAAAACAAAATGGAGACTTGCTCATGATGCCCGTCAACGGCAAGTTCCTGAAGAAGTATTATGTCTAAACGACATCCTCTAAATCTACCGGACAATTAAGTTATGTATCCTTAAGTACCGCTGAACTTACACTCTGGTCACTCCAAATAAATCCATATCGCATCTTCTGGATAGTAAGTCATGTATGATCATACCTCTGAACTTCCTTCCTAAAAGAGCATCTTCCTCATGATCTATTACCCGCGCTTTCAGTGCATAAAAAGGGTAACAGATCTGCAAATTTTCCAAAACAACCACGTCGATGTCACCTCTGAGTTGTTTCACTTCCATAAAAAACAAACCACCTCTCACGTAGAACTTCCACATCCATATTACCTCTGAGTTGTTCTATGTACCCTTTATGGTGTCCACTTCTGCCACGTCCTCATTACCTCTGAGTAGGAAGACTCCATTGAAGAAACCCTCATATTTACCACGTCCTCATTACCTCTGAGTAAGTATGTTGGTTTTCTCTTAACTTATTATCCGTACCCAAAACCAGGGTACGCCAAGGATAATAGGCCCACAAATGTCCACAGTTGACCACAAATGTCCACAATTGACCACAAATGTCCACAGTTGACCACAAATGTCCGCAGTTGACCATAAATGCTGTACTAGGTCCCCTAGTACATGCGCATCTTTTCTTATTATCATATGCCTTTGGGGACCAGCTGTTCCATGGCATTCTTTTACCAAATACCAAGAACTTCTATGTCTCACCACAGAATCGTTCTAGGTATCTATATCAAACTTATTATCCATACCTAAAACCAGGGTATGCTAAGGGTAATAGGTCCACAAAAAGTCCCCCAGTGGGGCAAACATCATAATACTAAAAATAAGGTACAAGCACAATAGATGATGGATTGTGTAAACAAAGCCATTTATTGAAAAAAATAAAAGTACTACATGTTCAGGGACCGCGTCCCTATCAAAATGAAGGAAAATAACAAAGAAAGAAAGGAAAAAGGCCCACTACGGTTCGGCGACACATAATTCTCTAAGACGTTCCTTCAGCACGGCCGTCGACCGCTCAAACCGCCGCTTGGCCCGACGCTCGACCTCCTGACTCAACCGCTCCGTATCCTCCAGATGTGCGTGAGCCTGCCAGCCCTCTTCAAGCCTCTTCAGAGCACGCTCCAAGCCAGTAGAAGTACGGGTGACCTTGTCGGCATCCCGAACAATTAGCTCCTTCTCCGTGCGGGCGGCCTCGAGTTTAGATTCCAAGAAAGTCAATTTCCTCTGAAGCTCGAGGATCTGCTCTCTTGTATCAATTATCCCACGGGAGGCGGCCGCTTTCCGAGCAATGCAATCCTCGCCCCTGCGGCTCAACAGATCGTATTGCAGAGACAGATTATAGAGGTCCTTTATTATAATCGGCTTGGACGTATCCCGAGCAACCCTTACCTTCTCCATGGCAGTTATGAGGAAGGCACGCTCCTGATCTATTGCTGAAGATAGATCAACTTGCCGTAATACTTAAAACTGGGCCACAAGCTGATCCGCCTCTAGCAATTTGGGCTCCAGAAGCTCAACTATTCCTGCCCCACCGGGGAGGGTTCTAAGAAGTTCGATCTGGCCACGGGCGCATTGACGGGCCAAGGCAAAAAAGGTCTCCCTCTCCACGGCAGCCTCAATCCCTCGCCTCAGGTGACGGTAAAAACTGTTAACTACATCCTTTGATGATTCATCCAGAACATCCGAAGAAGAAGGCGTCAAAGGAAGAGTAGCTGGCAGCGTCGAAGAAGATGCACCGGAACTTGATGCCCCTGCCACAAGGGAAACAAGTTCCGAACGAAAAGACAGTTGAATAGCGGCCAATTCCTCCTCTGCAGCTCGAAGGATCTGGAGACTCGACAGGGTGGAAAGGTCAACCTCCGGAGCCACATGAACAGAGGAGGGTGCAGGGACCATTTCTTCTCGCCCCGGCCGTTCTGCCGTCTGCTCTCCCGAACTCAATTCAGCGGGAGGTCCCTCAATGTAAGTTGGAGGGGGAGGAGGCACACTCTCTTCCACCAGATCCCCTCTGGCGAACTCTCCCCCGATAATGTCCGTCGTTGGCATTGAAGGAGCAGGACCTATATGTCCAGAGCAACCATCAATCAGTTTAACCCAAAGGATGTGATGATAGAGCAAATGAACCTGCTCACTAGTCAAGATTTGACTTATCTTACTAGGGAAGAGTTGCTGAGGCTGAGGTTCGCTCACAACCATCGCAGCCTCTTCACCAGCGACATCCGAGTCGAATACAGCTGGTTCCTCTGCCCCAGCCACCCCGGAAGGAGATACAACTGGATCAGTGTCACCCAGCTGAAATTCAGCAGTCTCGAGGACGAGTTTAGCAGAGACCACGTCGCCCTGGGTTGGGACGTCAACAACTGGAGGAACCTCAGCCGTCGCTGGGAGAATCCCGGCGGCAAGAATCTCGGCACTCATATCTCTAATTAGAGTAGTTAGAGCCGGGTCGACCGCAGAGGCAGCAGCCGGCTCTGGAAAGTCCCCTTCTCCTGACGCCTACAGAGAAAAAAAAATAATTAGGTCATAGTTCAGGAAAAAGAAGAGATAAAGAAGAAGATGGTTGTAATTCAATTCACCTCCGAGACGACGTCAACATCCTCGCATCTCTCTCTAATGAGCAGCCCGCGAAGCTTAATCGTTGCCCGTTTCATGGAGTAAGTTATGCCGCCAACAATGGACTCACACCTGCTTCGCTTGTATGAAGGACCAGGCACGACAGGCGGCTGATCCGCCACCATATTTTCTGCAGAAGGAAGAGAGTTATCGGGGTCATGCTCGTCATCCTCTTCGTCCGCGTTGGCAGACTCCGAGTCCAGCGCAGCAACCATGTTCTCCCTCTTCTTCCTCGCCTTAGACCCCTGGGGTTCTCCTCCAAGCCAGTACCAGTAATGAAGCTGGTACTCGGGTCAAAACCAACATGAGGCTTGTTCGCTATGACATGGTATAGAGCTGCCAAATACAAGATCTCCCATGACTCTCCAGCATTAGAAACTGAGAAGATGGTACGGGTGTGAACCGTATTATAATAGTGCCAGGCCCTGATGACATCAAGGACGCTACATTCAAAACCCAGGCAAGAGCTGGAACTGTCCAAGAATAGCTGACTATATCCAAACTGTCGAGAGAACCTACTCGGCAAGTAAGGCTCCAAGTAGACAGCATTGCGGTTGCAGTATACCAGGTGGGCGGGACGAATGTTGTGCAACCAAAGGAGCATCTTGTCGGATAAGAAGTGGGGAGGCCCAATACCATCAAGATGTACGACCCTCACTTCCTCAGCAGTAAATTGAGGAACAGACACGAATAAAGTGTATCTGTCCACTTTCGCCAGAGCCATTCGACAGGCACGCATAGTCTCGAAATCCCAAGGCATACGGTGATACTGGAAGATAAAAGCATCGTCAGCAGTTACACCATCTTCGGGGCCAGGCCTCATCAAAGACCGGCAATGCATCAACAACCACCCTATCAGATAATGATAGGGCAGCTCAATGCATTCAAAGTCCTTCGTCATGTCATGGGCGATGACCTTGGACGAGAAAGTGTGAAGGCCACGATATATGCTGTACACCATGGCCGGGAGAATAGCTAGTCTGACCCCGAAGACCTGCTTCACAGCAGGGAGGATAAAGTTGAGGTTGATCCTCTCAATAGAACCAGCCCCTCCTGAAACTATGCAATTCTGTAGCCACACCGTCAGGAATCCTGCCAGAAGAGCCTTCCCGGACAACGGCTGAGTGTCTTGATAAAAATAAGCAAAAGAGTCAGATTGAGTCCCGAACCTGTCACCGGTGGTTCTTACCCTCTTGGCGGTTGACACCTGGTCTTGCATCTCCTCCCGAGTTCAAGGACTTCGGGAAGAAACCCAGCCTGAGGCACCGACCTTAAAAAGATAAGTGAGCCAGGATTTTGTGTGAGGAAGGTTCCCTTCCGAGCTGTCGTTCTTTTTTTTTGACATCTGCTGGCACGTGCTGTGATGACACAACAATTCCCAGTAGACGACAACAAAGCCCGGGAACCTCTCCTCCAACTCCTCGAACTCTTCATTCGTTGGAGTGTACACTTCAAAGACTTTATTTCCCCAAGGCAGCTTGGAGACGTCATGCATCTCGTGGAGAGCAAGCCCCATCTCCCCTACGGGTGTAAAGAAGGTCCCCGTATGACAGTTGTACATCTCCAGCAGGGCTATGAACAATTTCTTGTTTATGGGCAAGCCGTAGCTGGTGTCCCGAATAGCATGGTAGAGTCCAATCTCGCGCAGGAGAATCTCATATTTCCGTACGATCCATGTAGACAGGTTGGTCTACGAAGGGATGGGGTTTACCCAACTCGGTAGCGACAACCGGCCAACGGGATAGGACCCCTTCCTAGCAAGCTGGTTCAGGAAAGTGTCAGCTTGAGAGAACTTGAAGTTGGGACCCTGCACATTCAAGAAATTGCCCGAGGCTAACCCCATCACGTAGCGGCTGACCGGTACCTTGCCCGCATACACTGACCCCAAGTTGTTGTTATAGTGGATGTTGGCCACAAACATTCCAGACCGACTCGGAGTCAAGGAATCCTCCATCTTTCTGTCTATTGGCAGCATGTTGAACCACAACAGTGGAAAGTCACGCTCCATCTGAGGAATATGGATCGCCATTCCGTCAGAAGTAAAACTCTAAATCTCAGCTATATCTAGAACTGGGGAGTTCTTTACAGTTAAGGCATCACCGAAGAGGAACGCATGCTTCAAGTGTTTGCCCCCCAGCAGCCCTGAGTTCATCATCCCCGAGATAAAGAAGAAGGACTGGTTTTTAATGTCTCTCCGTCTCTCCACAGGTTTGTCTTTGGGAAGCTGGTTTACCACATACTCGACTATGTAGTCGAACCTAACGCCCACAGCAGATTGGACGCGACCTATCAAGGGCTCTCCCGCAGGATTGACTGGCAAATTCACTGAAAAAGGACAAAAGAAACAAGTTAAAAGATGGCCAGGAAAAACTGCTTAGTGTTTTCGAGCTTATGCGGCTCTGATTAGGCGGGTCCTTATGCGGCACAAGTTAAAAAAGCTTATGCGGCTCTATTGGGGGGGGGGGGGGGCTCATGCGGCCCAGTTCAAATGAGCCTATGCGGCTCTATTTAGTGGGGTCTCATGCGGCCCAGTTCAAATGAGCTTATACGGCTCTGTTTAGCGGGGTCTCATGCGGCCCAGTTCAAATGAGCTTATGCGGCTCTGTTTAGCGGGGTCTCATATGGCATAGTTCAAAGGAAGCTTATGCGGTACTGTCCGATGGTTCTTCATGCGGCCCAGTTTGCAAAGTGCTTATGCAGCCACAAGACGACTCTCAGGTGGCTCGGACATGAGGCGTACCCCCATACGGCTCGGACATGAGATGTATATGCGGCACATGCAGCACAGTATGAGGATTCATCACAATGAACTTGAACAATTCAATAAAGACGAAGAAGGCCCATGCATAAAATATGCGGCGTAGCCATGATGGTTAGGGTTTTTGAGTTTATACAATTTCTTCCAATATCTTTACCATCAATGGCGGGGTGAACGTCGGGATGAACTGTGGGCGCCACATTCGACGAGGAAGCCGCTCCCTTACCCTTCGTCGCAGCACTGGAGGAAGTCTTAGGAGCCATCGATGATCGAAGGAGAAGAAGACGTCAACTAGGGCGAGAAAGGCTTGAATAAGAGAAGAGATTAAAGAGTCTCTCTCTAAAAATTACTCATACTTATAGGCGGACAGGGGACGCGTAGACCGATAGACGCTTCGAATCATATGCTGCCTAGAAGATGAGACCGACTCTTGGGATTTTATTCCCTCATGCAAAAATGAATGCTCAGAATCATCAAAGCAAATCCTAATATTTAATGCCGACTCATGGGATCTTACCCAAAAGACGGCTTTAAATCGAAACAAATCAAGAGCAATTAATGAGACGCCTACGTGGCATGAAGGACAACATGCGGCCAGAGAAGTCTATACGGCCAGAGCAGCCTATGCGGCTAGGAAGTCTATGCGGCCAGAGCAGCCTATGTGGTGAGAAAGTCCTATGCGGCCAGAGAAGTCTATGCGGCATGGAGAGCTTATGTGGACATGCTTCTTATTCAAAGTATTTAAATTTTTATAAATTGAAAACTTTGAAGGGGGTCTTGTAGAAGGATGAAAAAGAATGGTAATTCATATGCGGCCCAGATTCTGCATGAAGCTCCATGCGGCTCAAAAGCTTGAAGAGTTTTATGCGGCTCGAAAAGTTCCAGAGAGCCGCATGCGGCTCAGGAATTTTATGCGGCTCAGGAAGAGCCACGTAGCCTTATGCGGCTCAGAACAGGCCGATTACAGCTGGCCGTAATTACTCTCTGCAGCAGGCCATTAAATGCTCTGACATAAAGTGACAGTTCTGACGGCTCTGACATAATGAAGAGACGCGTCATGCTCATCAAAAGACGAGAAAATCTCTGGGATAGCCGGCGTAGTTCACAAAGTCCAAAATAGTTCTCTATGCGGACCGCTTGGGCTACCCTTATACGGCTCGATTGTGGGGGCCACCCTTATGCGGCTCGATTGTGGGGGGTGGGGGGAGGGGGCACCCTTATGCGGTTCAGTTGGGAGGCCACCCTTATGCGGCTCAGTTGTGAGGCCATCCTCATGAGGCTCGGTTGTGGGGGCCACCCCCATACGGCTCGGTTGTGAGGCCATCCTCATGCGTCTCGGTTGTGGGGGCCACCCCCATGCGGCTCGGTTGTGAGGCCATCCTCATGCGGCTCGGTTGTGAGGCTACCCTTATACGGCTCAGTTGTGAGGCCATCCTCATGCAGCTCGGTTGTGGAGGCCACCCCCATGCGGCTCGATTGTAAGGCCATCCTCATGCGGCTCGATGAGGCCATCCTTATGCGACTCGGTTGTGAGGCCACCCTCATGCGGCTCAGTCGTGAGGCCATCCTCATGCGGTTCAGTTGTGAGGCCACCCTCATGCGGCTCAATTGTGAGACCATCCTCATGTGGCTTAGTTGTGAGGCCACCCTCATACGGCTCTGCCATGATGTACCACTCATGCGGCTCGCAGCATAATGGTGGTTAGGACACGTGGCAGAAGATTGACTAAGACTTATCCACTCGGATTTATTGCAACCGACAAATCATAACAATACAGATTTATTGCAATCAACACAACAGTCCAGATTGATTTCCAACAAACAGATCAAGGTTAATCTTAACCAATCCCCAACAGCCCATTTTTCAAGGTGCAATTATTGCACACCCCACTCACCGCAAAGTCCTATAAATAGCATATGATTTTTCTTTACACACACACAGAGCAGGAGATATACACAGAGAAAAAGCACATACAGAGCAATACGCAGAGAGAGAGAGAGAGAGAGAGAGAGAGAGAGAGAGAGAGAGAGAGCATTTCTTCGCCGGAGCCAAGGCCGCGTTCGATCGTCCAAGGAGTAAGGCAGAGTTGATATCACTTTCCCGAGCCTCTACCGTCATCCCCCAGAATAAAAAAACTAAACAATTGTACTTAGATTGCTTTTCCTAGGTTTTGTTCCTAGGCTCTCTTTGTACGAGCGAGTTTGTATTGTGAATCAAAGTTCAGTCCTCCTATAAAACTGTTCTGTTCTTAGATAATCAATGTCAAACAACAATGTACCCAAATACCAGGTAATCCAAGAATAATATCTCATGTCAGGATCCGACGTGTACTAGTCCGTGATCCTTGTGTCGAGAATCAAGTAAAATATTACAATTGAATCAGATATAATAGATATCAAGACAATAAAAACTATTAGAGAATGTACTTGCCTGCGGTCCTGAGCTGTCAATGAGAATCGAGGCTCAGAGTGAAGTCACAGACCTAAAGATGAGATATACATGAGTTAAATAGGGTTTAACAGTATTAGACATGATTTTCTAGTACATGCTATGCAATCTAGGTCAAACTAAGTCAAACTAGATCAAAGGTTGACCTACAGTTGACTTTTGGTCAACTGGTTAACTCCTAGTCCAATCTAGGTCAATGGTTGGCCTACAGTTGACTTTTGGTCAACTAGTCAACTCTGGTCAACTTCTAGTCTAATCTAGGTCAGATATTGACTCTACTTTGACTTTCAGTCAAAATAGTCAACCTTGGTCAAACAAGGTCAAATCTAGGCCAAGTGTCCTATTTTTAGTTATTACCTACCAAGATACCGTTTACCTTTTCTCTATTGGTATCCCAATACCAATACCTTAAGTTGGAATCCCAATACCTTAGTCTAGGTAACTAATACCTTAACATCCATACTACCTTAGGTACTGGTATCTAACTATCTACCTTAAGCTATTAGATAATCACACACTTTAGGCTAGTAGATAACTCAATACCTTAACATATAATACCTTAGATATCTAGTTAAGCCTCCTACCTTAGCTAGTAGGTAAATCCCATTACCTTAGACTAATAGGTAACTCTCAAGATACTAACTAGATATCCTAAGATACTACTTCTAGTATCCTAAGATATTAACTTACATATCTAACATACTAACATACATCTCTAGAATACTAACTCTCTTAACATAGGATACTAACTTTTATATCTAACCATCCTAGGATACTAACTCTTAACATAGGATACTAACTTATGTGCCTAGGATACTATCTTAGATATTTAACTTAGGATACTAACTTATCCTATTTCTAACCACACACACACACACAAAAATTAGGAATGGGCTGCTCCTGTATGTGCTGCTGCTTGCTGCTACAGCAGCAATTGCTGGCTACTGCTGCTGCAGCAAGGTATTGCTGCTACTACATGCTAGCACAAGCTGCTGCTGCTGCTGAAATGGCAGCAAGGCTGCTGCCTATTGTAGCTCCTTCACTCTACCTCACACCCTCTTTAACACACATACAACCCTCACTACAACACACACTCTAGTCTCATTATCCCTCACACTCAAACACTACTCATATCCACATCTAATTATCAAATCCCCTTATACTCACACAAGACACAACTACAAATCTAAAACCCTCTCTTACTCAACACACATACAACCACAAACACACAAACAAACCACAACACACAAACCAAAAACCAAACCACCAATCCAAGCTACAACCATTTGCTTGCCATGTTCCCCCCTCTCACTCTCACACACAAGACACAACCACACCACAAAATATATATATATATAATATCATCTAAAATAGTCCATATTCATATATATATATATATATATATATATATATATATATATATATATATATATACCAATTTTATATATTTATATATATATACATGACTTGTAGGTCAAAATTACATATATACTTATATAGGAATCCATATGGAAACTAATTGGGACACCTTAACCATGGCTAACCTATCCTTATTTATGTTCAAAACTGAAATTAGGAATCAAAATGACCTATTGGGCATTTCTACAAACACTTGGTGTGTCACCCTCGAAATTTCTCAATGGATGGAACAAAACATATTGCAACTTCCTAATGAGGACTCAATAGAGCCTCTAAATCATTCCTAAGGGTGGTCCTTGCATGGGGGTGGGTTCCTATAGGTTCAAAACCAATAATATGCATTGAAAAAATGAATTTAGGGAGAGTTTTACCTATTTGGAGTTGTATCCCAATGATTTATCAAATGGATACGATTCCGACATGAGAATCCCTTGTAAACAGACTCCCCTCCTTGCTCCCACTCCTAGTAGGCACCCTCTCCTTGATGGATTGAGAGGAATGGTGGAAGAATGAGTGGATTTGGAAGAGAAATCAAATGTGGTTGCTCTCAAGTTGGGGAAGAACACTAAATTAGGGAAAATGGCGGCTACATGAAAGGAGATGGAGAGACCTCCTATAAGTGGCCGGCCACATTAAACCTATTTAGGGTCAAGTTGAAATGTCTAATTTGCCCCCATTAGTTCCCCTTTAGTTAATTAGGTGCATGTTAAGATTTGGGGTCAAATGGGTCAAAGTTCTAATCTCTAAATGAGTTAATTAGTCATGTGGGATTAGCCTATTTGCACTAGCCTAATGAGTTGGGTTTGTGGGCCATGCCTAGCTAATCTTCGGATTTCGACTAGTGTCTAAGCTAACCGGGCCACTAACACAAGTCAAAGCTAGACGAGTCTCAAACCTGACTAAACAAATCCCCAAAATTACAATATTAATAAATAAATATTCATAAAATAATAGAATATGGAAAATGACAAATTTACTCTTAATTTTGAAAACTGGTAGTGATAGAGAAGGCTGTCGATGAATTGGCCTGTCAGCATATTGAAGGGCCGGTGAAAATAACTGTTGAACAGTGGGTTGACGAGATTATTCGAATGGCCGCCAAGGAGGCGATCGAAGAGTTGGCTGATCTGGTCCTCGAGGAGATGACTGATGATGTCAATGTGGCATAAGTTAACTTGGCCATTAACGAACCGGTGATTGAGGTCCCAGGCGAGGTAGCCATGGGGATGATAGTTGATGACAATACCGCTGGTGAGCCTGCTGATATCATCATCAAGAACCCAACCATAGAGGCTGTAGAAGAACTGGTCGGGCAAACTGCGAACGAGCCTGCTGCTGGAGTACGGGTTTAGGAGACTACTGAGGAATCGGCCACCACGATTGCCGAAAAGTTGACTGCCAAGATGGCTCATACTCCAGTCCGTGTGGTTCCAACTACAGATGTATTTGAAGAACCAGATAAGGAGCCTGCTGAGGAGCTAGCTGCGTGTCAGACAGTTTCGACTGTGGTACCTAGGCGCATGCTGGTTGCTGCCGTGCTCACGGGGCTTTCTGTTGCGGCATCTCCGGTAACTCCAATGAGTTTGGCTGATAATGCATATTATACCAACCTTATTTTGAGCACAATTCATCACGCATTGACGTATGGCGTAGAGTATGTTTTACGAAGCAACCAGTCTTTCAGACAGGCCCAGAATATAGTGGAGGCCAAGTTGGTGGCCTTGCGCGATTATCCGTTGTGTGAGGCTAAGGCCGATGCTATAGAAGATATGTTGGCTAAATTGGAAGCCGCTGACTTGGAACTCTAAAATCTGGAGCGTGGTCTTTTGACATTAGCCGCTACAAAATTAGAGAATATGGCCTCTGAGGCATCTCAGTACGAGCAGAAATGCCGGACACTAACTGATCGGCTTGTCGAGGTTGAGTCCGAGATTGAAGAAGTGATCGATGCCGAAGAGGCTCGGGTTTGTCACCGTACAGCTGTGGAGGATCAGTGTAAGGTCCTCCGGGAGTAGATCTAGAAGTTTGAAGAGACCCTGGCCCTTGCTGAGAGTGACTTAGCCAAATCTGAGGACCAGAAGGAGATCCTTTGCCAACGATCCGAGACCCTAGCTTGGGAGAAGGAAAGTATTAGCATTCGTCAGGCCGAGCAGGCCCTTGCGTGCCAAAGCCTCTCTTTTGTTGAAGCTGAAGCCGCTCGCCGTTAAGAGGCCAAGCGTGGAGCCCAAGCATTGGTTGGCCCCCAGGTTGCTCTTTTGAAGAGTCGTCTGGAAGAATTTCAGCACCAGTATTCTCAGCTTTGATCTTCTTTCTGTCTCCTTGTCTCTCTGTTTACGAGAGACAAACTTTTATAATCAAACCTTTTCACTTTATAAATGATAACGTTAGCTTTGTTCTTCTACTTGTCTTTTCACTTGTGAATTTTTCCTCTCACAAGAACGAGGATTCCCTCAGAGGTAGCATGTCGTGAGGAGATGGAGATAACTCCATTGGGAATAGGGTATTTACTCAGAGGTTATATGGACATGGTAAACAAATAATTCTTTGGTGGTAGACTTTTTCTTACTCATAGGTAATATGGACGTGGCAATGATAGACTCTATGGGTGTATAGAATGACTCAGAGGTAATATGCACATGGAAGGTTCTATAGATGAATATGACAATTATGGTAGGTTGTCATGGAAGAGACGTCCACTCAGAGGTAATATGGACATGGTAGGCACATCTTCGCTGGGGTATAAAATGACAATTCAGAGGTATTATGGACGTGAAATATTTTCTAGGGAGTTATGACAACACGAGGTCATCATAGAAGAGATGACTACTCAGAGGTGATATGGACGTGGTAGACATGAACTTCGCTAGGGCGTAGGAAGAAATCTCAGACGTGAAATGGACGTGAATTATTTTTCTACTGGGGTTAAGTATAAAAACGGGTGAATTCCTTTAACGGAATCCATGAATACTCACCGGAGATGTGGGAGCCTATGCTGGTTTAAAACTCAGACATAGTATTTCTTCAAGAACATGCCGTTGATTGGCATCACTAGGAAGTCGCCGTTGGGTTTGGCCAACTGATAGGCACAATTGGAGTAGATCGTCTCTATGACAAGTGGTCCCTCCTACTTGGCTCGAACTTTCTAGCCGTCTTGTGAGTCATTATCATCGGTCTTCGAACTGACAAGACACGGTCACCCACTTGGAATGTTCTTTCCCAGACTTTCTTGTTGAAGGCCCCAAAAATCCAAGCTTGGTAAATCTCGATTTGTTGTTGAGCTAGCAGATATTTTTTATCCAACGCTTCTAACTTTTGTAGCCACCGGTGTTGATTGTTTTCTTCAGTCAGCTGGTTGGTGATAGCTATCTGTAAGGACATGATCTGGATCTCCAGGGGAAGCACTGCCTTGCTTCCATAAATAAGAGAGAATGGGGTGTTGTCCATGGGTGTTTGAATGGTCGTACGGTAAGCCCACAGACGTTCGCCGAGCTTCTCATTCCAGTCGTGCTTATTAGACGAAACGACTTTCTTAAGTAGCTTGACGATAGTTTTGTTGAACGCTTCAACTAGTCCATTCGCTGCGGGACTGTAAGCCGTTGATGCCACATTTTGTATTCAATTTTTATCGCAGAATCGATGGAAAGCATGGCTCACGAACTGAGGACCATTGTCGTGGATGATCCTTTAAGGAATGTCGAAGCGGTATATGACATGATGTTTGACAAAGCTGATTACATTGGCGATTTTTACCTCGTCTAGAGGTACTGCTTTTGCCAACTTAGAAAAGTAGTCGGTGATGACATGTATGAACCGATGTCCTTTAGAGGATGGTAGGCTAATTGGCCCAATGATGTCCATTCCCCATGCTTCAAATGGCAAGGCGGCCGTCATGGAATATAAGAACTTCGAAGGCCGATGGATGAAGACATCATGCAACTGACAATCCCGGTACTTCTTTGTGTAATCCACGACATCTGCCATCATAGTGGGCCAATAGTAGCCCATGCGACGCTACCGGTCTTACAACTTAGGGCCAGGCTAATGTGCTCCGCAGGTGCCATCTGTAGAAGCATAAAAAATTTTCAGCAATAAAGCCCTATGCGCCCAAGCCAGTGAAGCTCTATGCACCAGCCAGTGAAGCTCTATGTGCCCAACCAGTGAAGCCCTATGCGCCCAGCTAGTGAAGCTTCATGCGCCCAAGAAAAGCTTCCTCAAAAGAAGGGCGCAAAGCCTGAGACATGGCTATACGCCCAAGCCTGACTCGGTCAAAGCCATGATCAAAACGTACACCGAAGCGCACGACCACGTCAGTCTCCACGAGCAGTTGTGCACCGTAGCATGCGGCCACGTCAACACCACGACCAATCCACGATCTCGCAGCCTGCATGCGCCTATACCCTATGCGCCTAAGGTAGGACTATGTGCCCACATAAAAACCAGTGTGTTTCTCTTATGTGGGCGCATAACATCATTCAAGCTCAAGAACGACTATAAAAGGGGCCCTCATCCATCTTCAAAACACAGAACGAAGAGCATTTTCTTTGCTGCACTTCTTGCCAGTGAGCCGAGAGTTAGCAATTTTCTTAGGTTTTCTTCCACTTTTGTAATCGGAGTGTCAACGGAGTAAAGGAGCAACTGCCGTTTGATCTCCATTGTCCCATTTCCTAAAATTCTTTTTTGTACTCGGGGATCCTCAGCGCAGAATCTCTCAGGCGTACTCGATTTGTGGTGCCTTACGCCAATAAAGAAAAGATAGCATTTTCTTCTTCTTTTTGGTGTGTCCACAAAAATGGCGACTCTGCTGGGGACTACCTTTTCTTCTGATGAGAAGGTGGTGACGCAATCCGATATTGACAAAGTGGGGAGCACTCAGAAGATGTTGATCGTAAAGTTCGATTAGCAGGTGTTCGAAGAAATGATCTCGAGGGATGGCTCTACTCCCTCAAAATCAGCGAAGCCACACAAGTCTCGCAATACTTGGCTTCTGAAGGCTCGCTGTACATATCCTGTTAGTGTCATAACAGATATGCAACTGGAGGACTTTGTCACATGGGCGTATGACTCTGCCACAGAAGTTCCCTAAATGGAGAAGGCTCACACCATTCCGGGCTCTACTAGCCCAGTGACTTCTTTCCTGCACAACCAACAACAGAGTGTTCGACGCTTAAGACTTGGCAAAGAAAAATACTACGATGCCAAGAATCGGGGTGTGCGACACTCTGGGCGAACCCAGCGAGGCTCACAAATGAAGGAGGCAAAACTGAGAGAAAATAGTGCTGCTCCACCAAGCATGCGCCCAAAGCCATGCGCCCAAGAGGATATTTGGGCGCATAACCCCAACTAGGGTCATGCGCCTAAGGCTATGTACCCAGGCTTACTGGATCCATACTATGCGCCCACATCAAGGAGGCTCAAACATGCTGTCAAGGAGCATACGCCCAAGGCCAGTCTCCGAGACCTATGCGCCCACAACAAAAAGACAGGCCCCAACGCATATAACACGGGGCTGTCTTCAAAGACATTACAGAACTTAGGTGTGGGGGTTGCCCCTGCATGTGAACTAAGTCTGGATACGCCAACTCTCCTTACGAACCTGCATGCAAAGCTCGACGATGCATGCAACATGGGTTGTAAGGCAAAACTCCCTTCTGCTGACTTGCACGACATGATAAATCATAAGCATAAGACAAGGGAGGACATAACAATTCATAGTGCACACCCATTCACCAGTATTATTATCAACTGTTGTTGCTCCAAAGCAACAAGTGTGCCTCAGAGAAAGTTTGTGTTTCGACGGCTGCATTTCTCTGACGATGAGAAGCCACTATATGTTTCATCCAACATGGCTTCATGGGGTCCCCCTTACGGAAGCCCCAATCAAAGACGGTGGACCACGTACCCAACTTTCTCTTAGTTCTGCGAGAAGAAGAAAAAAAAGTCTACCAACAGATGGCCAGCAGGCTTTCACATCTGAAGGAGTCTATATGGGTACTCGGTCAAAGGCAAGATTCCGTATGGACGACGAAGACTCGCAAGCTGGGGGTAGTATCCCCTCATAGTCTGAAGCGGACGACCTTCACACGGGGGGTAGCCTTCCAGAGGACAACGATCCCTCCAAATCTAATGGAGACTATCTACCTTCTCTACCTGAAGATGAAGAACTTGTCTATTCGGAGACAGACAGTATCAGCACCAGTTGTACTATTTTCTCTGTTCATCCTTGCATGTTATCTACATACATGGCAGATGGAGAAAGACCTGAAGAAGCCAGTGATCAGACCAGCAAACGGCTAGAGAGTTTTGAAACAGCATTCGCCAAGATTACTGATATGCTTACCAGTATCATGGCGGTTCAAGCTGCTGGGGTTGTTCCTCCACCTCAACAAAATGTCTCAGCTCACACTAGTCTGGTTCATAGCAATAACCCTCCTTCACTACAAAAGGAGTATCATTCCGTTGCACCTCCTCTAAATCTTGCAAATGTTGGGGGTGGTCCTTCGCCAACGACGCTTGACAACCGTTCAGCAGTCGTTTCCCAACACCTGCTCAATCAACATGATGCAATTGATTCCCTGGTCGCCCGTCTCAACACCATCTTACACAAAGATGAGCTTCAGAAGATGGAGATACCTCAACCTTATCCTCCTGAGTGGGAGAATGCTACTTGCCCTTTCTAACTACAAGCCACTGACGCTGAATTTATTTGACGGGTTGACTTCTCCTCGTCAACACATGACATACTTCAACACACAGACTCTACACTTGCCTAGAGACGATCCGTTCTTGTCAAAGCTGTTTATTAGCACCTTGCAGGGGGTAGCTTTCGAATGGTTCTGCAGTCTGCCTGACAGATGTATCAATTCAATCAAAGACTTGGAGAGGTTGTTCCTCAACAGGTTTTATGAGAGTGGCATGCATGTTAGTATGTCCACCCTCATCGAGACCAAACAAAGGAGGACTGAGTCTGTCATCGCCTTCATCGAACGCTTCAGGCGGCTAGCACTGAAGATGCCCTTTGGCATACCGGACTCAAAACTTATGGATACTTGTCGACATAACTTCCTTCCTACGGTACAGTTTTGTCTAGGTATACATAAGTATGATACATGGCCCACTTTCATTAGGGCTACTGATGCTGCTAAAAATGACGTCCCTAACTTGGAACTGTTGGGGTTGAAAACACCCAAATCTGAAGACAAGGGCAAGCATCCTCAAACTATCCCTGTCCATGGGGTTAAAGGAAAAGAAGTCCTAAAGGTCGACACTTCCAAAGGAGCTTCCAATTCTCAGGGCGCCTCTGACAAGCCTAAGGAGACTTTCTCCTTCGACGAAGACGATGTCATTACCATTTTTTATACATTGACGAAGGGTAATAAGCTGACATTGCCTCCACCACGATGTCCTGTAGAGGCGAGCCAACTCAACGATCCCAAGTACTATCTCTATCATCAGTACGTGCATCACTCCACCAAGGACTGCATCGTCCTGAAGAAGAAGATACAACAGCTTATCGACAGCCAAGTGATCAACCTCGAAGCTGAAGACAAGGTTGTATCCTCTAACATGATCTCTCTTCAGATTGGTGACTTTCCGCCTACATAAGTCCCAGACGGCATGATCCCGATCCCCAAGGAAATAATAGAAGTCGTCAACCTACCACCAGCTCGCAATTCAACCTTGGTCCCACTCACGACTGAACGTGGTGAGATCATGTGGGTCCATTCGGATCATGTACAAAAAGTGACGCAGGGGGTGGTACCCTCCAAAGCAAAAAGGGGCATGAAATACAAGCCATGCTATATGGTGACTTCTTCCATCTACGAGGTTCTATCTGGCGATACGCGATCGGAGAAGATTTATCTTCGGACGGACGATCCCGCACAAGAAGAAGCAATACCTTCTCAAGCTCCTGCTGCCCCCACAAGCTCAGAAGTCGGCCCACCTAAGCCTCCAGCTACGGACAAAGCGAAGCAGGGTTTGACAAGTCTCTGAAGGCGCCAGCTCCCGAAGGCATGGATCGGCCCTACAACTTTGACATACTGGCACAGCTAGCCAATACACCTGCCAGGTTGTCTCTATTCGATCTGTTGCGACTCTCCAAAGAAACGTGGAAGGCCTTAAGTTAGGTATTACTACATGCCGACTCTTGTCTCGCTGAAATCAAAGCCTCCGATGAAGACCCTGTCTCCTATCCCCACTGCCACAGTACTATGAAAGTGGTGCCTAACATTACCTTTTCACAAGAGGACATGCTACTAAAGAAAATTGTCGTGATAGACCCTGTACTATACAGGGTATATCGGGGCGATCAAGGTGGATACGTACGCACATCGATCCAGGATCCTCCCTCAGTATCATTCCTAGAAGTTTGCTTCAAATTCTAGAAATCCCTCTGCACAAGCTATCTGCAACCAACACAACTATCATGGCTTTCAATGCTGGTCGAAGCTATCCACTGGACAAGGTTCGTCTCAAATGCCAGATCGGTGATCTCCGAACGGAGGTTTTCTGCTATGAGATCGATGCCAACGTATCCTACAACGTCTTGTTGGGACGTCCATGGATACACGAGAACATGATCGTTCCTTTCATACTTCACCAGTGCTTCAAATACGTCAACAGTGACGGTGTCGTGAAGATAGAGTTTGTCGATGTCAATCCTTTTAAGGGCATCGAAGCCTACTATGGAGATTCGGTACTTTACCAATCTCAGCCCCCCATGGATGACGGCAACGAAGCTGACAATGAAGCTGAAGCAAGTCCATCCTCCAATGATGGTCCCCTGATCATCCGAGTCAAAGGATGTACCACTCCAAAAAGTACTCCGAAGCCTCTCACAATCTGGATGAAAAAGAAGAACCCTGACAAGGTTAAACCATTGACCGTCACTCTCAGCAAAACACCCCAGGAGGGACCTACTTATGCCCGTCCTCCCAATCCTGAAGAATTATCCTACGTGGTGAACTCGACCAAGACTGTGGCTCCTCTTCCAGATGATGATCCTCTCAATGAGTATATCAATACTCATAATAATGTACCTTCACCGGATGATGTTATCCCTGAATAAGAACTTGCATATTTCTTTAGTAAAGGTTTATCTTTGAATTACTCCGATGTCTATCAATCTGTAAACCACTACATAGATACGATATACACACTAGAGCATGGCATAGGACCACACCTCTGCATGTTGGTGACGATGTCTCACCTGCGGGAAAAAGTTTACCCATAAGATATCCTCTACTTCATCGTTCCAGCCAAAAAGAAGGATGAAGAACTTATCATCTTCGGTCGTATAATTGGCGAGAGAAAGTTCGTTCCAGACTCTACTTCTCCCAAGTACAATGCAGAAGCTGACTATGACTCTGGAAAAATGCGACTTTTCTGGTATAGTTGGCAGGCCAAGAATATCATCCAGAACATGGGATATGACATTAAAAGCGACAAGTGGCTGAATTACGGCCGAGGACGACGGTTGCCAATACAACACTTTTCTCCTCCCGGCAAACCCGAGAACTACTATCAACGAAGCGGTGTTGGTTTGGGTTATGTCACTCCTCCAACAACTCCTGAAAGATCAGATGATGAAGCAGATCGTTGTTCTCATTCTTCTGATTCCTCTCTCTGGGATTCAGACTCTAGTATTGGCGATATGTTCAAGACTACTCTGTCCGTCAACATGGTTTTCGCTGACCAAATTGCGGACGATGTCCAATCAATTGAACTTGAACAGTAGGCTCAAAAGATGGTCGCTAGGTGGGAACCGTGCTTCGAACAACGGAAACCACCTACCGAAGACGAAGTCATCCAAGTCAATCTAGGAGATGAAGCATCTTTCAATCCAATCTTCATCAACAAAAGTTTATCTGGCGATGAACGCCAATCTCTTATACAGCTTATAAGAGAATACATCGACGTCTTCTCATGGAGCTATGAAGATATGCCAGGCTTGGACCCTAAAGTTGCCATGCACCGCCTGAATATTTCGTCTAAAGCCAAGCCAGTGAAGCAGCAACAACGACAATTTCGACCAGATGTTATAGAGGCCATCGAGAATGAAGTCAAGAAGCTCATTGCCAGTAGATTCACTCGCGAAAAACAACACCCAGACTGGGTTGCCAACATCATTCCAGTCATAAAAAAGAATGGTAAAGTTCGAGTTTGTATCGATTACCGTGATTTGAACTCTATATGCCCGAAGGACGAGTTCCTTCTACCGATCACCGACATAATGATCGACAATACTTGCAGCTTCGAACGGATGTCATTCATGGATGGGTTCTCAGGCTATAACTAGATCAAGATGTTCCCCGATGACGAGAAGCACACATCTTTTTGAACACCGTTGGGGGTATACTGCTATACGGTGATGTCCTTCGGATTGAAAAATGCAGGGCGACATACCAGCGAGCCATGAACACAATTTTTTGCGATCATTTATGCAAAACTGTGGGGTGCTACGTAGACGATATCGCAGTTAAAAGTCGTCTCAAGGGCAACCACCTCCAAGACTTGAGAACGGTGTTCAAATTAATGCGTGCATACTAACTCAAGATGAATCCAACCAAGTCTTTTCTAGGAGTCTCCAGCGACAAGTTCCTTGGTATCGTCATCACTTCAAAGGGTATACATCTGGACTCGGAGAAAGTGAAGGCTATCATCGATATGTATCCTCAAAGAAACCTCAAAGAGCTACGCGGACTACAAGGAATGCTAGCCTACATCAGACGAATCATTTTGAACCTCTCTGGAAGGTGTTAACCATTCACTCAGCTCATGAAGAAAGGCGTATCTTTCATCTGGACTGAACAATATCAACGCGCATTCGACGACATCAAAGCGTATCTCATAAGCCCTCCAGTATTGGTAGCTCCAATAATGGGGAAGCCCTTCTTACTATATGTCCGTGCTATGGACCATTCTCTTGGTGCCCTATTAGCTCAGAAGAATGAAGGCGGCCATGAACAGTTAATCTACTACCTCAGCCGCACAATGGTGGGTGCCGAACACAGATACACACCGGTGGAGAAAGAATACCTTGTACTAGTATTTGCCATCCAGAAGATACGCCACTATGTGTCTGGACAGACTATCCATATTATATCTAAAGTTAACCCTCTCAGAATACTCATGACTAAACCGAGCTCTCTCAATTCCTATTTAGCTACATCAACAATATTGTTGACTCCATACGATATGCTCTTCGTTCCTCAAAAGGCAGTAAAAGGCCAAGCATTAGCTGATTTCCTAGCAGCTCATTCGGTGCTAGAATTTTCCAAACTCTATGATGAAATCCCCGACGAAGTGATGGAGTCTAACACTGCAACTGAAGAAATCCCATTTGGAGAATGTTCTTTGATGGCACATCAAGAACATGACCTAAAGGGAATATCGTGGCTGGAGTAGGTGTCGTACTCGTGTCACCTGATCATCTGGTTATACATCATGCATATTCTCTCGTAGAATTATGCACCAACAACATGGCCGAATATAATGCCCTATTAATCGGCCTGCAATTGGCAAAACAACTGGGAGTTGACTATCTAGAAGCTTACGACGATTCCAAGCTAATAGTTAGTCAGGTCCGAGGGGATTATGAAGTTCGCCACGAAGATCTCATCCCCTACCACAGAGCAACAATCGAGTTGGCGTCTACTTTCACAGGATTCTTCATCGAGCACGTGCCTCGGCTACAGAATATAGAAGCAGATGCTCTAGTCGGTCTTGCTGCTTCCTTGACCGTCCCTACTAATACTCAGCAGTCGATCACAGTGTCTAGTAGAGAACAATTCTGTGTGAAAAATGCCTTACATATTCATCACAGTTACACAACGAAAATAAACATCGATATTAAAGACTGGAGATTTCTCTTCATAGACTACGCTGTCTATGGAATCCTCTCCGAGGACCCGAAGGAAGCAGTATCTATCCAAAAGCGATCCCCCAGATTTTACTACGACACAGCTACTAGGATGCTTTACCGATGCTCTTATGACGGGTTACTGTTACGATGTTTATCACACACAGAAGCCAAACATGCACTCCGGGAGGCTTACAACGGAGTTTGTGGCGCACACCAACCAGGCCCCAAATTACAAGATTGCCTCAAGCGAATGGGTTATTATTGGCCCATGATGATAGCTGATGCTGTTGAATATGCAAAAAAGTATAGAGCCTTTCAGTTCCACGTCGATTTCATTCATCAACCTTCGGAGTTTCTACACCTGACGGCAGCGTCTTGGCCTTTTGAAGCCTGGGGCATGGACGTCATAGGACCAATCAGCCTACCATCCTCCAAAGGACATCGGTTCATCATAGCCATAATCGATTTTTCTCCAAATAGGCAGAAGCTATACTACTCACCGAAGTGAATACGTCAAACGTGATCAGTTTTATCAAACATCACGTCATCTACCGCTTCGGCCTACCTCGTAGGATCATCTATGATAATGATCCACAGTTCGCAAGCCATGCATTCTATCGGTTCTGCGATAGAAATCAAATCCAGAACGTAGCCTCTTCTGCCTACAATCTAGCGGCTAACGGGCTATCAGAAGACTTCAATAAAACCATTATTAAACTTCTCAAGAAGTTTGGGTCTTCAAACAAGCACGATTGGAATGAGAAGCTCGATGAATGTCTATGGGCCTATCGTACAACGGTCCGGACTCCAACAGGCAGTACGCCATTCTCTCTGATTTATGGGAGCGAAGTAGTTCTTTCCCTAGAAAACTAGATCCCTTCTCTTCGAGTAGTCCTAGCTAGCGAGCTGACTACCGAAGAAAGCTACCGTCTGCGACTCCAGGAGCTCGAAGTGCTAGACGAAAAATACTTGTTAGCTCAGCGGCACATTGAGCTATACCAAGCACGCCTTTTCAGAGCCTTCAATAAAAAAGTAAAGGAAAGGATCTTCCTAGTCGATGATCTAGTCTTAGCAGTGAGAAGACCAATGGTCATGACGCACAAAACAAAATGAAAATTCTAGCCTAAGTAGGAAGGTCCTTTCATCATAGAATCAGTGTATTCTAACGGTGTGTACCGACTAACCAAGCCCGATGGTGACTTGCTCATGATACCTATCAACGACAAGTTCCTGAAGAAATACTATATGTAACCTCTTTTACATAATGTTTACATATGTTCAGTCATGTAAATGTACAGAGCGATATTTATATGATTCAAAATTTTTTAACTATTATTCGTATTTCAAGAGTCTTGAATACGTCCTGGATAACAGGTCCTCTAAAATATTTCCCCAGTGGAATCATTTTCGTTTTTGACTCCGTCCAAACTCAGTTTGACGAAAACAAGTCACGTCCCTATTACTTCTCAATTGTTTTCTGATAATTATTTCCCCAGTAGAATGATTAAATATTTTGCCACGTCCATATAACCTCTGAGCAAAGCAGTCATCAAGGATAATCATGTCCATATTACCTCAGAATTATCCACTCCCACCTAACGTTATATATCTTTTCACGTCCATATTACCTCTGGTCAGATATAGAACATCCTCTGCTATTACGTCCATATTACCTCTACTAGCAGCTTCATTCAACTTATTATCTATATTCGAATAACTTGAATATAAAATGAATAATAGGTCCACATTAAAATTCCCCAGCGGAATACCTACCAGAAATATCATTGCTACGTTCACATTACCTCTAGTTCCGATATTTCACAAAACCACATTCACTCTGAAAAGATTCTTTATTCTTTACTCAAATGTCTATCAAGAGACAGAAAAAAGGGTACAAGAGCCGTGACGGCTGGAAGAAAAAATAGGGAGTTACAAAGAATCTAAGGGATACATAGGCGATTGATGTTGTCCCTTAGAGCCGCAATTTCGGCTTCGGACTTCGCAGTAGCTTGATGGCGCGCCTCTTCTTGGCGAGCAGCTTCATCCTCGAAGAGGATCAGACCCAGATGCTTTTCCTCCAACTTCGTCAGCTGTTCTTCTTAATGGGCAGAAGTGGTGGCTGTCATGGCAGCCTGAGCCAAGTAAACCTCCTGTTCAGATGTTGCCGCCCTCAAGTCGGCTTCCAGTTAGGCGATCTTTTTCTGGATCTGTGCAATGTAATTATACTTCTCAATGATCTGCGTAGTCAGCCTGTTCTTCGAGGCAGCACGTGCCTCATTGGCAGCATTGAACTGGCCATACTGGTCAGCCAATTCGCTGATCTCTCGAACAAGGGCATCCTTTCTCGCCTGGAAAGTAGCCTTCTCCTCCATAAGAGCCATCATCAAAGACTCGTCTTCTGCATGGAATAGCAACGTCAGGCTCTGCTGTTTGGTATCCCAGAACCTAGCTACCTGACCCTCCAGGTCGTTCAAAAATTTCCTCAGAGTGTTGGCCCGCTCTTCATAGCTGACAATGCTCTCGAGGGCCGCCACTTGGCATTCGACAACAGCCCTCACAGGGCCGAAGGCAGCATTCCGATTCAGGACTCCAGGAAGCTTTACTTTCAGCACAGAGAAGAAAGCTTTGACGACTTCCTAGGCTATCTTCTCATTTTCAGTGAAGGTCGTCGGAGAGGAAGCTTGGAAAGTTTTTTCCGCTCCAGGAAGAGATACCTGACAAGAAGCCGAACCTGACACAGAAAATAATATATACATTAGCAACCAAAAAAGAAGGAGAGAAATGTGAAAGAATTATAGTTTCGTACCTTCGGCTTGCTCAACTCCAGCCTGGGCTGTACCATCAACCTTGGTTTCAGAGAAATCAAGAACAGACCCAGACTGTTCAAGAAGAACAATATCAAGGCCCTAAGTGGCATCACGCCTGATATCTTCCACGATCTCAGCCAAAACAGGAGCGGATTCAGCAACAACCCCCTCAGCAGGCTGCTCAACTTCTCCTTCTGTAGCCGATACCGGCTCACTAGCGGCTCCCTCCGCAGCAGCGAATTTGGAGGAGCCGGGAACAACTTCTGTCCCTTCCCCAATGCCTGGGGCCATCTTCGCGAGGGGTTCCTTCCCCTTGTCTACAAGGGAACATACATTCGTGGTCAGCCTCACAAAGAGCACGCAAAATCAAAGTCGAAAAATCTCATCCGAAGAGAGACGCAAAGATGACATACCCGCAGGAGGATGAGCGATTGGACTTGATTTTCATCTAACTCTCTCATCGCAGTTCCTATTGCAGACAAATCTCCCTCAGATATGTCGTAGGAGGGACTAATCTTTTGATCACCATTATGGTCCGGGACTTCGCCCCGATCTTTCCGTCGCTCAAGTTTTACAACTGAAGAAGATCCGCCCTCATCCATTGGTCGGAGGCAAACAGGGGACACTGTCGTCACCTCCACCTCCTCGGATGAGGAGGCACCTGCCTCAGCTGTAACTTCGGGGTCCTATGCAAAGAAAAAACACAAGGGTGAGAAATCTTCTAAAGGCTTGACCAGAACGGCAATGGAGTCTAGGAAGGAATCTACCTCCCGAATAATAACGGCCCGTGACGCCGTTCCTCCTCTTCCAGTTTGTCGGGAGGATCTCCTCAAGGGAGGCGAGCCAACACCCACTTCCTTGGCTCTCCTCAGGGCTACAGTTTATTTTTTCTTTCGCTTTAAGGTCGGCTCCTGGGCCAATTCAGTTGAAGCTTTCCTCTTCTGAGGTGGATTGAGAGGAGAAGAATCATCATCTTTTGTATCCTCCTTCGGAGACACTGTTGACTCCCTAAGGATAGCTTCTGGCCGTGGTACTATGGCTGGTTTCACGGTAGGAACATCACTTTTTCTCTTATGGCCCTTCGGCACCTTTTTCGTAGGAAGGGGGCCAAACCGAGTCCCCAATATCAATCTATGTTCACGTTCATACTGGGGATGAAAAGTATAGATCTGAACGTAAAATTTGGCTGCGGCATAGCACAAATGGGTCTCAGGCTTATCCAAGGGTAGAGTGAAGATCGCCCCCGTGCACCCGGCATTGTAGTACATCCAAGCACGCGCCCCATCAATCAAGCTGCCTATCGACTCCAAATACAGGCTAGCATTTCCCAGAAGGAGTTGGCTGTAACAGAACTGCCACACAAAATGGCTCGGCAGATACGGCTCCAGATAGGCATGATTCCTGTTTCGGAGCACCAGATGCGATGGTCTAATGGACTGAAGCCAGCAAAATGCCCCAGCAGTCAAATTAGTGGCATGAACTCCCTCATCCACTAGGATATCTTCCACATTACCGCTGTCGGACGGAGGGGATACTCTGAAGAACTCATAGTTCTGTAAGAAGCCAAAAGCCTTTCTGTAAGCAGGTACACCGGTGACGGCCCAATCTGCATCGCAAAATCTACGAAGAAAGGCGTCTCCTGCCAAAGAATCTGCCACCGATCCAGCATTCATTAGGGAAGGACAATGCAGTAGCAGCCACCCCATCAGGAAATGATACGGAAGCTCGGTCCGGGCAAAGTGGGGCCTGCCGTCGGGAGTTACCGCATTCTTGACAAAGTCCCGCAGACGTCGTCCAGTGGCACAGACCATCGCAGAAAGCAATGCAAGACGGTACCCAAATGCCAGCTTCATAGCCGAAAGTATCATAACCCGGCTTATTCTCTCAATGGACCCTGAACCCCCAGGGACTATGCAGTCACGAAGCCAGATCATTAAGAAAGCTGCCAGCACAGCTTTCTATGACAACGAATATTCAGCTTGACGGAAGTAATGGCCGATCGGGGACTCAGGATCATCACAGTCCTCAGTATCTGCCGTCTCATAATCTGCCATTCGAGCTTCTATATCGGACTTGGTCATAGGTTTTAAGACCGAAAAGGAGGCCGAATCTTCCTCTTCTTCTTGAACGAAGATATAGCCCATCTATGCTCTCGTGTGGGGATTGGCCCCCTCGATCCCCCCTTTCTTATTAATCATATGACAGATAAGAAGGTGACAGAGTAATTCCTTGTATACATCAATCATCCCAGAGTTCTCACTCTCAAGATCTCGGATTTCTTCATCATAAGGCACATACTCTTCATAGGGCTCCGTACCCCAGGGAAGCTTCGACACTTCCTGTATTTCATGGAGAGCCAATCCCATCTCCCCAGCCGGAGTAAAGAAGGTACAGGTGTGAAGGTTATATAACTCGGCCAAAGAGACAAACATTGGCCAATTGACCCTTACACCATATTGAGTGGCCCTAATAGCATAATAAAGGCCAGCAGTCTTCAGGGTGGCTTCATACGTGGAAAGCATCCAGCCAGTGAGATTGCTCCATAATGAAGACGGATACCTCTAGCCCTCCATCCGCATCTTCCCTACGGGATACGACACATCCCCCATCATCATCAAATGGCAAAGCGTGTCAGCGACATAAGGATGGAGGTTAGTTGGAATGTCGTTCAGTACGACACCAGGTTGTAGTCCCCTCGTAGAGTAAGATGCAGAGCCCCGGACACATTTGAAAGTGTCCTTCCTCCGATCACCTGAGTCGAACTGTATTATCCCAGAGATGACTCCGGGGAGCTCATGAGTTAGCTCCCACTTCATCTGTCGCCGCACAACTAAGTTAGTGAAAGCAGATAAAGGATACTGGCGCTCCATTGACGGTAGCCATATCCTCTGATTGTTCGGACTGATCACTATGGGGTTTCTCAAATATATGGTCTCGCCATCTTCAAACCCTACACTATCACCAAACAGGAAGTACGACTTCTTGAAGCGACGTGCCCCTCTACGCACGAACTTCTCATTATTAATCATCTGCCTCAAGAATGTCTTATCCTGTTCAAGTATGACGAGGGTCCGCTCCGTAGGCTAATTTTGACTAATCTTGGCCTGAGCCGTGCTGATCATATTTGTTATGAGACTGGTATCAAGGGCCTGATAAGCAGAGCCGAAATAGATTCCCTCAAATTTCGAGACAAATATGCTTACTGTAAGGACAGAAAAGAAAGTCAGACTCAGAAATATGTAGGAAAAACTAAGTTCTGAAGGGCTTTTATGCGTCCAAAGGGCTATGCGCCCAAAAGGCTATCTTCCAAAGGGATATGCGCCTAAAACAAACATGTGGGCACATAACACACGAACAGTACGTGGGCGCATAACATACCACGGCTTGAGGGCGCATAACATGGCAACATGTGGGCGCATAGCACACCACAGTGTCGGCACATGACTGCTGTGGGCACATAATGATGCTCACAGAAGTATGTTGCCTTAGGCGCAAGCGCCCAGGCAGAAGAAAAGTTCGAGCGTCGCAAATTAGCGCTCGAGACTTTGTTTTTGAAGCATGCCCTCACCCAGAATTGGGTCCTGGACTGCCGAGGACGTTGCCGCAAGAGGAGAGCCACTTGGTGCAGCCCCCTTTTCCTTCGCAGATCTCTTCGCGACCTTGGAAGACATGGTTCTCAAAGAAAGAAGATGAAGAGTTTTTAAAAAATTCTAAGAGAGGAGAATAATGAGCTTTCTCTCTCCTTCAGAACCTATTTATAGGCACATGCCACTTCTTATGCGCCCACTATCTTTATGCGCCTATGCGCCCATTGTGCAGTATGCGCCCACAATGGCCTATGTGCCCACGTGAAGATCCAGCCGCTTGCATACTATGCGACTGCCACTTGCTGACGTGGACAACGTATGAAGGATGGACCTCTTCAAATTCTACCCCGATGAATCTGTCAGTTCAGATTTCGAAGAAGATCTCAACAGTCGTATCTCTCTGACAGGCTGGCCAAATACTATACGCCCAAGGAGAGAGCTGTGCCATGCGCCCATTGCATCACGAGAAGACGATCCATGCTTCTTTTAAAGTATTTCGAACTCATTCAAGTATCAAAAACATTGAAGGGTGTCTTGTAGAAGCATGGAATTTTTTTAGCAATGAAGCCCTATGCGCCCAAGCTACTAAAGCCCTATACGCCCAGTCAGTAAAGCTCTATGCACCCAAGACAAGCTTCCTCAAAAGGAAGGCACATAGCCTGAGACATGGCTATGCGCCCAAGCCTGACTCGGTCAAAGCCATGATCAAAATATGTACCGAAGCGCACGACCATGTCAGTTTGCACGAGCAGTCGTGCACCGAAGCATGCGGCCACATCAATACCACGACCAACCCACGATCTCATAGCCTGCATGCGCCTACACCCTATGCGCCCAATGCAGGACTATGTGCCCACATGAAAACCAGTATATTTCTCTCATGTGGGTGCATAACATCATTCCAGCTCAAGAACGACTATAAAAGGGGGCCTTATCCCTCTTCAAAACACAGAACGAAGAGCATTTTCAAGAGCAAAATTATTGCACTTCTTGCCAGCGAGCCGAGAGTTAGCAATTTTCTTAGGTTTTCTCCCACTTTTGTAATCGGAGTGTCAATGGAGTAAAGAAGCAACTGCCGTTCAATCTCCATCGTTCCATTCCCCAGAATTCTTTTTTGTACTCGGGGATCCTCGGCGCAGGATCTCTCAGGCGTACTCGATTTTTGGTGCCTTGTGCCAATAAAAAAAGACAATATTTTCTCCTTCTTTTTTGTGTGTGTCCACACCATCGTGCGCCACTCTGAGTGCTTCTTGTGCTTCTGTCTTGGATGAACATCTTAGGAGAAGCCCGTCGTATGAACGAAGATACAACATCTTGGTAGCTGTGTCATAAAAGAAACACAGAGAGCGTCTCTTGACAGATATAGCCTCCTTCGGGTCTTCGGGTAGGATTTCGTAGAGTGCGTAGTCTATGAACGAAAACCGCCAATCCCGAACGTCTACATTAGTGTCTATTTGTACTGAGTAACTCAGACACATATGTAGATTATTCTTTGGGCAAACCAGCTCTCGGCCCGTTACTATGATGGTATATTGGGTTCCTACAGGAGCTGCCAGAGAAGCGACGAGACCAGCCAGTGTGTCGACCTCCAAGTTTTGCAACCAAGGTACATGTCCTATAAAGAACCCTATGAAGGTAGAGATGATATCTATTGTCGCTTGTGGTATGGAATCAGATCTTTATGCCAGACTTCGTATTATCTCCGAACCTGGTTGATAATCAATTTCAAGTTGCCATAAGCTTCGATGTAGTTGACTCCCAACTGTTTAGCGAGCTGGAGTCCGATGATGAGAGCGTTATACTCGGAAACGTTATTGGTACATGATTCTATGAGAGAATATGCCTGGTCGATGACCAAGCCGTTAGGAGTGATGATGACCACTCCGACCCTTTGGGCCTTGTTCTTGAAGCACCATCAAAGAACTTGCATCAAACCGTGTTATCTGAGATGACATTGGACTCTAGAACTTCATCAGGGATGTCGTCATAGAGCTTTCATGTCTCTGGCATGGGGTGCGCTGCTAAGAAGTCGGCCAATGCTTGGCCTTTGACTGCCTTTTATGGGACGAACACCATGTCATAAGGAGTCAAAATTATCGCCCATGTGGCTAGCCGTGAGTTTAAGGCCCCTGGCTTGGTCATAAGGACCCTAAGGGGGTTGACTCGGGAGATGATATGGATCGTCTGTCCGGTCACATAATGACACGTCTTCTGGATGGCAAAGAGCAGGGCAAGACACTCCTTTTCGATAGGATTATACCGATACTCGGCCCCAATCATGGTCCTGGTAAGGTGGTAGATTGCATGTTCGTGGCCTTCATTGCCCTTCTGGGGTAGCAAAGCGTCGAAAGAATGGTCCATAGCTCGGACGTGTAGCAGGAAGGGTCTTCACACGACTGGTGCTACTAGTACTGGAGGACTAGTGAGGTACTATTTAATGTCGTCGAACGCGCGCTAGTTTTCTTCTGTCCAGACGAAAGAAACCCCTTTCTTCATCAGTTTGGTGAAAGGTTGACATCTACCAGAGAGATTTTCTATGAATCTTCTGATATATGCTAAGCACCCTTGCAGGCCTCGGAGCTCGTAAAGGTTCTTCGGAGGAGCCATGTCCAAGATTGCCTTAGTCTTCTCAGGGTCAATATGAATACCCTTGGATATGATGATAAATCCCATGAATTTGCTACTGGAAACTCCCAAAAATGACTTGGTTAGGTTCATCTTCAGTCGATGTGCTTGCATTAAGTCGAACACTATTCTCAAGTCGTCCAAGTGATTGGATTTCATTTTGCTTTTGATAGCAATGTCATCAACATAACATTCTACCGTCTTTCGAAGGTGCTTGCGGAATATGGTGCTCATTGCCCACTGGTATGTGGCTTCCGCATTCATCAACCCGAAGGGCATAACTGTGTAATAGTATATCCCTTTTGGGGTCCGAAATGAAGTATGCTTCTCGTCTTCAGGAAACATCTTGATTTGGTTGTAGCCTGAGAAACCATCCATAAAGGACATACGTTCGAAGCCACAACTGTTGTCGATCATCACGTCGGTGGTCGGAAGAGCAAACTCGTCTTTTGGGCAGGCCGGGTTGAGATCCCTGAAGTCTATGTAGACCCAAATTTTCTTGTTCTTCTTAGTGACTGGGATAATGTTGGCCACCCAATCTGGGTGTTGTTCTTCGTGAATAAAGCCACTCTCTAAGAGTTTATCGACTTCTTCCTCGATAGCATCCATGATGTTAGGGCGGTTACGCCGCTATTGCTGTTTGACAGGCTTAGCATTGGGTAGGATGTTGAGACAGTGCAGGGCGATTTGTGGGACTAAACCCGGCATATCTTCGTAGTTCCATGCGAAGTTATCAATGTATTCTCGGATAAGCTGTATCAGAGATTCTTTGTCTTCCTATCTCAAGCTTTTGCTAATGAAGATGGGTTTAGAGGAAGCCTCATCTCCTAGCTCGACCTTGACGACTTCGTCTTCAGTGGGAGGTTCGTGTTGTTCGAAGTGCCATTCCTATTGGGATCCCAAGCGTCGAGCCCAGGGTTCATCCTTAAAATATTCGAGTATTTGGTCTTCATCCTCGGATGTGGGATCTGCATAGACCATATTAACGAATAATATCTTCTTGAAGGCCTGGCCGATACTAGTACTATAGTCCTAGGTTAAGGAATCGGAGGAATGTGAATGCATCATGGCCTCCGGCTCCGAGCTCTCCGAAGTTGTGGTAAGGCGAAGAAATATAAGGAAGAATAATGATAATACAAGGAAGCAATGGTAAGACGAAGAAATAATGATAAAATTATGCTTGCTCATCTGGTCATAAAGAAGTGAACCAATTTAAGATATGATCTGATAACCATACACGTCTTCCTGAAATCAAGTTGCCAGAATTTTTACCACGTTAGTAAGCATAGATGCAATAAACGATAGAGTCCATAACTAAGGTATACCCCCTATAATCATGCTATCTAGAATTCTCGCCACGCCAACTGGTATGGCTGTAAGAAAATCTAAATTCCATAACTAGGATAGTATATCCAAAATCAGGCTCTATGTCCTTGTCATGCTAGCTAGTATTACTGCGACAAATTCTAAACTCCATAAATAAAGCAGACATTTACCTTTCTCACTGTCCTTATCAATATGTTATCAGATTATACCTCAATACAATCCATAAAAATTTATCTAAATACAAAAATCAAAGTCAACAACGAACATTAAGGTTCAAAATTTAACAACGAATGAAGGATAAGTAAATGAAAACAAGCGGATACAGATTCCAAGGTAGGATTTAGAGTGAGATTCTCAGGGGTTGTCCCAAAGATACTATCTAGGTCAAAATTCAAAATTCTTGGAATATAATCTAAAACAATCTCAACCATCATACTAGATTGGCTAATCATGTTCTCTTCTCAACCTAAATGGTTATAGGTTCAACTTCTCCCATCTAGTTCTCTCTGGGGTCCATAAACTTATCCTAATGCAAGAATAGGGTTCAATAATGATCAGATTTTTCAAAATCATGACGAATAAAAGCAAGTGAGAATAGACTCGAAAGAGTTTCGAAATAAGACTCCCAGAGGTTGTCCCTGGAATCTATTAAGAGTTCCTAATGTGTGATTGAGTACTAAACTCCAAAATATTCCATGACTCGAATCTTAATCCCGGGGCAGGCTCACAGTAGTACAGCTAAGCCTAAGTACTACCACGACTTCGCAATAGTTGCAAAGACAAACCTGCATGGGCCACCACAAAAATGTGTCACGACCCGCACCTGGATAATCGGGCACAAGTACGTGGGCCACGTCCAGCCTACGCCGTAGTATCGGCGGTGATACACTGTCAAGTACCCATTAACTATCTACACAATCTAGACGATCCAGAATCACAATATACTCAAATCATACCACAAACAACTCAGAAAGATATGAATGAAAATATATAGATAATACTGGAACAGACAGAGTCTACAAATGAATATACAAGACCAGAATATAACGGAGGCAAATATAATAACGAAACAAAACAAGTACAAGGCCTAGAACTCCTGGGAGACAACTCACGGTGAACAAAATATTGAGATTCGTCTCTGCTAGCATCATCCTGTAGTCCAATAATATGGGGCATAACAATTCCTAAAATTTATCAACGGGTCTAGTCAGGATGGGAACGAGTACATAGCTCCGAAAGCAGTTCTAAAATATGGTAGGAAATATAGAGCTAATAGTAGAATAAAATACATTACGTGTTGTAAAAAATACAGAAATACATGAGATTTGGATAAGTAAACTGAGTACATAAAATATAATAAAAATCTATGAAATGTAATAAATATAAGTGTTTCAGAGTACAAGATGATCATGTGATTGGTTTAGGTTTGTACACGAGTATACTAAGGGATCTCCATTATACGTGAGGGTATAACAGACATGTACACGAGTATGCTAAGGGGTTTAATTACATGACCACTTCTACTCTCCCGTCCCGATTAATACACAAGGATCCGACCAAGTTATGTTATATACACGATAGTTAGTTTTGTACAAGAAGCACATTTGAGCACACAAGAGTACATGAGAGCACACGATTTGTACACAAATAATACGAATACAAGGAGTACACGATGCACATGGTAAAGTACATAAATATGAAATTCTCGATGTATCCGCTAAGGGGATAACATCGCATGACAAGATCCATAGAGTACTGGTCTGTGATAACAATGTGTCAGCATCAAGTAAAGTAGTCTAAATCAGGCAATATATATAATATCACAAATGAAAACTAACAGAGAATGTACTCGCATCGGTTTGGTTGGAGTCGACATACATGACATAAATGTATCGACACGAGGTCGGTACAATGCTATGCTCCACAAGATGGTCTCAAACGATGGTACATATGGTCCCAATGAGTCCAGAATAGTCCAAATAGCCTAGTTTGATATATTAGAGTTCAGAATCAGAGTTCGGTACGACAATCGGATCAAGAAAAGAAACGACTATAGATAGTCCTGATTATGATTTAAAGGAAAACAATGTCACAATATATATATATATATATATATATATATATATATATATATATATATATATATATATATATATATATATATATACTATTTTTTGGAAATTATTTATATCGTTAGAAACTATATAATATTGGAGTAGATAAATTTTGTTAATCAATCAATTTAGGTAAATACTAGAAGACCAAAAAATCATAGGAAACCTTTTTAGAGCTAAAACCCCAAATTGAATTTACATCTAGGACCCAAGTCCAAAAATACATCTTATCGCAAGTATCTTATAGGAGATTATTTACTATATTTAAAAACTGTAATATTATTATTGATGGTATAGAAACACTATACATATAACCCAACATAATGCCCCAAGCTGAATATTACATTTTTTTTTCTACAATTATTGTAACGCCCCAGTCCCAAAATACTTAGGACTAAGTACGTAAATATGCCAGCTCTATACATACGAAGTATACTCCAATGTATGGAACCCCGTATGTATACATAAGCTATAAAATACAGTAAACCATGATAATTAAATCTCAACCACAATAATAGAGAATAATATTATAACCAACTCAAGAATTTGTCACTTATACATGTAGTTGGGCGGAGACAAATCCACTACCAACCATTTTAAATGAAAGAAAATATACAAAAAAATGATCGATAAAATGGCAAGACGAACCAAGAGCAATCATCCTTGAAGAAATAGAGAAGATCACGACCTTGGCTAGAACCCCTGCAAAAGTCACAAAGCACACACCTGGAGAGATAACCAGGTCCTCAGAGGGACGTAACAAGATATATAAAGAACATGCCATATAATCTGTGATATATATTAAGAGGAAAAGGGGATGCATGCAATAGGGTGCCTACCAGTGCTACGGTGAAAATGCAGTTAAGAACAAACCTTCCACGCATGGGCATCTGGCTCAGGTGCAGCTAACTCAGGTATGGTCCCATCAGGATACCAGGGACCTCAAGGCATAACATTCCTCGAATGTCAGAGGCCAGCAGGATCAGGAATAGGAAAGTGCATAAGTGGCACATACGTTAAGGAACTGTTCTCTCCATCCAATGTCTAGTAGGGTCACATCCATGACTCATAAGATCTCTAGTACTGCCAAGTGTACTAGCACGCAATTCTATTGGTAGTTACTCCTATCCGTTGCACGTTTCATACGTATCGGTGGCCAGCCGACTACGCGAGCACGTGTCCTACATGTGACTCATAATACGTGGTAAAGAAATTAATTTTCTGGTTAATCTTTCAAGTTTACTAAAAAATTCTTCGACGGTAAGGAATCAAATGTTAGAGAATTCATTTCTAATAGATACGGTTACTAATAAATTTGAAACCGTAGTCCCAGTTATTTTTCTTATTGGATCCCTATCTAAAGCTCAATTTTGTACCGTATTGGGACATCCTAGTAGTAAGCCAATCTTGGCGGATTTATCAGATTCTGAAATTATTGAGCGATTTGGTCGGATGTGTAGAAATCTTTCTCATTATCACAGTGGATCTTCAAAAAATTAGGGGTCAAGGCCATACGAGATATGCCAATACCTCATCAACAATGGGTGGTCACTTGGCTAAGTCAATGCAAGAGAATTAAAACAAAAGTAGGAAAACGACCGATAGAGTCGCTTGCACCCAAGTGTGACTTGGACGCACAGTTTTATAATAACAAAAATAGGAAATGCTGAAAAATAACAACTGAAAATAAGAATATATAAATCACAGAGTAAGGTGGCAAGGTATTTTGCCTGATTCCGCGCTGTGAATATGAAACGTCGCTCCCACGTCCACGCCTCCGGAACCCGACGCTCCTAGATAATTAATTAACTAGATTAACTCACTACTCACGAAACTTACAATACGACTTAATTAGTCAAAGTAATGAGTTAAAATTATATTTAATCTCTCGTGGAACCATTTAGATCCATACAACCACACACAGGTTCCATGAGACATTAAACACAGTTTTAGGGTTTCTAACTCTTAATTAGTCGGTTATGCCCCTACTTCAATATCATACTTAAAAATTATATAAATATCATAAAAATAATATTTAAACTAGTTCTACAGATTTATCTCTGAAATTCCAGAATTAATATTTCTAAAGACATTTATGACTAGTTTATTACTAAGTCAGCTAGTCTACCCGAAACTCGCCCGGAACATAGTTAATGACTCAAAATTGCTAAAATAACCAAAAATATATTTTAAACAAAAATAAAATACCTTATTTCAGAGAATCATAACATAGGTACAAGGGTTGAGTTATACTACAATTTTGAGACATTCTAGGTCAGCCGGTTACCCGAAATTAGCTAGTTTTGACCTAAAATGTTCTCGACCAGATTTGAGTTGCTAAAATTATGGAAAAATACTTAAAAATCCTAATTTATGTATATAAACACACATAAAATTCTGTTTTGAGAATAGGCACCAAAAACTCATAGTTCCTTCACAATGGGGTTAATTTTGATCCTACCGAAATATGAATATTACGCCTATATTTCATGAAACCTTTATGGATGATTATACTTAACAAAAGCCATCAAAATATAATTTCTACAGATTTAATAACATATTCTCTACATAATTGTAGTGAGGGTTTGAGATGGAAAGATTAGGATTTCTTACCAAAGGTCCTTGCTAGAGAGGTTATGACGACTTCTCCTCGCCAAAGCTCCAACCTTTCTCGCTATCCTTGCTTGCTAATCCTCTTTTGGTGAGTATAGAAGGGTTGACAATGGCTATAGATGGTTGGATGGAGAAGATAGAGTTTTTAAGGTTTGTTTTGAGGGGTTGGGTGGATGTATGGTGTTGGAGATGAGTTTTTTGTGAAGGATGGAGAGATGTGCAATGGAGGAGATGATGTATGGAGGCTATGGGTGGAAAGGTACTGCCAAAAATATGGAGAGCGAGAGGGGTGGTCGGCTATGGAGATGGAAAGAAAGGAATAATTAAGTTAGGGTTAGGGTTTGTGCTAAGTTGATGTTTATATATGGGCTTTATTGGGTTGCATGCATGAAAAAGAGTGGAAAACCTATTCCTATGAGGTGTTCGGCCATGGGGGGTTTGCTTGGCCGAATAATCTATGGTGGGGGTCCATTTGGCTTGATTTGGTTGTTTAGTGAGTTGGCTAATTGATTGGATTGAGGATTTAAAAAGGTCTTTCCTAATACAGAACTAATTAATTCTATCTATGAAATACAATCCAAATCTGAATTAAATACAAATATATGTAATTATTAATATTTTTAATGCCCAACATGCCTACATAGGGTTGGGTTTGGCTTGGAAGAGGTTTGGGAAGGTTTGGTACAACCGGATCTCCTAAAAAGTCATAAAGACTTTCTTAACTAATTAATTAAATAAAATCTTGTGCCATAATTTGAATGGTTAACATGCAAGAGATTACTGTATGACCATGGCATTCCTAACATGGATAGCATGCTAGTTAAAGCACCTGACTACGCTAGGCATGCCATACTTTCTAGTCGTTTTGCATATTCAAACTCAACCATGACTATAGTCCTTTTATATAATATAAATAAGATAAAAATAATTTAGAATTAAATAAAATATAAAAAAGTAAATTTAAATGTTTCTTTAAGTTTTGAGGGGTTTTGCATCCAAAAACATGTAACGCCCCAGTCCCAAAATACTTAGGACTAAGTACTAAACATGTCAGCTATGTACATACGAAGTATACTCCAATGTATGGAACCCCGTATGTATACATAAGCTGTGAAATGCAGTAAACCATGATAACTAAATCTCATCCATAACAATAGAAAATAATATTATAACCAACTCAAGAATTTGTCACTTATACATGTAGTTGGACGGAGACAAATCCACTATCAACTATTTAAATGAAAGAAAATATACAAGGAAATGATCGATAAAATGGCAAGACGAAACTAGAGTAATCATCCTCGAAGAAATAGAGAAGATCACGACCTTTGCTAGAACCCCTATAAAAGTTACAAAGCACACACCTGGAGAGATAAACAGGTCCTCAGAGGGACGTAACAAGATACATAAAGAACATGTCATATAATCTGTGATATATAATAAGAGTGAAAGGGGATGCTTGCAATAGGGTGCCTACCAGTGCTACGGTGAAAATGTAGTTAAGAATAAACCTTTAACGTATGGGCATCTGGCTCAGATGCAGGTAACTCAGGTATGGTCCCATCTGGATACCAGGGACCTCAAACCATAACATTCCTCGAATGTCAGAGGCCAGCAGGATCAGGAATAGAAAAGTGCATAAGTGGTCCATGCGTTAAGGAACTGTTCTCCCCACCCAATGCCTAGTAGGGTCACATCCATGACTCATAAGATCTCTAGTACTGCCAAGTCTACTAGCATACAATTCTATTGGCAGTTACTCCTATCCGTCGTACGCCTCATACGTATCGGTGGCCAGCCGACTACGCGAGCACGTGTCCTACATGTGACTCACAATATGTGGTAAAGTAAGTGTCAAAGCCGTATGAGATATGCCAATACCTCATCAACAATGGGTGGTCACTAGACTAAGTCAATGCAAGAGAAATAAACAAAAGTAAGAAAATGACCGATAGAGTCGCTTGTACCCAAGTGTGACTTGGCGTACAGTTTTATAATAACAAAATAAGAAATGCTGAAAAATAACAACTGAAAATAAGAATATATAAATCACAAAGTAAGGTGGCAAGGTATCATACCTGATTCCGCATTGTGAATATGAAACGCCGCTCCCGCGTCCACGCCTCCAGAACCCGACGCTCTTCGATAATTAATTGACTAGATTAAGTCATTACTCATGAAACTTATGATACGACTTAATTAGTCAAAGTAATGAGTTATCGTGGAACCATTTAGATCCATACAATCACACACAGGTTCTACGAGACATCAAAATACACTTTTAGGGTTTCTTACTCTTAATTAGTCGGTTATGCCCCTACTTCAACAACATACTTAAAAATCATATAAAAATCATAAAAATAATATTTAAACTAATTTTCTAAAGATTTATCTCTGAAATTCTAGAATTAATATTTCTAAAGACATTTATGACTAGTTGATTACTAAGTCAGCTAGTCTACCCGAAACTCGCCGGAAAAATAGTTAATGACTCAAAATTGCTAAAATAACCAAAAATATATTTTAAATAGCAATAAAATACCTTATTTGAAAGATTCATAACAGAGGTACAAGGGTTGAGTTATACTACAAGTTTGGGACATTCTAGGTCAGTCGGTTACCCGAAATTAGCTAGTTTTGACCTATAATTTTCCTGACCAGATTTGAGTTGCCAAAATCATGGAAAAATACTTAAAAAAATCCTAATTTATGTATATGAACGCACATAAAATTCATTTTCTAGAATAGGCACCAATAACTCATAGTTCCTTCACAATGGGGTTAATTTTGATCTTACCGAAACATGAATATTACGGCCATATTTCATAAAACTTTTATGGATGATTATACTTAACAAAAGCCATCAAAATATAATTTCTATAGATTTATTAAAATATTTTCTACAGAATTGTAGGAGGGTTTGAGTTGGAAAGATTAGGATTTCTTACCAAGGTCCTTGCTAGAGAGGTTGTGACTTCTCCTCGCCAAAGCTCCTACCTTTCTCGCTATCCTTGCTTGCTAATACTCTTTTGGTGAGTATGAAAGGGTTGGCAATGGCTGTAGATGGTTGGATGGAGAAGATAATGTTTTTAGGGTTTGTTCTGAGGGGTTGGATGGATGTATGGTGGAGGAGATAGGTTTTTTATGAAGGATGTAGAGATGTACAATGGAGAAGATGATGTATGGAGGCTATGGGGGAAAGGTGCTGTAAAAAATATGGAGAGGGAGAGGGTTGGTCAGCTTTGGAGATGGAAAGAAAGGAAGAATTAAGTTAGGGTTAGGGTTTGGGCTAAGTTGATGTATATATATGGGCTTTATAGGGTTGCATGCATGAAAAGGAGTGGGAAACCTATTCCTATGAGGTGTTTGGCCATGGGGGGGTTTGCTTGGCCGAATAATCTATGGTGGGGGTCCACTTGACATGATTTGGTTGTTTGGTGAGTTGGCTAATTAATTGGATTGGGGATTTAAAAAGGTCTTTTCTAATATAGAACTAATTAATTCTATCTATGAAATACAATTAAAATCTAAATTAAATACAAAAATATGTAATTATTAATATTTATTAATGTCCAACATGCCTACATAGGGTTGGGGTTGGCTTGAAAGAGGTTTGGGAAGGTTTGGTGCAACCGGGTCTCCTAAAAGTCATAAAGGCTTTCTTAACTAATTAATTAAATAAAATATAACTTGTGCAATAATTTGAATGGTTAACATGCAAGAGATTACTGTATGACCATGGCATTCCTAACATGTCTAGCATGCTAGTTAAAGCATCCGACTACGCTAGGCATGCCATATTTTCTAGTCGTCTTGCATATTCAAACTCAACCATGACTATAGTCCATTTTATATAATATAAATAAGATAAAAATAAATTAAATTAAATAAAATCCAAAAAAAATTTAAATGTTCCTTTAAGTTTTGAGGGGTTTTACATCCTACCCAACTTAAAGAAATTTTGTCCTCAAAATTAAACTAAGTTAGGGGGTCGAATGTAGTGCAATACAATGTAAGGAACTATAAAGAACTAACATATGCAGGACATACCTTGGTTGTCAAACAATTGGGGGTAGCGATTTCGATGTCATCCTTGTGCTCCCAAGTAGACTCTCCCGACGAATGATGCTTCCATGCCACGCGAACCAATGGTATAGATTGATTCCGCAACACCTTCATTCAGCGATCAAGGATGCCTACTGGTTGCTCTTTATACGACAAACTCGACCCAACTATGATTTTGGAGTAATCGAGCACGTGACTGCTGTCTGTCACGTATCGCCTCAGCTACGACCCATGGAATATGTCATGTATTCCCTCTAATGACGGTGACAATGCCAATCTGTAGGCCACCTCTCCAACCCGTTCCAAGACATCGAAAGGGTCAATGTATATTGGACTCAACTTGCCACGTACTTCGAATCGAATCGTGCATCTAGTGGGGGATATCTTCAAGAATACATGGTCGCCTTCCTTAAACTTCAAGGGTCGACGACGATTATCTGCCCACTGCTTCTGTTGATCCTGTGCTGCTCGCAGGTGGTCCTGTATCTTCTTAACCTTCTCTACAGTGCTCAAAACCAACTCAGGACCCAATATTTATCGCTCTTCGATGTTACTCCAGCAGACAGGAGATCGACACTTCCTACCATACAATGCTTCAAACGGAGCCATCTGAATGCTCGCTTGATAGCTATTGTTGTAAGAAAACTCCACAAGGTAAATGTGGTCTTCCCATGATCCGCCAAAGTCAAGCATACACGCTCTCAGCATATCCTCTAGAATCTCAATCGTACGCTCTGACTGGCCGTCTGTCTGCGGATGGTACGATGTGCTGAACTTCAAGCACGTACCCAAACTTTCTTGGATACTCCTCCAAAAGTACGAAGTAAACCTCGAGTCACGATCCGACATGATACTAACTGGTACACCATACAGCTTCACTATTTGCTTTATGTACATATCCGCCAAGACTTCTGTGGACTGTCCCACTGAAAAAGGTAAAAAGTGGGCTAATTTGGTAAGTCTATCAACAATCACCTATACTGCATCCGTCCACTTGGACTCCGAGGAAATCCTGTGACGAAGTCCATCGTAATGTGCTCCCACTTCCACTCGGGAATGGGTAGCGGCTGTAATAATCCGACCGTCCTCTGGTGCTCGGCCTTCACTTGTTGGCATACCAAACACTTGACCACGAAATGAGCTATCTCTCGCTTCATTCTGTGCCACCAATAATACTATTGTAAGTCCTGGTACATCTTATTTCCTCCGAAATGAATAGAGTAGGTCGAACTGTGTGCTTATGTCATTAACTCTTGTCGTAGCTCTCCATTAGGAACATAAATACGGTCACCACATCACAATGTCCCATCAGATGGAAGAACAGTCTACGAAAGGCATCATATTTAAAGAGGTGGAGTACACTAAGTTCAAGGTTCTACTCAACTTACGAAAATTGGTTAATCGGGGAAGCGAAGTAATGGGACTTCTAAGTGGCAACCTCCTAGTGGTGTATGAGGATATGAGGTACTTCTGGTTGTTGTCATGTACTTTATAGGAAGCGCTAGTATTTCTCATTTAACATTTGCTCACATATTGTCCGTGTTTCATCCAGGCAATAGAGGAGGTCTTAGTCAAGTACAACCGAAAATAGATTAGTACAACGGGATTCCATTCATTGTATAACATGGGATAGCAAGAGATATGGTTATGAAATTTATGGAAGAAGAATTAGGGAGCCAAGAGGTGGGGCCTACATATAGGGGTAAGGGTCTATTACATCAAGTTTGGTTTTATAGTCCAAATATGACGATAGACATGGATGGATTTAACCGGGCCTTAATGGATTTCCAAATGGATCATCAATCTTTTATTGAATGAATCTTGGTTTCAATCTATATTGGCTGGACAAGATCCATAAAAACACATCTAGACCATTCCTATTAAGTTTATGGAAATCGTTAGGTTCCAACACAAGTGGTTGGGCTAATTTTCGGTTGGGTTGGTTAACTAGGTCCTTAATCCCAAAACTATGCCTTTTGTGACTTTTGTGTATAAGTAGCACATGAGGACTCAATTGAGTGGCACACTAGTGACATCTGCGTAGTGGGCTTCGAGTAGGTCACCACCGTATATTGGGTCGAAAGATTTTAGTCGAGGTTCGATCTCTAATTGAAGTCAGAGTGTACATCGGTATTACGGTAAGGATAATAGTTAGCCCTTATTACCTAAAGGCCGTATCATGAAAATAGAGTACAAGAGAACGTGTTTGAGTGGTACATGATATGTCTACTTGAAGGTGGACTCGTCTAGGTCTTACATATGAATTTTGTTGGAAGGTAACAACTAGTATTACACTTCGAATATCAAAGTCACGGTAAGGCACATCAAACGATCTAAAAAGAAAGTGGGTGTTCACGAGTCACTAATTTATCATCATAGCGAGAACCAATTTACCTCAATCAATCAGTGATCCCATAATTCCTAAAAGTAAGAATGGCTTACCATATATTCACTCTAGAGAATAGTACATAGTTTTAGGAATAATGAGGTGAGGAATATTTGAGTCGCGACCTCGTACCTTGACCTTTGGTAATAATAGTCACGATATGATCGATAACGTGATATGGTAGTTATGAATCAGTTTCGAGGACCATACCCCAATTTTTAATAAATGGATATGATTTTGTATAATGATACATGAGTAAAATAATATAATGACACACTCCTCTATAGTATACAAGAGTCTATCAGTGGGATAACAAACTCTAAGGCACGTCATATAAAAGATCTCTAACGACTAAGTCATAAATTTTCTATTTGTGTCAAGCATGCCAAACCATGGTCATAAGGGTTCTAATGGTATCGAATGTAGTGCTCATGCGTTGCTTGTTGATAAGTAGTAAGTCAATATGATAAAGTGTTAAGCTACATATATTGGCTAAGCTGGAGAATGTGTTGTTCTAATGCTAAGTCACTTCTTTAATAACAAAATTGTATGCCTAGAGTAACACCGGTTGGATCCTAATCTCGAAATGGGTATCTATCATAGTCATGGTAAATGCTTGTCTTTGTTACTGTCTGTTTCCCTTCATGTCTAACTGTGGGCTTGGCCGAGTAAGGGTTGGGTTAAGGCATAAGGGTTGCTAGTTAAAGTAAGAATTAAGAAAAATATTTAGAGACCCATAATAATTTGTTCTTTGAGAATAGATAGTCTCCTATGTTGGTGTTTCGACCAAAGGTATGATTCTAATCATTATCATATTAAAATGACTAGAAGGTCACAATAGTAGTTTCAGGGTCGAGGAAGAACGAGTAATCTCAAGGCAAGGTTGTAGTCACATGGCTGGCCGATGGTAGCTACACTTGTGTATACAACTATCATGGCCATGGGGATACGCTGTATCCATCTATCAAATACAAGCGTTTGTCTTTCCAATCAGTGAAGACAAAGGCAATAAAAAGTTTAAGAAAGATGTCATTGAATATAATTATGCGATTCAAAGGCGAATGTATAATTCAAGAGGAATTGTCAATGTAGTCGCGGATGAGATCCTAAATACCTCTATACCTCAATCCACGTAGGGTAATTATATGATGAACGAACCAAGTGCACCAAGGTTGATCAGACCATAATACACTGATTCTGATTAGATAATATGTTAGCGGGTGTCCCAGTATACATATATCCTGAACAAGCTCGATAAAAATATAAGCTTGCAAAACTAGGCTATAAATAGCAACATTATTTATGATATTGCGAAGTATAATTACGGGAGATAATGATAAAAGCAGTAATAAATAGTTCAAGTTTTCACAAGAATCTAAGTCTTATCCGGTGTTCCTGCTTATACAGTCGTCCTACTGTCTCTTGTATCGGGCTTTGGTTGATTAATGGAGTATGGGCTACTAAAACTCTATCTTCTAGGTAACCATATCTTCCTACACTAGCATCTATTCATTATCACCCTATTACACTTTAATACTAGGTTACGAGGATACATGTGGTAGGTTGTAGTCATACCCCCCCAACTTATAAAATAAACTAGTAGAGTAACTGAGAAATATAACACGTATAACTATTACAAGTCATATTCCTAACCTCTCTATTAGGCACGAAGGAGAAGGATAAGATTTACAGTGGAAAGGAATCAAGCAGAAGGATATCAAGCTAGCCGGATGAGAGTTCGAAATTGGAATCAATGGAGGAGGTCAAGTATGTAGATGAGATTCTAGACTCTAATCCTATTTGTAGGCTCACATCGGTACAATAACGTAACCGAAGTGATATTCGGGACCTGCATGGGCCACCAAAATTATTATTAAGAAATAATAATAATAGAATATAATAACAATAATCTAAAATTAAATAAATATAGATTATAAAATACAAGGCCCAATGCTAAACCTTGTAACCAATAATTTAGAAATATTAATATGTATTTATTTAATAATAAAAATAATAATAGTAATTTTATAATATTATATTATGGCCTGACCCAAATAACCTTAGCAAAATATTTAAAAAAAATATTATTTGGATTGAAACCCTCAACTATAAATTCATATTTACATAATAAATCCCTAAGTCCACTAAATATTATTATTCATATATGTATGTGTGTATGTATGTATGTATGTATGTATGTATGTATGTATGTGTGTATATATATATATATATATATATATATTTTTTTTTTTTTTTATGTATGTATGTATGTATGTATGTATGTATGTATGTATGTATGTATGTATGTATGTATGTGTGTATATATATATATATTTATATATATATATATATATATATATATATATATATATATAATATATATATATATATATATATATATATATATATATATATATATATATATATATATATATATATATATAAATATAAATATATATATATATAAAAATACATTTCTTGTATATAACATATATACAAAATACACGGGCTCAGCCCAAAATATAATAAAACCCATAATACTCCTCATTAAGATCTAACTCCTGTTATGCATAAATGGTAATTATATATATATATATATATATATATATATATATATATATATATATATATATATATATATATATATTTATTATATATATATATATATATATATTATATATACAAAATATATATATATATATATATATATATATATATATATATATATATATATATATATATATATATATATATATATATATATATATATATATATAAATAAAAAATATATATATATATATATATATATATATATATATATATATATATATATATATATATATATATATATACAACAAAACTTACTGTTCACCCAACTTTAATCTCAAAATCATGTTGGGCCCATAATATAAATGAATGGTGACACCCTATAAACAAATCCAAATAAACAAGTCCAAAAAAAAGAAACAAAAACAATAACAATAAAAAGAGAAGGCTAAAGCAGCTGGCTCTATTAGCAATCACTCAAATTATATGCAATCAATATATGAAAGGAAGGGGATTACTGTTAAAGGTCAAAGTCCTAAAATATGAGAACGAAAAGGGAAGGAAGAGAGAAGGCTCACAGAGGTCGGTTCTCCGGCATGTGAGAACGAAAAGGGAAGGAAGAGAGATGGCTCACAGAGGTCGGTTCTCCGGCTGGCACCGGAGGTCGGGATGGTGACGCGGTTCGGGGTACTGGACGGAGCGACGCCGGGGGAGGCTCCGGTCGGAAAGGGCTCGGGGTACTAAGGCGCACCTGATATCATCGAGGAGCGTCTTGCTCGACAAATGGGGCGGCGAGTAGTCGCATCGGGGAGCGAGCAGCTCAGACAGAGGCGGCGGGGTGTGTAATGCCCCGCTCTGCATGATGCATTACGCTGAGACATTAACTCAGCGAGTCGCGTTGACCGAATGAAATGTATCGATTGTGAATCGATACGAGAGTTACGTTGTCCCCAGCCATGCATCGAACTAAGTCGATGCAAAGAGTTGCCTTGTCCCAAAGAATACATCGAGTTGAATCGATGCAAAGCGCCATATTACCCCGAAGGATAAGTACGTTGAGACGGCTCGAAGATTCTAAGAAATCGAATCGACCAAGGCGCAAGTCCGAATCGATGGAAGTATTAATTTAGTTGGTGCCATGTGCAGGCTATACGTTTACGCAAAAATATTAGAGATCGACATTTTGCCTATTTTGCGACGGGTCCGCGAAACCTAATCGTCGCCTTACGACGGACTGGGACTTGGGCACGGTAAGCCAAATTCAATGAAACACGAAGTGTTCGAATGGCTAAGTCAGGAGAGTTGGCCGTGCAACAAAGTTATGAAATCGAGCTGCATCGGCTCGGCAAAACGACAAGGCGTATCAACTCAAGGTGGAAGGATTGACTCTTCTTTTTACTCCTTCATGCGATAAGTCAAAATATATCATTGTATGCTAAGTTAACCTATCGATGCCACGGGCGTGGTCCGATCGTAAGATAAATCATAGTGTGTCGAACATTAGTTAGAACAATTGAAATGAAACGTGCATTATATGCACGAGTCGCTATGGGACATTAGATATCGCAAAGGCGAGCACTTCGGTGTGCAATCTGCAAGAACATATGATAACTGTATTCGACGAGTGCCTTAGTGCACGAACCATACCGTGACTTCATACACGAGTTAGAAAGGCTAGAACATTGAAAGACAATAGGCGAGCGCCCTAGCGCGCAAGCCCCGAACAATTGAACACTAAGGCATATAACTTGGAAATACGGTCGAAATGTGCCTACGTACACGAGATGATAAAAGATGGCTTCATTACGAAAGAATACAGTTGTGGCATGAATGTGGTTGAACTGTCAGATATGACATAATACTTCGAAAGGTGTTCGGTACCTTTGGGTCATTCGTACTACCAAAATAAGTCAAATCAGCGACGAATTTAACGAATCCAGGAATGAACGTCGCTAATTTTTGGTGGTTTAGCGACATTTTTCTAGTACGTCGCTATTAGTCGCCAAAAGTGACTACAAGTGACATCTAGCGACTACAGTTTATTAAATAGAAACCTGCGTCGCAAGTTCGTCGGTACACGTCGCTGATGTAGCGACTCGTAGCGACGCAATTTAAGCGGCGTCGCCGTATATTAAATTTCAGCGACGTTTAGCGACTTTTTTTTCGGACGTCGCTAAATGTTTCATATAGGCTGCGAGGGTTTCCTTTTCGATTATTCACAAATTCCTCCCCTCAATTTTTTGCGCGCTCCTCCTCCGCGGCGCTCCTCCGACGATCTCCCTCCTCCGGCCTCCTCCTCCTTCTCCTCACTTCTCCTCAGGTAGCTTCCCCATCTCTCTTTCTCTCTCTCTCTCACACACACACTCCCCTGTCCCCGCCGCCCCGGCTCCGATGCTTCCCAGTTTCTCCTTGTCTTCTAGCTCTCTTTCGCTTCTAGTTCGTGTCCACAAGAGCGTGGACTCGCCGCACGAGCAGCAGTCTGTACGTGCGTGTTTTGTGATTTTGTTAGTTTGGACAGTCGTGTCCCACTGTGTGGACACGAGACTCACAGTATGACACATATATATGTACATGACTCATATCAACTGTCAATTTGATATTTTGCTGGGATTCGAATTCCAATTTAGGGTTTGAGCCCTATTTACTGATACTGGGAGTTTTTTGGGCATTTTTAGGGTTTTGAAATGAAGAATAAATTGACTAATAATGTTAATTAATTGATGTTTACATGTATACATGTCTGTGATAATATTTAGATGAACTGGGATTCATGGGATGCATGATTGGTTTGTATTAATCAACGGTACTATGTATACTGTTAGGCCCCTCTTTAATAGTATACTATGTATACTGTTAACACATAACCCTTGGACACCAATACTGTAAGCTTGAGCTTGTCTTGACTAGAATTAATCGAGCTCGAGCTCGAGCTCGAGCTTGATAAGTTTTTCATTTTGGAGTTTGAGATTGGTATCAGGAAATATGAGTTTGGTATCGAAAAATATGAGTTTGGAAAAATATGGATCCATGATTTGGTGCAGCAGCAGCAACTTCTCATAATCAAAACTGATGTGGTTAGCCATTGGCCTTGATTTTTAGTTCAGGTTCTATAAGGAATTTGCATTAATCAATGGTACGACATGGTGATCTAGACATTGGGGGTCTGATTTTGAGCTGTATGAGGAGGAGGAGTGTGTCTGGGTTTTGAATTACATTGGGGGTCTGATTTTGGCTTAAATGATCATATCGGTTTCACTACACCAAAATGGTAAATTAGGAATGCCATGTGTTTTTCAATCTGGAACATTTATTTTTTGTACCTAGATTCTGGAACAGAGGTAAAGCGTTCCAGATTAAAAAAATGTTCCTATTATATTATATTTTTATTTTCAAAAAAAGTACTTATTTAGGTACACTTGTGTACCGTTCCAAATATGTTCCAAATTTAGCATGCACAGATGTGCATCTCAAGAGTTGGGGATTTTTGGCATCCAAGGCAGCAAAAAAGAGAGAGAGGATTGCTCATCATGTAATGAAGAAATCAACATTTTCCTTCTCCTCACCATAACCTTCATCGCCGTTGTCGTTGCTATCGACGTGTCCTACTTTTCGTCGCCCCTCACCTCCTCCTCCTCTGCCCGGATCCGACTGTGGCCGGACCACTCCTCGTCGTGTGTCGCTGCTTCAACTTCATCACCGCCACCGTCGCCCTTCTATGCGTCTTGGTCCACGTCCTCTACGCCGTCCGCTCCTTCAAAACGGCTCCGACATAAGAATAAAAAACCCTAACCTAAAGTCCCCATTCCTCACATCCTTATTCTTGATTTTTTTTCTTTTTGTAAAGATTTTTGTCGGTGATCTAGCAGGATCATGGCGGCGGATTCCCTCGGCGAGCTGATCCGCGGATATAGCAGCGGGTTCGCGGTCGTCGAGATCCTATCGAGAATGAAGTCCAAGTCCCATTTCGTGCTGGAGGTTAGTTTCATCCATCAGATCATGGCAGCGACATGGACACCAAATTTTGATGTCTAAATAGTGCATTTAGGAGTGTCCATCTTTGTCACTCCCCGATCATGGAATACGTATTTTAATACGTAAATCGATAAATTATATTTACTTTGTATTTATACGATATTTATATGCTGTATTTTTTCATGTATTTCCCAAAAATATTCGACAAAATATTATTTCGTAATTTATTTTCTGTATTTGGGCCTGCAGTTTTGGCTCATTTGGGTAACCTATTCTTGGTTCACCTTGGTTCATCATGAACCCATGGGTTCAAGATTCTATATAATAACTCAACTCATTCTCTCTCCTCTCATTTATTTTCCTCTCATTTACTTTCCTCCACCAACCAAGGCAAGTACCAACTTGCTCAAGAGATGGATCCATAAATGTTGTTGATGTTTTCTTACAAAATTATTTGTCAAAATATGTTCTTCTCCTTATTCTATACTAGTTTAGAACTTGAAGTTTTCCATTTTGAAGCTTTGATTTTTGTAGATCTAGGTTTACTTTATTTTCGGATTTTTTGGGTTTTGATCTACTTAATCTTGTTATTTCCTAGTTTTGATGGTTCCATGTTGCAGAGGATCTCGTTCTACCCTATTTTGACCTAAGAAAGTTCCGATTTGGGCTCCGGATGAAGGTTTTGTGTAGCTTGGAAGCCATGGTTGCTTGGCTCCTCTTCTCGGACCAGTGGAGAAGAAGAGCAGTTCTTGACCGCATGAATCTTCATGCGGCAAGTCTCTGGCCGCATGGCCTTTCCAGCTGCATGAGACTCGTTCGAGCTCAGCCGCATGGAAGGTCCTTCCTAGCCGCATAAGACTTGCTTGAGTACTTGACCGCATGAATCTTCATGCGGCAAGTAATTGAGCCACATAGCCTTGTTCAGACTCAGCCGCATGAGCCCCTGTTATCTTGAGTCGCATGGACTTCATGCGGCTAGCTTTCAGCCGCATGAGTTCTTTTGCACTCAGCCGCATATGCGCTACTGGTTTTGAGCCGTATAAGGCCCACCCATCATCCAGCCGCATATGTATCGCCCATGCTCAGCCGCATAGGACTTCGTCTGATCCTAGCCGCATATGCTATTGAACCCCGGCCGCCTGGCGATCGCTCCCTTCGCAGCCGCATAAGCTGACACCCCTTCGACCGCATGAACCCGCCTTTCCAGCCGCATGCGCCTTGGGGCTCCCTGAGCCGCATGAGCGTGCAGTCCCAGCCGCATGAACCTGTATTGACCCAGCCGCATGGACTCACTCCCCTTGAGCCGCATGGACTTTGTGCCCTATCTTGTTACCTTATTATTATTATTATTATTATATATATATTATATGCCCATTTTATATCCTTACGCCTTTTGTCCCGAGTATGATATGAGCACTAATGTGACCCCGGAGAAAAAAGTGTTCCTACATGATACATGTACCTGAATGTCCCAGTTCTTGTTCATGCTCGACAAATGACTCGTAACTCCACGTGGCGTAATTGCAATGATGCATTACACTAAGGAGGGTAGAACATGTTGACATACTGATTGACATGGATCCTCTTTGGGGTACTCGTACTCAAGTACGACTTTAGGAGGATAATCATGCAGGCCACAGCATGAAAATCCAAGATTTCACCTAGGGTTAAACTAGGCAACTAAATATACTAGATGCATGGGGAGGGCAAAATCCCGAGATCGTGTTACACCAGCCGCCTTGAGATACTGTCTTGACGTGCCGGCTGGTCTCCACGGATACTGTGTCATCTGCAACGAGTGGATGACTGTATCCGATTAATTCCTGCTATATATTATATGTTTTAGCAAGGTGGCCTTGCGAGGGACCTGTGCTCAATCATACCTGTCTACGCGAACCCCTGGATTGGCTAGCCTTGCTGGAAGGATACGATCTGAGGATTTCTACATAACATGATGCGAGGATAACCTCGTCCCACTAGAAACTCGTAGACTTGATTGGCCGTGAAAACGACTTGCTTGTATCCTATTGCCTTCTGTGAATAACTGAGGGAAGCGGACTGTCATGGTACGTGATCCAACCCATGTTCTTATTTGATTGTTGGGTTGGTTATCGTACTATGATAGGCTTTGGACCGAAGTTATGAACGGAAGACTTATTCTGGTTGTGAACTGCTACTTCTGTGAATGACTGAGGAACATGGTCTATCATGGTACATGATCCAACCCATGTTCTTGTTTGATTGTTGGGATGGTTATTGTGCTGCGATAGGCTATCGACCGAAGTCACGATCAGGAGATTTTATTGTCTATACCCTTTAACTTATGCAAAAGTTATAGAGTACGACGTGTCCCGACTCCATGCGGTACCTTTTGTCCTTGTTTGGTTGTAAGGGTGCCATATGGGTTCGAGGATGTGGCGTTACCCTATAATGGTAGCATAAGTATTACTATTATCAATCATTCTATTAACTGGGTTTTTAATCTTAACTCTTGTGCCCCTTTGGCGGTACTTGCTATTCGGGGCTGACCCCGCTGGTTTTGTTTGGCCAGATCTCGTAGCAGAGCCAGAGGACACTATCTTCCTCCCTGATATCCATGGTGCATACTAGGAGCATGGCAGTTCGGGAACTCGAGTGGGTTTCTTCTCCACCACTCCTGCTTATACTTTTGAGGCGTTTAGCCACCGGCACCTGTTAGCCGGATTACTTGATATTTTGTGTCAGTACATAATTGTAATTAAACAGACTGCAGCTGTGTATAATTTTGTACTCCTGACTCTTCGAGATAGCTAAATTATAAAGCTAGTCTCTCATGATCATTTTGATAAAGCGTCGGGGACGCCTTACTGCTTTATCTTTAATGTTTATTTATTTGCTGATGTGATTCGATTGATTGAGACATAGAACTCTGTGGGACCATAGGAGACTTGATTGAGCATTACCCCCTAGTCTCTCGACAGCCACGATCGCCGTATGACATTACGTATCTCATATGGTGTAGCTGGCCTAGTCCGTCTCCGTATTTGGGTACTGGGGCGTGACAAGGTTTTAGTGGTGGCCCATGCAGGTCTGATTTTCAGACATGTGGGGTATTGTGAATTATTATGAGTCTCAATCAAAACTTGTTCTCCTTGAAATTTTGTTTCGAAATTCTCTGTCCTTGCCTTGATCTCTAACCTGACTTGCATCCTCGAAATCTTCCTCGTCCGGACTTGATAATCTTATATTCTTCTCCATAGGGGTGCTTCATTCTCAGTAGCAGGAGAGGCCCATGAGGAAGAGCAGCAAGAGCATGGCTCGACTGGGCAGCAACAGGGGAGAGAACCTTCTCCAGTGCAGGCATGAGCAGAGATGGAACCAGAGGCAGTGCAGCTGCAGGTTATTGAAACTCCTGCAGAACCAGCAGCAATGACAGTACCAGACGCTGTAGCACTCCTGGAGATCATCCGGGGGTTTCTTGTCACTAACCAACAGCAACAGACTCGGCAGCAGGAGCAGAACGTGTTGCTGAACCAAGGGATTCAGTTAGCTCTTGAGAGGAGTGCCGGGGTTGACTCGGGAGCATCAGGAAGGTTCCGTCGCTTGAACCCGAGGTATTTTGATGGCACGGAGGATGCCATCACTGAGGATGCCATCACTGAGGATGCATGGATTCAAGATATCGAAGCCATTCTTGTGGCAGCCAAGGTTCCAGATGATGAGAAGGTTGATCAGGTCAAACTGGTACTTCAGGATCTTGCCCGCGACTGGTGGGCATCAGAAGAAATTGGTACAAGACGCCCTGTTCGTTGGACCACCTTCAGTGACAGATTCAAGGCCAAGTATTTTGGCGTAGTAGCTCGATATGAGCTCCAGCAGAAGTTCATCAGTCTCAAGCAAGCAGGCAAGACCGTAGATGGGTATGCAGCAGAGTTCTGCAGATTGTGCCATTTTGCACCAACAATGGTGGCAACGGAGCCAGAGAAAGCTATGAGGTTCCAGCAGGGACTTTATTTGGAATTATTGCAGCTTGTGGAAGGACACGACTACCAGACGTTTGACGCTGTCTTGACGGCGGCCCGGAGGCACGAGCTTACCCAGCAGAGGTTGGCATCTAGGGCAGGAGGTCAGAAGAGATCTCATTCCCAGGTTGGAGGAGGAGCAATGCAGCGAACATCGGCACCAGCACCCGGTGTACGTATTCATGATGCAGGAGCGCCGCGGAGGACGACCATGTCAACTAATACAGCGCCAGTTCGGCATCAGCAGTCGAAGAACCAGCAACAGCGACAGGGAGCACCCCAGGGCTGTACATTCTGTGGGAAGGCAGGGCACACGAGGGAGGTGTGCCGGTCAGCGAATGGCTTATGCTTGAGGTGTGGTAGTTCAGACCACCGTATTTCCACTTGTCCTATGATACAGAGGCCAGGAGGGCCAGTTCAGCAGTTTCCAGCATTGCCAGCTCCGGTGGCAACCCCGAGTGGAGGGCCAGTATTAGCAGTAAGGCCCCTAGTCCAGCGTCTACCAACGCAGGCTCAGATGTTCCACCAGGCACAGGAAGCCGAAGGCCCTCAGAGGCAGCAACAGCATGGTCGAGGAAGGCCGCAACAAGGGGCTCCGTGGGGCCAGGCTCTCACATTGACCTTGGAAGAGGCTCTAGCATCTAGTGACATGGTGGCAGGTAAAATTCTCGTCACCTCATTTCCCGCTGTAGCATTATTTGATTCAGGCGCTACTCATTCATTTATCTCTGCACAATATGCTACACGGATTGGATTAGAGTTTGAGGCATTGCTGGAGAGGATGGATATACTCACCGGTAATGGGCTCGTAGAAGTTAGTAGGGTGCGCTTTTCATGTCCGGTAGAGGTGTGTGGGCATTTATTGCCCGCATCATTGATTGAATTTCCTATGGGAAATTTTGATATCGTTCTTGGCATGGACTGGTTGAGAGACAGTCATGCGACAATTGATTGTAGAGGAGGAAGGGTCATATTCAGCGTTCCTGGGATGGATCAGTTCATCTTTACTCGAACCTTGAAGAATCAGGACGGAGGCGTCATCTCAGCCGCAGTGTCAGAGCCAGGACAGATTCCGAGAGTGGTCGAAGATTTTCTCGACGTCTTCCCTGATGAGCTTCCAGGGATACCCCCAGTCAGAAAGATAGAATTTAGCATTGAGTTGAACCCTGGAACGAGGCCTATTGCAGACAGAGTTTACAGAATGTCGCCGTCAGAACAGGATAAGTTGTATCAACATGAAGAAGAGTTAAAGTCTAAGGGATTCATCCGAGACAGTAAATCGCCCTGGGCCGCGCCAGTGATTCTAGTTCCCAAGAAGGATGGGTCGACGAGGATGTGCATCGACTACCGCAAGCTGAATACAGTAACAGTGAAGAATAAGTACCCGCTACCAAGGATTGATGACCTGTTTGACCAGTTAAGCAAGGCCAGCGTCTTTTCCAAGATCGATCTTCGGTCAGGATACTATCAAGTAAGAGTCCAGGAGCAAGATATACCGAAGACAGCATTCAGATCTAGATATGGGCATTATGAGTTTTTAGTAATGCCCTTTGGACTAACCAACGCCCCCGCACTATTCATAGATTTAATGAACCACATCTTTCTGCCGTATTTGGATAAATTTGTGGTGGTGTTCCTAGATGACATTCTTGTCTACTCCAGCAGTGAAGAGGAGCATGAGAAATATTTTAAGACTGTCTTGCAGACATTGAGGGAGCATCAACTTTATGCGAAGCTCGACAAGTGTAAATTCTGGTTAGATCATATTTCGTTCCTGGGGCATGTAATTTCTGGGACAGGAGTGTCAGTGGATCCGAAGAAGATTGAGGCCGTAGAGCATTGGCCAGTCCCGAGAACGGTTGCAGAAGTACGAAGTTTCTTGGGATTAGCTGGTTACTACAGAAGGTTCGTGGCGGACTTTGCCAAGATCTCTGCACCCTTAACGCGTTTGACGCACAAGGATGTAGAGTTTGTTTGGTCAGCTAGCTGTCAGGCATCATTTAAATAATTAAAGAAGAGATTGATCTCAGCCCCGATCTTGACGCTTCCAGTAGGAGTGGAAGGCTTTACAGTATATTGTGACGCATCTGGGAAGGGTCTTGGATGTGTATTGATGCAGCATGGAAAGGTGATAGCATATGCGTCTCGACAGCTTCGAGACCATGAGAAGAATTACCCGACTCACGATTTGGAGTTAGCAGCCGTGGTGTTTTCACTCAAGTTGTGGAGGCACTATTTATACGGAGATCGGGTAGAGATCTATACTGATCATAAGAGTTTGAAATACGTGTTCACGCAGCGAGATTTGAACATGAGGCAAAAAAGATGGTTAGAACTACTGAAGGATTTTGACTTGGATCTTCAGTATCATCCAGGCAAGGCAAATATAGTTGCAGATGCACTGAGTAGGAGAGACAGTGCCTTTATCTTGACCTCGCAGAAGCATATTTTAGAAGACCTTCAGAGTATGGGAATCGAAGTAGTTTTGCCAAGGGATATAGGAAGAATGACCAGTATGCAGATTCAGTCAACCTTAGTAGAGAGGATAAGGGCAGCACAAGCAGGAGACCCACAGATTCAGAGGTTGCGGTAGGAGTGTGAATCAGGCCGTAGGAAGGAGTTAGTGATTCATGAAGATGGTACGCTCAGGTTTAGAAACAGACTCTGTGTACCGAGTGGAGACCTTCGGCAAGAAGTTATGTCCGAAGCTCATAGTTCTATTTACTCCATTCATCCAGGAGGAACGAAGATGTATCGAGATATCAGGCAGTACTTTTGGTGGAATGGCATGAAAAGAGAGATAGCGAGATTTGTGTCCAAGTGTCTGGTATGTCAGCAGGTGAAAGCCGAGCAGCAGAGACCAGCAGGGTTGCTACAGCCGCTTCCTATCCCAGAATAGAAATGGGAGCACATCACGATGGACTTTATGACCGGTTTACCTAGATCCCCGACTGGTAAGAATGCAGTCTGGGTAATAGTAGATCGACTCACGAAGGTCGCTCATTTCCTTTCCTTCCGAGTTGGACAGACTACTGAGCAGTTAGCAGAAATGTATATGAAGCAGATAGTAAGGCAGCACGGTGTTCCAGTTAGTATAGTATCAGATCGGGATACGCGGTTTACTTCCCATTTTTGGCGGAGCTCACACCAAAGTTTGGGAACCAAGTTAAGATTCAGTACTGCTTATCATCCACAAACTGACGGGCAATCAGAAAGAACCATTCAGACGTTAGAAGATATGCTACGGGCGTGTACCTTGGAATTTGGCAGATCTTGGGAGGATCACCTTCATCTAGTGGAGTTCTCCTATAACAACAGCTATCAGGCTAGCATTCAGATGGCCCCGTTCGAAGCATTGTACGGAAGGAAGTGCAGGTCCCCTTTGGCATAGGACGATGTCGGAGAACGGAAGTTGTTGGGGCCAGAGATGATCACGCAGACTGTGGAGATAGTTAAGTTGGTCAGAGAACGCCTTCGAGTTGCGCAGGACCGACATCGTCATTGGGCAGATCAGCATCGTAGGCCTCTAGAGTTCAGAGTTGGCGACCAAGTATTTCTGCAGATTTTGCCTACTCGAGGTATCATCAGATTTGGAACCCGAGGAAAGCTTAGTCCAAGATACGTTGGTCCTTTTAAGATTCTCGCTCGGGTAGGCGATGTGGCTTATCGACTTGCCCTTCCGCCTTCGTTAACTGGCATACATGATGTGTTTCATGTGTCCCAGTTACGTGGGTATGTCCCGGATCCGAGTCATGTCCTCGATCATTCTGAGTTAGTCGTTGGTACCGACCTAACTTATGAGGAACAACCCGTATCTATTTTAGACCGGCGAGAGAAGGTACTCAAGAATCGGACGATAAGCCTTGTCCGTGTTTCTTGGAACCATCACTCTCCGGGAGAGTCCACCTGGGAGCGCGAGGACGAGATCAGATCTCGGTATCCGCATTTGTTTGACTAATAAGGTATATTTTTGCACCTTATTGACACGATTCCATGCTTATCTGCACCTACTTGTTTTGCACTTTGTGATGTATGATAATAACTGCTATGATAGTTAACTTATATATGATTGAGCCTTACTTGCCCTGATTTCACTATCCTGTCTTGGCTGGAATTCTGAGGACGGAATTTTTCTAAGAAGGGTAGAGATGTCACTCCCCAATCCTGGAATACGTATTTTAATACGTAAACCGATAAATTGTATTTACTTTGTATTTATACGATATTTATATGCTGTATTTTTTCATGTATTTCCCAAAAATATTCGACAAAATATTATTTCGTAATTTATTTTCTGCATTTGGGCCTGCAGTTTTGGCTCATTTGGGTAACCTATTCTTGGTTCACCTTGGTTCATCATGAACCCATGGGTTCAAGATTCTATATAATAACTCAACTCATTCTCTCTCCTCTCATTTATTTTCCTCTTATTTACTTTCCTCCACCAACCAAGCCAAGTACCAACTTGCTCAAGAGATGGATCCATAAATGTTGTTGATGTTTTCTTACAAAATTATTTGTCAAAATATGTTCTTCTCCTTATTCTATACTAGTTTAGAACTTGAACTTTTCCATTTTGAAGCTTTGATTTTTGTAGATCTAGGTTTACTTTATTTTCGGATTTCTTGGGTTTTGATCTACTTAATCTTGTTATTTCCTAGTTTTGATGGTTCCATGTTGTAGAGGATCTCGTTCTACCCCATTTTGACCTAAGGAAGTTCCGATTTGGGCTCCGGATGAAGGTTTTGTGTAGCTTGGAAGCCATGGTTGCTTGGCTCCTCTTCTCGGACCAGTGGAGAAGAAGAGCAGTACTTGACCGCATGAATCTTCATGCGGCAAGTCTCTGGCCGCATGGCCTTTCCAGCCGCATGAGACTCGTTCGAGCTCAGCCGCATGGAAGGTCCTTCCTAGCCACATAAGACTTGCTTGAGTACTTGACCGCATGAATCTTCATGCGGCAAGTAATTGAGCCACATAGCCTTGTTCAGACTCAGCCGCATGAGCCCCTGTTATCTTGAGTCGCATGGACTTCATGCGGCTAGCTTTCAGCCGCATGAGTTCTTTTGCACTCAGCCGCATATGTGCTACTGGTTTTGAGCCGCATAAGGCCCATCCATCATCCAGCCGCATATGTATCGCCCATGCTCAGCCGCATAGGACTTCGTCTGATCCTAGCCGCATATGCTGTTGAACCCCGGCCGCCTGGCGATCACTCCCTTCACAGCCGTATAAGCTGACACCCCTTCGACCGCATGAACCCGCCTTTCCAGCCGCATGCGCCTTGGGGCTCCCTGAGCCGCATGAGCGTGCAGTCCCAGCCGCATGAACCTGTATTGACCCAGCCGCATGGACTCACTCCCCTTGAGCCGCATGGACTTTGTGCCCTATCTTGTTACCTTATTATTATTATTATTATTATTATATATATATTATATGCCTATTTTATATCCTTACGCCTTTTGTCCCGAGCATGATATGAGCACTAATATGACCCCGGAGAACAAAGTGTTCCTACATGATACATGTACCTGAATGTCCCAGTTCTTGTTCATGCTCGACAAATGACTCGTAACTCTACGTGGCGTAATTACAATGATGCATTACACTAAGGAGGGTAGAACATGTTGACATACTGATTGACATGGATCCTCTTTGGGGTACTCGTACTCAAGTACGACTTTAGGAGGATAATCATGCAGGCCACAGCATAAAAATCCAAGATTTCACCTAGGGTTAAACTAGGCAACTAAATATACTAGATGCATGGGGAGGGCAAAATCCCGAGATCGTGTTACACCAGCCGCCTTGAGATACTGTCTTGACGCGCCGGCTGGTCTCCACGGATACTGTGTCATCTGCAACGAGTGGATGACTGTATCCGATTAATTCCTGCTATATATTATATGTTTTAGCAAGGTGGCCTTGCGAGGGACCTGTGCTCAATCATACCTGTCTACGCGAACCCCTGGGTTGGCTAGCCTTGCTGGAAGGATACGATCTGAGGATTTCTACATAACATGATGCGAGGATAACCTCGTCCCACTAGAAACTCGTAGACTTGATTGGCCGTGAAAACGACTTGCTTGTATCCTATTGCCTTCTGTGAATAACTGAGGGAAGCGGACTGTCATGGTACGTGATCCAACCCATGTTCTTGTTTGATTGTTGGGTTGGTTATCGTACTATGATAGGCTGTGGACCGAAGTTATGAACGGAAGACTTATTCTGGTTGTGAACTGCTACTTCTGTGAATGACTGAGGAACATGGTCTATCATGGTACATGATCCAACCCATGTTCTTGTTTGATTGTTGGGATGGTTATTGTGCTGCGATAGGCTATCGACCGAAGTTACGATCAGGAGATTTTATTCTCTATACCCTTTAACTTATGCGAAAGTTATAGAGTACGATGCGTCCCGACTCCATGCGGCACCTTTTGTCCTTGTTTGGTTGTAAGGGTGCCATATGGGTTCGAGGATGTGGCGTTACCCTATAATGGTAGCATAAGTATTACTATTATCAATCATTCTATTAACTGGGTTTTTAATCTTAACTCTTGTGCCCCTTTGGCGGTACTTACTATTCGGGGCTGACCCCGCTGGTTTTGTTTGGCCAGATCTCGTAGCAGAGCCAGAGGACACTATCTTCCTCCCTGACATCCATGGTGCATACTAGGAGCATGGCAGTTCGGGGACTCGAGTGGGTTTCTTCTCCACCACTCCTGTTTATACTTTTGAGGCGTTTAGCCACCGGCACCTGTTAGCCGGATTACTTGATATTTTGTGTCAGTACATAATTATAATTAAACAGACTGCAGCTGTGTATAATTTTGTACTCCTGACTCTCCGAGATAGCTAAATTATAAAGCTAGTCTCTCATAATCATTTTGATAAAGCGTCGGGGACGCCTTACTGCTTTATCTTTAATGTTCATTTATTTGCTGATGTGATTCGATTGATTGAGACATAGAACTCTGTGGGACCATAGGAGACTTGATTGTAGCATGTACCCCCTAGTCTCTCGACAGCCACGATCGCCGTATGACGTTACGTACCTCATATGGTGTAGCTGGCCTAGTCTGTCTCCGTATTTCGGTACTGGGGCGTGACAATCTTTCATAGGATGTGGGTTAATGTTTTTTTTTATTTCTAGTTTCTTTGATTTGGAAAGAAGAAAGTTTGTATCTGATACGTGCATGACATGATCGACCGGGACGCGACACAAATGTTTGGAGTGTTCGTGCTTTTGTAGGAACATGGTTTGGCTTTAGGGCTTCATTTATGAGTACACATTTGAGAGTAATGTTTCTATCATTTCTTAGTATTTGATGCAGAAAGATGAAAGTTTGCATAGAACTAGAGTTAGTAGCTCAAAATTTTGGTTAGGATTATTACAATTGGAATTATCTTTCTTTCATTTTCTAGTATTTGATGCAGAAAGTATTGAAAAATATGATTTACTTATAAACACGAAGTCCATCTAGTACGTATCATGATTTGTGCTTACTGTAGGTGTACTCATCCTTACCGGGTTAAGAAAATTGAAGCTCTGGCTATAGAGATATAGGTTAATTTGGTTAAGAAAAAATTACTATAGGTGAAACTGAGCCAGCCAAATCCGGATGAGCTGGGATATGCCGACTCAGTATCAGTGGAAGAGATTGGTGGTAGTCGGGTATACTCATCTATAGAGAACTCTAGTAGCATATATTCATCATAATTGAATTTTCTAGACGACCTGTTGACTACTTTCTTCAATAATTTTTAATACGTAACTGTTTTGAAGAATGAAGAAGGGGGAAACTCAGTTTCTACACTGGTTTTGCGAGGTAGTACTGATAGTATACTGGATGATCTTGAAAGAGCTGTTGATGATGGCGTTAATACTTATAAGGTATTTCTCTTTGAGTCTGAATTTGCTAGTTTAGGGTTTATGTTTCTAGCATGAGAGAGTTTCCACTTCAGCCTTGAAATTATGGATCCCATTTGCAAAATTTGTATGTTATTTGGTTTGACATTGGTTTCCATCACTTATCAGGCAATGTGCAGAAACAGTCGCATTGTTCCTGGAGCCGCAGCAACAGAAATAGAGTTAGCAAGAAGATTGAAGGAGTTTTCCCTTAAAGAAACAGGGTACTTTTTTTAAAAAAAATAATAGCAGAGGTTTATAATGGTACATATAGGTTATTATAATAGTTTTTAAGCACCAGTACACTTTATAGTGAATACTTTTTTTTCCCCTTTCACACTGATAAACTTGTACGATGTCTATTATATTTGTTGATGAGCTTTATCAGTTTCCTTCAAGTATTTAAGGTAGCTTGTTGATATACTGAAATGGGAGTCAATGTATATTTTTATTGCCCCCTTCATAGGTAGATATTACTAACAATATGGGTATAGACCGCATACCTTCTCAATTTTTTGATTTGATCCTGAAGCCGACCAGTAAGATTATAGTTCAAGAATATATTTCCTTCCTGTAAATACTACAGGTATCTCCTTGTAAAATTCATTGTGGTCACTTATATTGCTAAAAAATCTGGGTTATTATTTCAAGCACGGCACAATGTTTTGACGATGTTGTCAAGTAAGCAGGCTTCAGTACCATGACTACTTGCTGACTTGGGGCATGACATGCCCAATCATGATAAGGTCATTCATTGCCTTTCTGTCGCTCTGTCATGTATGTGTGCCTGATAGTGTGGGAGGGTTGACAAGGGATTCCTTTTGTATGGAATTGAGTTAGTTTTCAGGCTATGTATTTATTTCACTCCCTATTTGAGGTCGTTCATTTTGTTGGACGATGATGTGTAAGATAATAAACTTTTACAACACAATTTTTTGTCTTCTTTGTTACAAGTCATTTTAGATATTGAAGATAAGAACTGTTTGTGGATTGTCAATTTAGCTCCTCCGCTAAATTTTTTTTATAGATCTATTGGATTTGAGCTCAAATCCATGTGAACAGCCTCTCTCCATTTGGCAGGCGTGTGTGTGTGCGTGAGTTTCTTTTGCATACAAAAACCTCACACAGACACGGGTATGTGCCCTTTCTAGCTTATCCATGCTGTAACACTAAGCTTTGATTTCTGGCGCAGATTGGATCAGTATGCTATTGCAAAGTTTGCTGAAAGCTTTGAAATGGTACCCAAAACCCTAGCTGAAAATGCTGGGCTTAATGCCATGGAGATAATTTCTTCGTTATACGCGGACCATGCAGCAGGAAACCCCAAGGTTATAATCACAAACTTTAGTGCAGCTCATACTCATATAGAAGGTAGCTGTGGTATAATCCACAAAAAAAAACTGAAATGACGATTCGAGCAGCATGACAAGAACTAAGAACCCAAAAGCATGATAAAGAAATTAAGAAGAATAAATATGTTGAGCATGTTAAATCATTTATTTATAGCATATCTAAGATTTGGTTTTGATTTTGACAAGTTCAATCCGAAAATATTCATGTCAGAAAAAAATACATTTATATCCATCCTTTCCAAATGCAACTTGTGTGCACTGATATACAGTTACAATTTGTAAGTCTGATGACATCAGATGCATAGAATTGTTGTGTGTTAAGATGATTATTTTTCACTTTGATCTTCTGCCCCAGCTCACAAGAAACTATAAATCACCTATCGAAAATAGAATTGTTGACTATTAAATGTTTATTCAGCAAGCAACAAGTCACTACAGGAACAAGGAAATTCATTTGATGATTTCCTTGAGCAATAAAATGCAATTTGCAATTTTAAATGGTCAGGAAACTATAGTAACCAAATTTCAGGAAGTTGTAAAAGTGGGTACTCCAAGAACTATCACACTGACATGGCGGAAGCTTCAGGTGGGCTTATGGAGCACAATAAAAGCTTAAGCTCAAAAATGTCCTTAAGAAGCTCCAGCTTTTCGGAATTCTTATGTTGAACCTCAGTCTCCAAGGCTGCATATATCAAAAGGTATTTTTGAATCAATAATACCATGTTTCAACTACCTGAGTTTGATTTTGACTTCCCCTTTTTGCTTTTGACTTCCCCTTCCTGTTTAGGAGCCTTTTAGTTTCTTTTGAACGAGGATCAACTTTCACTACATTTTAATTGGTTGAGTTGGACTTATTCAAATCCAAAGATTTTGTGGAATTTCCTTGGTCTCCAGAGTCGGTTACAGAATGAGAGATTTCAGAAGCCTCGCCTGCACAATGTGAAAATCACGGTTAATCAGTTCTTTGATTTCTAAAATCTAAGTAACAAATTGCTCCCTCATGTCCACATTCTCTAATATCTTAGTGCATACTATATGACAACCATGAAAAATGAGAGAATCAATTCTCTATGAACCTATTCTGTATGGTAGAGAAGTGTACCTCTAAACCTGGTATGTGGCACCATTTTTTGACTACTTGGCAAAAAAAAACCCTGCAAGTCCATTCTCTATGAACCTATTCTGTAGCATGTTCTATATCACATAACCATTATGGTGATGAGTATAAAGATTTTTTTTTCACTGAGCACTTACCTGCATCACTTTATTGTCTTAATACAGTTCTAATTCATAGTTCACATACAGTTTGTTGCATCACTTTATGGGCTTGTGGTCCTGGTAATGTTGATTGTTCAGCCATTCAACCTAATCGGCCTTGTTATCAACCAGATACTTTGGCTTCTCATGCTAGTTTTGCTTTCAAAAGCTATTATCAACAAAACAGAGCCACATGTTGCTTTCAGTTTTGGTGGTACAAGGGTCAAAATTATTAAAAACCTGAGTATATTGTTTCTTAATATGATACTCAAGCAATCATCTTATAGACTTGTGTGTTCCTCTCCATGATTTATGTGATTGACTAGTTTTTGTACACTATAGTTGTAACAGTTGGTGCAGTATCAGAATTGTGCGCATTCCAGTAAATTCCAATAGTATATGATTGTTATAGTTCTAAGGATCAAATATCAACTGATCTAATGTGCACCCATTGACCAAGTAATTTATTTCTTGTTCTTCAGGATTTCCATATAAGCCCGAGGAATTTAAGTCAGAATACAGAAATGCAGTATTTATCTTTGTTTCCAATGCTGAATATATATGTGTGAAGTGGATTGTCATTGCTACTGTTGCTTATCCTAAATTGTTTTTTCTTTTCTTTATGTGTCTTGTTTAACGAATAAGTTCTTAATTGTGACCAAATTATTTTGTCATAATTTTAATAATCTTTTAAATGTCTACAGGATGTCACATTTTTTGCTTCCTCAATAATCATCGTTCCAGGCCTATGATCACTAAGAAGAACATCAAGTGTGCGGGTCACTAAGAAGAACATCAAGTGTGCGGGACTCAAATTATTTTCACAACTCACTTTTTTTCCCTAGTATGATAGAGAAGTTGTATTAAACATATATACAATGTTTATGTAAGACATTTGGGTATTTTTATTATGTAGCTTTAACAGTATCTATTCTCCATGTACTTGTCATATGAAAATTCGTTCACTTCTACTTATATTTTTGTGAGTTCTACATTAATAAATTCTTAAGATAATTACAAGCTTGTGTCAATTGTCATTTATTTATATAATTTCTTGGATTCCTACAGGTTTTGTAATTCATAGTATAACTACTTATGCTATATTATTTTAACCTACATGTTTGTAATTTCAAATTATGTGGGCAACCAATTATATATATGACACATTTATACCGTTCAAAAACTGGAACACTTTTTAGTTGTTCCAGAAAGTGACCCAAAAATTATTCTGGAATGCTTGTTTTAGGAACGTGTTTATGGTGTTCCAAAATTGGAACTCTTTTTGGCCGTTCCAATAAGTGAGGCAAAAAGTATTTGGAATGTTTTGTTGGAACACTTTTTTGGAACGCTTTATTGGCGTTCCAAAATTGGAACACATTAACAGCGTTCCAATAAATGTTTACTGGAACACATGTTTAGCGTTCCAAGAAATCTGGCAGCCCATAAATAGGCACGGAATATAGGTGTGCCTAAAATTATTAGAAATAGAATTTTAGCGTTCCAAAAGGACCTTTTTGGTGTAGTGTTTGTTGAGTATTGGCTTTCTATATATTTGGATTATTGTTCATTTGTTGTTCATTCGTGGATTCTCTACATTTGTGGATTCTCTATATTATTATAAGCTGTGTGAGGATAGTAGGCCATCTCTATTGGGGTCTGATTTTGAATTACATGTTTCTAATGTGAGGGATGTGTCTGGGTTTGGAAGTAACTGTCCCATTAATCTGATTTTTAATTATATGTACCAACCAGATACTGTTCCTGCAGCCATTCGACTGGCGAGGCAGAAATCTATGTATGACATTTGCTATAAGGAATTTGCATTAGTCTACGGTACGACATCGTGATCAGGACATAGTCCCTGTAGCCATTCGACTGGCGAGACAGAAACTATGTATCCGTAGATAAAGTTGACTGTCCTCCGACCCCCATCACTCGGCAATGATGATACGACAACCTAACACTACATCTTTTAGTAGTAGATAATGTCTTAGTATTACATTTTGTGGGTTCATCTTATTGATTCTGTTACTTCCATCAGATACTAGATTCGATAAGAACATATACTACACCGTATGTACAGAACATAGATGATTCACACTAATGTATGCTAGATTGAATTTTGGGTTGTATTCTGAGCCATTCGTCCCCACACTTGGCAATTAAGCATGTGAAATCGTTGAAAAACGTAAAATTTTGGGTTGTGTTCTGAGCCATTCTTCACTTTCTGCAGTAATTATCTTAAAATGGATATGAATTACTATCTGCGAAACCGTTTGTGGATGTACAATCGTCATCCTGATGAATTACTATCTATGTCAATCTTTGCAGAATTATCTTAAAATGGATATGAATTATTATCTGCGAAATCGTTTGTGGATGTACAATCGTCATCCTGATGACATGTATGGTGTGCGGGGTGAATTTATACAGGGTGTGCAACAGTTCCTGCAGTTTACCAAGGTGTTCCCTTAGTACATGGACCGTACAAAAATTAAGTGTCCATGTGTGAGATGTCGCAACTTGAAATATCATTCAGAAGTGGATGTGACATATCATTTGTATTCGAGGAGTTTTATGCCAAATTATTATCAGTGGACCGCACACGGAGAACTTGTGCCTTTAGCCTCCGAGCCGGAGCCTTATGTGGAGCCTTATGTAGATGTCCACGAGTATGCTGATTACGACCAAGGGTGGACGAACATGGTTTTCGATGCCGCGGGGCCAAGTTTCGATCCGAACAATCAATATGCAGCTGAGGAGGCACCGAATGCCGATGCTGCAAAGTTCATGGAGTTGCTGGAGAATGCAAGGACTCCTTTATATCCTGGTTGTGATGACCATTCACCGTTGGAGATGATTACAAGATTGTTGAGCATAAAATCAGATTTTAACATGTCTCAAGAATGCTACAACCGAATCCTGGAGTTAATTAAAGATATATTGTCGGAGGGTGGCAAGTTACCTAAAGACTTCTACCGATCCAAGAGAATGGTGAGATCGCTCTGGATAGGGTATAAAAAAATTGATGCATGTCATAACGGATGCATGTTGTACTATAAGGACGACAAGGATGAAGACGCCTGCAGATTTTGTGGTGCCGATCGCTTTAAGGCAACTAGTACAACAAGGACTTTTGGTGCACGCAAGCCAACAGATTCGATGCACTATTTGCCTTTGACGCCGCGATTGCAGAGGTTATTTATGGCAAAGGAGACAGCTGATAATATGAGTTGGCAATAGCGGGAACAAATAGATTGAGTATTGGATCATCCATCCGACAGGGAAGCATGGAAGCACTTTGATCGAGTGTATCCCGATTTTGCTTCGGAGCCGCGTAATGTCAGATTGGGGCTTTCCTTCGACGGTTTTACCCCATTTGGACTTTTGGGCTCATAATATTCTTGTTGGCCTGTGATTGTTGCTCCGTACAACTTGCCGTCTTGGATGTGTATGAAGACTCCTTATATGTTCCTAACTGTTATTAATCCAGGTCCGAAGAACCCAAAAAGGAACATCGATGTGTACTTATAGCCCTTGGTAGATGAGCTGATCAGTTGTGGGAAGTAGGTGCAACCACATATGATGTTTCCAGAAAGCAGAACTTTCAGATGAGGGCCGCACTAATGTGGACTATCAATGATTTCCCGGCCTATAGAATGTTATCGGGTTGGAGCACCCATGGTCGTCTCGTATGTCCGTATTGCATGGATCACACTAAGGCTTTCCGTTTAAAACACAGAGGAAAACCGTGCTTCTTCGATTGTCATCGACAGTTCCTGCCAAAGGATCATCCGTACCGGAGGAACAAGAATGCTTTTCGTGCTGGCGTGGTAGAGAAGTCCAGTCCACCGCCACGGTGGTCCATGGACACGATATGGAAAGAAGTTAAAGAATTGTCAAGTGCTATTGAAGAGCCTACAGCGGGGTACAAGTGTGATGGATTTGGCCGCGTTCACAACTGGACGAAGAGGAGTACATTCTGGGACCTACCATATTGGAGTGACCATCTGCTCAGACATAACCTGGATGTCATGCATATCGAGAAGAATGTATTTGACAATATAATAAATACTGTGATGGACGTAAAGGGGAAGACGAAAGACAATCCCAAGGCCAGGTTGGACTTGGAAGAAATATACAGACGTCCAACGTTGCATTTGATAAAGGAAGGCAGTGGGAAGTATAAGCAGCCCAGGGCCATTTTCTCACTGGATAAGGAGGATAAAGGTAAACTTTGTAGGTGGATCCAGGGCCTAAAATTTTCAGACGGGTACATATCGAATTTGAGAAGATGTGTTGACCCGAAGGAGAACAAACTACAGGGTATGAAGAGCCACGACTGTCACATTTTTATGGAGAGGTTAATCCCGATTGCATTTCGGGAATTCTTACCTCAGGTCGTTTGGGATCCACTGACAGAGCTTAGCATATTCTTCAGAGATATTTGTTCTACTAAGTTGCTCGTCGATCGGCTTAAAAAGCAGGAGAAGGACATTGCAGTAACACTGTATAAGCTTGAGAGGGTGTTCCCTCCTGGATTCTTCGACTCTATGGAGCATTTGCATATTCATCTTTCCTATGAGGCACGTATTGGTGGGCCCATCGGTTATCGGTGGATGTACCCGTTCGAGCGCCATCTAAACCACCTGAAGAGGAAGGTAAAAAATAAGGCACGAGTCGAGGGTTCTATTTGTGAAGCCTATGTCCTTGAGGAGATTACAAACTTTTGTTCAATGTATTTCAAGCCTCATATTGCTACAAATAGAACAAGAGCTCCGAGGAACGACGATGGAGATATAGAATATAATGATGCATTATTGAAAGTCTTCAATGCTCTTGGAAAGCCTTCTGAAAAACTGAAAAAGAGATATTTGAATGATGAGGAACTAAAGGCTGCCCAGTTATATATATTACTCAACTGCGAGGAGGATGAAGTGGAAAAGCTAGAGTGGTAAGTGAAAATCTTCAACGTTCAAGTCATCTATTTGTTGATTACGTTATTATTATTTAACGAGTATATCCCGATATTTATTGGTTTTCAGCAAATTTAATGATGAGGTGAGGTCAAGTAGACCATACATTGCAGATGAAGAAGTAGAAGAAGAAATGAGACTTCATTCCCGTCTTGGTTGAATGCATATATACGTAAGAAGCTAGTTAGAATCTTCCTCCATTTGTATTTGCACAAGAAATAACTTAACATTGAACTTAATTTTGTATCTTCTCGTGTTTAGGTCGATCGTCCGGACATCATCCTTGAGAATGAATCTATTAGAAATCTTGCCAAGGGACCAGTTTATGCCGTCAAAATATGGCCAAGTTATTGCATGAATGGGTTTAAGTTTAAGTCAACAAATGCTCCCATCAGAGATAGCTTCCTAGATCTTAATTCCACAAAAAATAGTTGCTTGTGTATCAAATCTACAAACTACAAAGATGTCACTCCAGGCAATGATTTCTATGGCGTCTTACGGAAGATCGTAGAATTGACGTACAACTATGGCATAGAGCCTGCCAAGATCGTGTCGTTCAAAGTTGATTGGTTCGATCCGATACAAGATCAAGGATGGAAAATTGACAAGCATGGTCTTGTGGATATTAACTACCGTCGTCGATACCAAGGATACTTTGTGTTCGTGATGCTTCTCCTGATCAGCCGGTGTTGAGTAGTGTTCTACCGAAGGGGTCGACGAACCCAGGAAAATGCTGCTTTAGGTGCTGCTGCAAATGCTGTATTTTTTTTAATTTTTTTTTACCAAATTTAGCGACGTTCAACGACGTTTAGCGACGTCTAGCAACGAACGTTAACGTCGCTAAGTAAGTATCGGAACGTCGCTAACTATGATACACACCGTCGCTGATCGTCACTAAACGTCGCTAAATACGACGTCGCTAAACGTCGCTATGTGTCGGCACTATAGCGACGTATAACGTCGCAGAACGTCGCCATTTGGCTCTCAAGCCAGGTCAGCATCGATGTATGTAAAGTCACTAAACGTCGCTAGCTGACGTTGGCAAACGCAGTCATTTTACGTCGCTTGTAGTCGCTGAATTAGGGATCCGGATGCGTCGCTAATTGTCGTCGCAATAGCGACGTATTTCGACGTCATGGTGTTTAGCGACTAGGTAAATTGCGACTACGTCCAAACGACGCTAAATACGTCGGTAATTGGATTTAGCGACGTAATTTTCCTTGTTAGCGACGTCCTCCGGCGTCGCTGATTTGACAGATTTTAGTAGTATCGGTTGACGAACATTGATTTGAGGCATGATGCCATTGAACATTGAAACGAAGTATGAAACGTAAGAACATAGAAAGTTAACGGAAGAAATACGAGATGATAAAGTCTAAGTCTTGGACTCAAGACTATGCTTGGTTGTTTGAATAATAGTGTGTTGCATGGTCGAATGGGATGGACTTGAGATATATGTGATATCTTCCGTGCACGGAACATTCCCTCCGAATGGTGTACTAGGGCACCGGGACCGTTCGGCCTAGGAGGGATATAATTTTTGATAGGCGCACATCTGTAAAGTCCGATTAGCACTCGGTTGTAGATGTGAAAAGCCACAAATGATGGTATGCAGCGGTAAGTTTCGGTTGTTTGGGATAGCGACCCAACCCGTGAAACGCCGGGCTACCCAAATTTAAGAAAGAAAAGAAGGAGAGAAAAGAAGTAAGGAAAAATAAAAGAAACTCCTTCAGTCCATTTCGGCGCGGATACGCCAAGACCTTTATATAGCTAAGGAACGATGGGTTGAAAGTGTAGACACGTATGTGTCCCGCACATATAGATCCTCCTTAGAGATGCACATATAATATAACAGGAAAGGAATGGGGCGTATTCACCTTGCGTCGGTGTAAGGGCGAGTGCGTCAACTTGGTAAGTCACGCCACGAAACAAACACGAGATTGCTTGCTTGCTTGCCTATTCAATTCGATAACATGCTTGCTATGATAACATGCTTTACGCTTTCGAATATGCCATGAAATCGACCCTAAGGAGAATATAGCAAGATCATAAGCTAAGTTGCATGATTCAACATAAATACTATAATGTCGGCTTAGAAAGAAGGTCTTTGCATAAGTACATGCGAGGACGAACGTACTGATCCCCCACCAGCTTTCGTACATGGTGCAAAGAATGGATTGCTCGCGACGAAGCTTCGCTTGAACGCGTTGAGGCTTGGAATGCCGAAGCGTATTGAAGTGTGCAATCGCATTGATGCTCGGACTTGCAACATGATTGATGCGGCCGAGATATGTAAGGCATGATGTATGGAACTGTGAAATCTTTTGTGGGCAAGAGAGTACCTGAGTGCTGTAGCCAACCTGGCAAATTTAGTTGGGCTATTGAAAGCCTTTGTAATCTCAGTTTCGAATATCAATAAAGAGAATCGTTTCGTATACTCCGAATTACTTTCGTTGCTAACATCAATTCAAAGATAACCATTGAGAACTTGTCATCTTGCCTTGCACGAGTACAACTCCAGGCTCGTGCGGCATCATGCCCCTGCGATGACGATGATTCGGGTGATTTCGGGTCGGGGCGTGACAAATTGGTATCAGAGCTCTAGGCTCAATTTCCTTTGGACATTTGCTTGCTTCAATTCCAAAGAGTTGCCCACCCCCAGTCGAAATCACTCTTGACTCTACTCGATACCGCACTGGATGTTCCATATAATAAGTCTAATACAAAGCCGGGTAATGTTGTCGCAAGTACTTCGAATTTACTTGATGTTACGGAGAAAGTCGTGCGTTATATTGAATGCACGAGCCGTGAAATATTAGTTGCTGCAAGTGCAACAAATTGTGAAATATGATTTGAGATGTTGTTGTTGCAATGTAACATGTTGAATGAGAAATAAAATGATGCATGAAGTACAACGAGTTAATTGTGAATATGCGTTAAAATAAAAGTGATAAGTCAATATCGAATGTGTTGAACGGATTTGGGCATTGACTTTGAAAGTCAGGAATAAATCATTGCACGAGGTACAATAAATGTAGGAAATAAGTCATTGCACGATGTGCAACGCATATCAGAAGTAAAATCTTTGCACGTGGTGCAACGCATATCAAATTAATCGTTGCACAGAGTACAAAGGAAATTGGAAATAAATCGTTGCACGAGATGCGACGGAAAGGAACTGAAATCATAAATCGATACAATGAATCGTTCAGTTGCACACTGAACTTGTGTTGGCAAATGAAAACATTGGCCGAGTTGTGTCAATTTTTGATTTAATCAAAGTTACGGTTGTGATCAAGCACGATCACTGCGGAAATCGTGAGTCGAAAGAGATTGTTGGTTTATACTAAGTATAATGCGAGGGAAATGACTTGATTTTTGAGTGGTATATGCCATACCGCGTATGCGATGAATGACTCGATTCTGAGTGGTATATGATAATACCACTTGTGCGATTAATTGCATCGACGCGTTGTGAAAATTGCGGAAGGTTTGTCCGCAATGAACGAAAGAGTACCGAGACTCGATTGAAAATTTATATGACGGTATGTTGATGCAAGTGTTCTTCGAAAATCGGTTGGGACGATAAGACGAGACTTGTATCAATGAATGATACGTCAGACAAAAATTTTAAGTTGGTCGGACGACCGAGACTAGCGGAACGATTATGCCTTGAAGCAATAATCGGATCGACGGGAAAGGAAAACTCAAACTTACAAATGAGTCGCACGACTTGCGATCTCGATATAATTGTTGGGCGAGGCGAATCGAATCGCACGACTTACGATCTCGATAGAAATGTTGGACGAGGCAAATTATAATCGGATCGCACGATATGCGACTTCGGTGAAGAGTTGGTTGACGCAGGTAAATAGTGCCCAAGAAATAATTGGTTATGTTACGACGAAACTCATTTAAGTACGACCAAAAAACACGCGAAACTTAGAGGGCAAGATCGTATGACTTGAGGGTTCGATGTTGGATAATCGGTAGCTCAGTTATGCGATCAAAATATAGCGGGATGCGGCGAATCAAAAAATGAGTTGATGCGTATGGAAAAGTTCGTCGCAAACTTGGATGTATGCGATGCAAGTTAAGTTGACGTTGAAACAGATTCAAAGTTAACCCTTGCGCTATCAAAATTGATACGACGTATCAAGATCGATACGTAAGAAAACGTAAGCACGATGTGAGAATACAAAATGGAGTGCGCCTTGCGCTATCAAAATTTTGTAAGTAACAATACGAGAAGGAACGAACCGGTTGATCATAAACTTTGTGATTGATCAAAATGAGACTATAGGTCATCGATGATTTGCTTGATGCGTATAGCATCTCGTGTGTCGACAGCAAATAAGATAGACTCGATCTCAATGCGAGTAGATGCATCGTGAATAGCAGAATCATCGATGGTAGTGCATGACTTTACTCGGAGGATAGTTGCGCATAAGTTGCGCCGATAGAAATGGTTTTATTCGGAATTGGGTAGTCGCATAGAATCGTCGAAACGTGATTTGGCTCCGAAATAAGATATAGCATGGTTCGTAGTAAACTGTCATTCGGTGACGATCCATAATTATCGAGCGTAGCTTTGGAGCAACTGACCCTAGAAGACTTGACCGCCTAATCAAATTGAATATTGCAGACCGTAAGATGACCCATGCAATGTCGCATACAAAATTGCCTCGATAACAAATATTATGTAGTGCATGTTGATGATAAGTCTACGCGATTGAAAATTGTTGGAATAACTTTCGATTGAGAATGATATAGTTCGATTTTGAGTTTTCGTCGGATGAATACTTGAATGGTTATGTTGGTCGGCGATCGAAGTAGAAATTCACCAATGAACTTGGTGATTCGAGTAGGCGATTACGGGAAACGTGCTATGCACGAGAGGGAACGATAAGGGAATGACTTACGAGTCATGTCATTAGATTTGGATTCACCTTGCAATTGAGCTTGCGTGAATCGAAACTTACATTCGATGTTGCGAGACGGATATGTTGGGAATTTGGCTAGTGAATTCCTACTCGGTAGGAATCAAATATAGGATGCATCGTAAAGACCTTCATGTCCAAGCAACTGTTGCCTTAAGCATCGTCGACTAGAATTAAACTTGTGTCGGATAGATTATGGCCTTTGTGCAATGTCAATTTAAAGTTGCATCGAGAGAAATTAAGCACGGTGTCTAGGTAAGTAACTTAGCAGGCGTAGTCCTGAATGTTGATGCATTTGCAAGTCAACAAAGGAAATCATATCGAGATAAGTTGTATAGCCAGACTTCGAAAATAGTTGGGTAGCGACTTTGAACGCAAGGCGTTGCGGAGACTCGTTGTGATTAGATACGCGACGGCTTGACGCGATGGATATAATTGATAGTCCCAATGAAACATACGAAACGAGAGATACGATTTTGAATCACGTCGCGTGCAGTGACTTTATTGAATGAATTACGTATATATCGAATATATGTATGCGATAAAATTTTGAGAACAGTTGCTAAGGAAAAGTTCGATCGAGAGTTCGAGATGGCAAGCATAGGATTGAAATTTATCTGTCAACTTTGTTCCAATTTGCTACCACTGGACTTGGCCGAAATACATATATCTTCGGGACGCCTTGAATATAGGTACGGATCCAAATCGAGTTGTATACAACTTCAAATCGAGCTGCAGGGAGGACTTTAAAATGTTAATGAAAAGCTTGCAAGATAGTGTGAAACTGAAAACATGGGTGGGACGAGATCGTGAAACGATCTATAAAATACTTAATCGAAGTGTTAGTTTTGGTTCGAGGACGAACCTTATTTTGAGTGGTATATTTTGTAATGCCTCGCTCCGCACGGTGCATTACGCTGAGACATTAACTCAGCGAGTCGCATTAACCGAATAAAATGTATCGATTGTGAATCGATACGAGAGTTACGTTGCCCTGAGCAATGCATCGAACTAAGTCAATGCGAAGAGTTGCCTTGTCCCAAAGAATACATCGAGTTGAATTGATGCGTGTCACGCCCCGCTCCCGCAGGAGCGATCGTACTCGCTAAGGCGTGATGCCGCACGGGCCTAGGTTGCGCCCGTGCAAGGCTAAGTCCAGAAACGGCCGATTTGAGCTAGGCCACAGAGTCGCACAGAGTGTCCCCATTTGCAGCGGAAAGTAAATGAACACAAATTGAAAGCGAATTCAACTCTTTATTGATATTCAAGAAGTTTACAAGCGGTGCTAGGCCGATATTACAAATCGCTCAAGCTCTCTCTCCCTGAAACATAAAAGGCGTGCCAAGTGGCTTACAAGATGGAGTAATTCATGGCGATGTTCCGATACATTATGTCCTGTATATGGTGCTTTAGCTTCTTACAACATCCCAAGGCCCCAGAGTTAGCTCCGCGCCTTAGCACGTTCGATGGAAGCTCCGCACCCGTCGACGTCTCCTGCATCCTGCATGCAGACTGTGGGGTTATCAGTACATTATTATGCACTGGTGGGGAGGCTAGCTCGCCCACAATGCTATCATTACCAAACACGTTCTATTTATTTTTGTGCATCTCTATCATTCATTGTCTTTCTAATCTTGCCTTAGGATCAATTTTATGACATATTTCATAGCCTATCTCGTGTTACCCAATTCAAGTGTCGCATGGAAATACATGCACGACTTATCCATACTTACCGTCCGGTCTTCTCTGTCCAAAGTAAACCAAGTTAGTCAACAATTCATATGTATCATTCAGTATTCAAGGGCGTGTCCCTGCCTCAGGTTCTAGCGCGTTGTAGGCGTATTCACTAACTCATTTGTACGAAGCATTCTTGATCGTTTTGTGTGTTATATCCAAGCCTGTTTAGAAGGTGTTTTGTTCAGTTGACTTAGACTACTTTGATTTCAATGCAAGGACTTGCACGTGGATTGCCACCAGCATAGCCCACTTAATCTATATGTACCGGTCGCTGGCATCACAAGCCATTTTAGACATATTCTCTCCTTGGTATTTCTTACCTATCGAAGCGTGCGGCTGGAACACCTTGATAGTCTCTTTGAAATACCCCGCACTTACGTTTCCAGTGGTGGCCAAGCCCGCACCCCGGTTGTCCGTAAGCCCCTTTGATTCCGCCTAGGCCGGCATATCCCCCCTTTGATCATGCCGCGGAATCCCTTTTTCTTTACGGCCACGGCATCGCCACCCCTCGCCCGTGCCGTTTGTCCACGACCATTTCGTATTAACTTGTCTTTTTAACTTAACGGCTGTCTCTGAGCCGTAGGCTAACCCTTAGCCATAATGCGTTATCGACCAGGTTGGCGTCCGTGCAGCGCGGGTAGCGAGCCCCGTTGCACGTGCCCGTCATACCTGTCGCTAACTATTCCTTTTTTTCTTATCTTTTGTTCATTCTTTTTTTTCTTTCTTTTTTTCACTTGTTTGTTCGTTCATTGATTCATTCACGTATTCATTCTTTCATTCACCCATTATGCAACTCCCCGTGCGGGAGTTGCCTTGGTGACCCATCGGTCCCATAATCTTTCAATATTGCTATACTCTACTCGGAACGACTATGTTGTTAGTTTTCCCGTTTCATTGTTGTAATCCATTCATTGTTTCATTGTTTGAACGCATAAGGGACTTGAACGTAAGCTTGTGCCTTAGCACGAGCGTGGAGCGCGGTGCGAGAGTTCTCACATTTTCCATGTTCTTTTTCATATTCTATACAAGCATACAAGATGGGATTATTCCCTTAGCTAGGTGCGTTGAGTCATTCATTTATTAGCATGCACGGGGTTATTGCCTAGCAATTTTCGTGATAGTGTCCGTATTGTTATGTGTCTAGGCTAAGCAAAGACGGGTTTATCGGAGCCACCCACCTTAGCGATGTTCGCATCGGCCGAGCGACACTCCGAGCGCGTCTTTGAAAGTCTAAGTCTGGATTCATCTTGACGGGCCAATGTAAGCCTTGTATCGATTCTTCATCAGGTCGATGTCAACTCTTTGGGTCGACGGCTCGTTCGAGTCGTTGCACTTGCCGTTTGAATCGGCGTTCCGCTTGGGCGGAGCGGGTCACTACATAATACACCACTCAAAACAAGTCTCGTCCTCGAGACTTCCTGAGTGCAGGTCATTCTACCATTCCTTAACTCGTGTCATTGTGTTTTATAGACAATTCTATCGAACGGCTCTATCGTTCGATGGCATCGAACCATACTCGGTACCTTTTCAATTCAAGCGTTTCTTCGACTTGGTTGCTATTTTGTTGTGTCATGGGACTATAATGGTTGCACGAAGTGCGTTGTACTTCTTCGAACACGAGGGTCGTAGGCTAAGGCAACTCACTCATTCGTTCACGCGTATCTCAACACCCACTTGCAGCTGCATTCGAGTTTATCATATCGCTGAGTTTGGATCGTGCACGCATTCAAGGCGTCCCCCGAATACGTACATTTCAACCAAGCTTAGCGATTAGCGAAGTCGGACAAGCTACTCGTGATAGTTTCGATTTGTCGATCATTTTTGCTAACTTCGATTTAAAATCGAACACATGTGTGCATCACATATCGTTTATCTCGGTCCTCGAGATTATTCGATTCGCTTTTCAAGCGTTCTTGTCCACGAAATCAGTATGATTTCTTCTTAGCGGGGTCGACCAAGTCTAAGTAATTTTCGTCCGATTCAAGACCAAGTATTGCACCATCATCGAGTATTTCTTCCTATCAATGATTTAATTCGTTATCCCAACTTTTACTTGCGCGTCATCCATTCCTATCATTCCCTTCGTTTGGGGCCAATCTTATCGTCGTTCACGTACACTCCCTGTTTCCCGTCCTACTCTAAGTCTTACTGCCCCAAGTCAATCGTCCGTCCAGACGATACTGTAAGGTCAATCGCACAAGTTCAATCACTCGGCATAGGGTTGTCCGCCTATCCGCTAGGTCATCTCACAGGGTCATAGTTACACGTCAAGTTCGTTGCTCATCGTGCAAGGCCGTTGCACGACGCTCGCCCCAATTCCTATGGTCAAACCATTTGTTCGCTTGTACGGGAGTTTCTACCCAAGTTCGTTTCACTCAAATTTCTAAACTTCGGGCATGATCACCTAATTTGCATCAAGACTTACGTTGCACATATTCAATTCCGTTCAATCACCAGTTCTAACCAATTCATGTATTCGATCATGAGGTCATCCAGCTCGACAATACATTGCGCCCCAATCTCACGCGAGTTCGATTATCCACGGCGGTTCATGAATCACCATGCAACACTCCCGCAGAATAATCATTCTCATCGGGGCGTAACTCTTGTTTGAGTTTTAGACTAACCCATTCTCGATACGCGGATTGGACCTACTCAATCCTCAAGTTCAATTCCTCAAGCACACAAATTCATTCTCGAGTCCACCTTCGCGTCAAACCACAAGTCGAAGTAATCAGATTGCCACGCCGTCCAAGTTCAATCACTCCCGCTGTATGAATCACCATATCAGCGCTCACGCAGAGTGATCGTCATAATCCGGCATGACGCATGTGCGAGGCCGGAGTTGTGCTCGCATAAGACAAGAACGTCAACATTGTGGTTGTCAACTAAGCAAATCCAAGCATTCACATTTTCATCCAAGCCAAATCAATTTGATAGTATGACCGTCATGTGTTCAACTAGAAAATCCTCGAGCCAAATCTATCTTTTCCTCGACACATCTTTAACATCCCAAGTATCGCATCCAACGGGACAATCACATTTGCACGATCGTTATTCGCCGAGTCAGAGTACCCCCGAGTTATCGCATATCGATCTTTGATACGCCTCAATACCATCGGCGATATGCGTAACCTGACGATCTTCTTTTGCAACCGATTTCGAGTCGTGCGTTGATGCTATTGTCCGAACTGGATGTACCATCATTCCTCGATATTAAGTTCAAGTTCAGTCGCTCTTCCTCAAGCTCGTTTCAAGATCGTTGTTCAAAACTCAAGTCACATTTCATTTGAATAAATCCAAAATCGTACGTGCAATCCTCGAGCTTCCTCGACCAAGACATTCACTTTTATTTGTCATTCCGAATCGTTTTCTAACTCGCGTTGCTCATTCACAAGTTGTCCGAACGACATCTCGTTCGGGACACACGAAGTCACGATCAACTAAGCGTGACGCGTACGAAGGCTTTACGCGATCGCATCGCCTTGCCGACATACTCGTTCTATCCGTAAATCCTTTAGTCTCGCTCGAACAATTTTCTATAACGTCCATACACCACTCAGGGTTCGAGCCACTCGATTAGTCGTCGATGCTCACTCTTATTCTTCTTCGAAGCTATCACATACACCACTCGGAGTCAAGTCATTCTACAAATCCTCGAAAGGTTATTCGACTCCCGATCGACATGTCCAATTGCGCGTTCGCTCATTCCTCAAAATCTAAGAACCATCTCTCGTGCTCACTTTAGCGCCGGTCAAGTAGCGTCTCTATCAACACACGTTCTAAGTCTCCCTTATTCTCGTCCGAGCGATAGTCAATCTCGCTCGCAACTCGTTTTGCACTATAGAGTCTAGGTGCGCGATACTCGGCACAACTTAGCCAAAAGGCTGCGTGCATAACCATCCCGTTCGAACTATACTTCGGTCTCGTGTATTCGTTCGCTATTGTCAGCGTAAGGTTATTCAAGCATGTCTTGCTTTCTGCTAACTCTTAGCATCGGTTCCTTCCATCTCAAGTACGTTATGGTTCGGCAAAAAGGATATCGCCTATCGATCCCGTTCAACCGAGTACTTGTATGAGCTTTTGAAAATATTAGACCTATTGTATGGAACATCCCAAGGCACAACGAGAGAGAGCGTACACTTCTTTTGTTTTCCAACTGAGCTTTTAAAACTGAGAAAATCGAAACGAAGTCCAAGGACGTGAAGCCATGCTCTGATACCAATCTGTCACGCCCCGCTCCCGCAGGAGCGATCGTCCTCGCTAAGGCGTGATGCCGCACGGGCCTAGGTTGCGCCCGTGCAAGGCTAAGTCCAGAAATGGCCGATTTGAGCTAGGCCACAGAGTCGCACAGAGTGTCTCCATTTGCAGCGAAAAGTAAATGAACACAAATTGAAAGCGAATTCAATTCTTTATTGATATTCAAGAAGTTTACAAGCGGCGCTAGGCCGATATTACAAATCGCTCAAGCTCTCTCTCCCTGAAACATAAAAGGCGTGCCAGGTGGCTTACAAGATGGAGTGATTCATGGCGATATTCCGATACATTATGTCCTGTATATGGTGCTTTAGCTTCTTACAACGTCCCAAGGCCCCAGAGTTAGCTCCGCGCCTTAGCACGTTCGATGGAAGCTCCACACCCGTCGACGTCTCCTGTATCCTGCATGCAAACTGTGGGGTTATCAGTACATTGTTATGCACTGGTGGGGAGGCTAGCTCGCCCACAATGCTATCATTATCAAACACGTTCTATTTACTTTTGTGCATCTCTATCATTCATTGTCTTTCTAATCTTGCCTTAGGATCAATTTTATGACATATTTTATAGCCTATCTTGTGTTGCCCAATTCAAGTGTCGTATGGAAATACATGCACAACTTACCCATACTTACCGTCCGGCCTTCCCTGTCCAAAGTAAACCAAGTTAGTCAATAATTCATATGTATCATTCAGTGTTCAAGGGCGTGTCCCTGCCTCAGGTTCTAGCGCGTTGTAGGCGTATTCACTAACTCATTTGTACGAAGCATTCTTGATCGTTTTGTGTGTTATATCCAAGCCTGTTCAGAAGGTGTTTTGTTCAGTTGACTTAGACTACTTAGATTTCAATACAAGGACTTGCACGTGGATTGCCACCAGCATAGCCCACTTAATCTATATGCACCGGTCGCTGGCATCACAAGCCATTTTGGACATATTCTCCCCTTGGTATTTCTCACCTATCGAAGCGTGCGGCTGGAACACCTTGATAGTCTCTTTGAAATACCCCGCACTTATGTTTCCAGTGGTAGCCAAGCCCGCACCCTGGTTGTCCGTAAGCCCCTTTGATTTCGCCTAGGCCGGCATATCCCCCCTTTGATCATGCCACGGAATCCCTTTTTCTTTACGGCCACGGCATTGCCACCCCTCGCCTGTGCCGTTTGTCCACGACTATTTCATATTAACTTATCTTTTTAACTTAACGTCTGTCTCTGAGCCGTAGGCTAACCCTTAGCCAAAATGCGTTATCGACCAGGTTGGCGTCCGTGCAGCGCGGATAGCGAGCCCCGTTGCACGTGCCCGTCTTACCTGTCGCTAACCATTCCTTTCTTTCTTATCTTTTGTTCTTTCTTTCTTTTCTTTCTTTCTTTCACTTGTTTGTTCGTTTATTGATTCATTCACGTATTCATTCTTTCATTCACCCATTATGCAACTCCCCGTGCGGGAGTCGCCTTGGCGACCCATCGGTCCCATAATCTTTCAATGTTGCTATACTCTACTCGGAACGACTATGTTGATAGTCTTCCCGTTTCATTGTTGTAATCCATTCATTGTTTCATTGTTTGAACGCATAAGGGACTTGAACGTAAGCTTGTGCCTTAGTACGAGTGTGGAGCACGGTACGAGAGTTCTCACATTTTCAATATTCTTTTCCATATTCTATACAAGCATATAAGATGGGATTATTCTCTTAGCTAGGTGCGTTGAGTCATTCATTTATTAGCATGCGCGAGGTTATCGCCTAGCGATTTTTGTGATAGTGTCCGTATTGTTATGTGTCTAGGCTAAGCAAAGACGGGTTCATCGGAGCCACCCACCTTAGCGATGTTCGCATCGGTCGAGCGACACTCCGAGCGCGTCTTTGAAAGTCTAAGTCTGGATTCATCTTAACAGGCCAATGTAAGCCTTGCATCGATTCTTCAACAGGTCGATGCCAACTCTTTGGGTCGACGACTCGTTTGAGTCGTTGCACTTGCCGTTTGAATCGGCGTTCCGATAGGGCGGAGCGGGTCACTACAATGCGAAGCGCCGCATTACCCCGAAGGATAAGTGCGTTGAGACGGCTCGAAGATTCTAAGAAATCGAATCGACCAAGGCGCAAGTCTGAATCGATGGAAGTATTGATTTTATTTGGTTTCATGTGCAGGCTATACGTTTACGCAAAAATATTAGAGGTCGACATTTTGCCTATTTTGTGACTGGTCCGCGAAACCTAATCATCGCCTTGCGACGGACTGGGACTTGGGCATGGTAAGCCAAATCGGACGAATAATTCAATGAAGCATGAAGTGCTCAAATGGCTAAGTCAGGAGAGTTGGCCGTGCAATAAAGTTATAAAATCAAGCCGCATCGGCTCGACGAAATGACAAGGCGTATCAACTCAAGGTGGGAGGATTGACTCTTCTTTTTACTTCTTTATGCGATAAGTCAAAATATATCATTGTATGCTATGTTAACCTATCGACGCCACGGGAATGGTCCGATCGGAAGATAAATTATAGTGTGTGTCGAACACTAGTTAGAACAATTGAAATGAAACATACATCATATGCACGAGTCGCTATGGGATATTGGATATCGCAAAGGTGAGCGCCTCGGTGCGCAAGCCGCAAGAACATGGAATAACTGTATTCGACGAGTGCCTTAGTGCACGAACCATACCGTGCCTTCGCGCACGAGTTAGAAAGGCTTGAACATTGAAAGACAATAGGCGAGCGCTCTAGCGTGCAAGCCCCGAACAATTGAACACTAAGGCATATAACTTGGAAATACGGTCGAAACGTGCCTACGTGCACGAGATCATAAAAGATGGCTTCGTTGCGAAAGAATACAGTTGTGGCATGAATGTGACAGAACTGTCGGATATGACATAATGTCTCGAAAGGTGTTCGGAACCTTCGGGTCGTTCGAGGCATGATGCCATTGAATATTGAAATAAAGTATGAAATGTAAGAACATAGAAAGTTAACGGAAGAAATATGAGATGATAAAGTCTGAGTCTTGGAATCAAGACTATGCTTGGTTGTTTGAATAATAGTACATTGCATGGTCGAATGAGATGGACTTGAGATATATGTGATATCTTCTGTGCACGAAAGGTTCCCTCCGAACGGTGTACTGGGGCACCGGGACCGTTCGGCCTATGAGGAATATAATCTTCGATAGTCGCACATATGTGAAGTCCGATTAGCACTCGGTTGTAGATGTTAAAAGCCACAAATGATGGTATGCATCGGTAAGTTTTGGTTGTTTGGGATAGCGACCAAGCCCGTGAAACGCCGGGCTACCCAAATTTGAGAAAAAATAGAAGAAGAGAAAAGAAAGTAAGGAAAAATAAAAGAAACTCCTTTAGTCCATTCCGGCACGGATACGCCAAGACCTTCATATAGCTAAGGAATGATGGGTTGAAAGTGTAGGCACGGATGTGTCCCGCACACATAGATCCTGCTTAGAGAAGCACATATAACATGATAGGGAAGGAATGAGGGCATATTCACCTTGCGTCGGTGCAAGGGCAAGTGCGTTGACTTGGTAAGTCGCGCCACGAAACAAACACAAGATTGCTTGATTGCTTGCCTATTCAATTCGATAACATGCTTGCTATGATAACATGCTTTACGCTTTCAAATATGCCATGAAATTGACCCTAAGGAGAATATAGCAAGATCATAAGCTAAGTTGCATGATTCAACATAAATACTACAATGTCGGTTTAGAAAGAAGGTCTTTGCATCAGTACATGTGAGGACGAACGTACTGATCCCCCACCAGCTTTCATGCAGGGTGCACGGAATGGATTGCTCGCGGCAAAGCTTCGCTTGAACGCGTTGAGGCTTGGAATGTTGAAGCGTATTGTAGTGTGCGATCACATTGACGTTCGGACTTGCAACAGGATTGATTCGGCCGAGATATAGAAGGCATGATGTATGAAACGATGAAATCCTTTGTAGGCAAGAGAGAAACTGAGTGCTGTAGCCAACTTGGCAAATTTAGTTGGGCTATTGAAAGCCTTTGTAATCTCAGTTTCAAATATCAATAAAGAGAATCGTTTCGTATACTCCGTTTTACTTTCGTTGCTAACAACAATTCAAAGATAACCATTAAGAACTTGTTATCTTGTCTTGCACGAGCGCAACTCCAAGCTCGTGCGGCATCACGCCCCCTGCGAGGACGATGATTTAGGTCATTCCAGGTCGGGGTGTGACAGGGTGCAGCACCGGCGCGGAGCAGTTCGCCGATCGCGGTTAGGTCAGTCATCACTTCTCTCTCTCGCCATGTGTGAACTGATGTTTTGATTTATGGGGAAATAGGCGGTCGATGGTTGATGACGGTCAGTCGCAGGGGTGTAATAGTGGTGGAGGTAGTTGTAGCGGGGCTGTAGGGACCAATGGTGGTTGATGGAGATATCCGCGGTGGTGGCTAGGTCGGAATGGCCGGCTGTTGGATTGTTCTTGTGGTGGTGTTGCTACGACAATGTTGTGGTGGTGGTTGGACGAAAATAGCGGTAGGAGATTGGTGTGGCCAGTGGTGGTTCGGGTGGTGGTGGAGTGTATTGCGGTGGTGGTTCGGTCGGCTTGGTCGGCCGGGATGGCCGTGGTCTGGAGAGGGTGTCGATGGGGAGGCTGTTGGCGATGGGGGTGGCTCTTGGTAGTAGGGTGGCGGCTAGAAAATTTCTAGGTTTGGGGATTTGTGAGATGTAACATTTTGGGATGAGTGTCTATTTATAGGATGGGAAGAGAAACCCTGAAATTAATGTATATCTGATAAAAAATTAGGGATTTAGTGAAAATGCTAGCTGCTAACACTAACTGCTAACCCTAACATTATTTCTATCTGTTGATTTAATTTGCACTAATTAAATATTAGTTATAATTTATTTAATTGATTAGTTAATAGTTCTACTAATTATTAGCTATAACAATTTAGCTATGATTCAAATATTATCAACTAGGACCAATACGGCCTTAGCCTGATACGAGGGAAAACCAAAAAAACTACCAATTTCGAAAACCTTTTAAATAAACTAATTTAGTAAATAAATATTTTTATTATTTACAAAACGTATATTACTAATATTCCTTTATAAGAAACAAATATTTATAATATTTATATTTTCTCGAAGTGAACAAATTTTTTTTTCAATTAGCGTAACATCTCACAAAAGACAGTCTTTACAAAACCAGAGACAACGAGGACCGATAGCAATTACTGTCGAAAATATTTCTCAAAATTAGAAATTCACGTTCTTCGAGATTCAGAAAATTCAGAGTTTTGAAAAATACAAATTTTCGAAAAAAATCAAGAAATTGATTAACGGAGGTTACAAATCTACCATCCTTAAAGAAATTTTGTCCTCGAAATTAAGATTGACGGAGGGATCAAACATGATAGAGAGTTTAGTTAATGCCTTAGGCACGATCAAAGAATGTTGACTTGGCACGATTAAGATAAAAACTTAGTTATGATCAGGATAAGATTTTAGGCATAATCAAGATTTGAAGTCAATGCCTTATAGGCACGATAAATATTCGATGAGTATGATTAAGTCATGAAATACGATGTAAGCTCGGACGTGATTTAAAATTTGGAATGATATAAGTTCACTTGGCATGATTTAAGATACGACTATAAAAATCAAAACTTAGGCATGTCTTAGGAATGGAACCTAAGCACAAGTATCTTCAGAATCGAATTCCGACGGGAATAGAAAATTGTTCAGACATAATCAAGTCGTTATTTTGACACGACTAATAAATCATAAGTCATGATCAAGGATCAAGTTTTTGGGCATATTCAGAATGATTTAAAGTTATCTAAGCACGAAGTCGCGATTAGAAAATCAAAATCGTTCAGTTACAATTTAGTTAGAATCAGGTCTAAGTATTGGATTATAAATATGATATAGGCTCGATAGGATTAGATTCATGGTTATATAGGCGCGTTCAATGCGAAGGCGACGCGATTGGGCATCATTGGAAATAATGAAACGTTTAGCACGATTTAGAGTAGAGTGACGAAAGTAAATATCTAGTCACGAAATAGGAATAAAACCTGAGCACGGGTGATTAGAGAATCGAAACTTAGGCATGATGGAAAATTTATTCCAAAATGATCAATCTCAAATTCTGACATGACAAGTTCATAGTCAAAAGAGACAGTCGTAATTAAGGATTAAAATTTTAGGCATGATTTAGAGGCAAAGGTAATATGTATAGTTATGATCGTTAAAATCACAATCATGGGATTCAAAGTCGCATAGTCATGCTAGGTCATCTAGGCACGAGTAATCATGAGAAATTTAGATATAATCAGGAAATCAAATCATGGTCGAAAAAGAGTTTGGGGTACGAGTGTTGAAATTCAAACATAATCATAATCGTAGTTTTATACGATCAAAGATAAGGTCAGTCTAACCTTGGTCAACAGTATTGGACATGATGAAGAATTAATCGTAGTCCCAGCACGAGCATCATATTCATAGAGATCCAGGTTGCGACTGAATTTAAGTCAATTAAGTACGATCAATAATTAAGAATATTGGTAAGAGAAGGGGATGACCGAAGTCGATTGGTCGCGATCAAAGGGAATTAGAATTTAGCGATAGTGAAACTTAAAGAATGATTCAAGGATAGAGAAAATTCAAATTTCTTTTTACTATGATAGAAAGGATCAAAGGCAAGATTTTATAGGGAAGTCAAGATGATCATCTCATTCTGCTACTACCAAGTTTTACCTGATCATCGTTTGCCAATCATACCTTTATCTCGCAAGTCCAAATATGAAAATCAACCATTATAACAATACTATGAAAATTATAACTTCGGCCATGAAGATTGGACCTTGTCATAATGCTATAGGCTTGGCCTTTATTCCGAAGTTACCAACCCAAGAAGTATATTCTTTGTTGGAGCTCAATACTATCCACTTATTCATCTTTAAATCCAAATTCCTCTACCATATCCTGAATTGGACCCAAAGCCTCTAAATCAAAGTTTATTAAATTCTTGAACTTTTTTAAATCATGCTTCTCATATTATTTGAATCTAATACCACTATGTCGTACAGAACTTACTCTCCATTATAAATGCACCTTCATATTTTCTTCAACGTACACCTTCAAATATTATCCTCCTTAAATTTTTTTAAAATTTTTCATAAAGTCTCTAAATTTTCTATAACCCAAAATCCTTGTGTTCTTTCTGTTTCTAGTCATCCTCTTACCAATATCTTGTTCAATTTTGTATCATCATCACATATAGTTAAAATCGCTTCTCCACTTCTAAATTTTTAAATTTAACATCATAGCCTTTAAGTGGAATGTCTCAGGAATCAATAACAAAAAATTATCCAAATTCTCAAAAAAAACTAAGTCGAGCTCGAATATCCTCATCAGTTCTGAAATACATCTATGAATTATTACCGTCCTAACCATTAATATATACTCTACTGTCGTTCTTACTCGAAACTCTCCTACGTTCTTTCCAAGTAATTCATACCCAAAATATTTCTCTAAGTGAGATCGTTTCCAAATTGATAATATCGGCCTTTTGATTTTTATTCTTAATCTCAGTCACATCTCTATCCCAAAATCCTATATCAATGTCCGATATTTACCTTCCGACCAAGATCACTATATGATAACAAATTACGTCCTTTTCAAGCTAGATGACTACGATACTTCCTCCGCCCTTCCAAGGTGAAGAGATACGAGATTTTGAAATGATTTCAAAGTGTAGCTAAGAGAAATAGATACGAGATAGATGATTGATGTGATCAGGACAAAGTTAATTAAGACGAAGAACAATGGTAATACAAGGAAGCAATGGTAAGACGAAGAAATAATGATAAAATTGTTCTTGCTTATCTGGTCATAAAAAGTGAACCAATTTAAGTATGATCTGATAACCATACACGTCTTCCAGAAATCATGTTGCCAAAATTTTTGCCACGTCAGTAAGTATAGCTACAATAAACGATACAGACCATAACTAAGGTATACATCCTATAATCATGTCATTTAGAATTCTTGCCACGCCAACCGGTATGGCAGCAAGAAAATCTAAATTCCATAACTAGGATAGTATATCCAAAATCAGGCTCTATGTCCTTGTCATGCTAGCTAGTATTACTGCGAAAAATTCTAAACTCCATAAATAAAGCAGACATTTACCTTTCTCACTGTCCTTATCAATAGTTATCAGATTATACCTCAATTCAATCCATAAAAATTTATCTAAATACAAAAATCAAAGTCAGCAACGAACATCAAGATTCAAAATTTAATAACGAATCAAGGATAAGTAAATGGAAACAAGCGGATACAGATTCCGAGGTAGGATTTAGAGTGAGATTCTCATGGGTTGTCCCAAAGATACTATCTAGGTCAAAATTCAAAATTCTTGGAATATAATCTAAAACAATCAGAACCTTCATACTAGGTTGGCTAATCATGCTCTCTTCTCGACCTAAATGGTTATAGGTTCAACTTCTACCTTCTAGTTCTCTCTGGGGTCCATAAACTTATCCTAATGCAATAATAGGGTTCGATAACGGTCAGATTTTTTGAAATTAGGATAAATAAAAGCAAGTGAGAATAGACTTGAAAGAGTTTCGAAATAAGACTCCCAAAGGTCATCCCTGGAATCTATTAAGAGTTCCTAATGTGTGATTGAGTGCCAAACTCCAAAATATTCCATGATTCAAATCTTAATCCTGGGACAGGCTCACGGTAGTACGGCTAAGCCTAAGTACTACCACGACTTCACAATAGTTACAAAGACAGACCTGCATGGGCCACCACAAAAATGTGTCACGACCTACACCCGGATAATCGGGCACAAGTACGTGGGCCTTGTCCAGCCTATGTCACAGTATCGGTGGTAGTACGTTGTCAAGTACCCATTAACTATCTATACCATCTAAATGATCCAGAAACATAATGTACTCAAATCACACCACAAACAACTCAGAAAGATATGAATGAAAAGATATCAATAATACTGGAACAGTCAGAGTCTACAAATGAATATACAAGACCAGAATGTAACGGAGGCAAATACAATAACAAAACAAGTACAAGGCCAAGAAATCCTAGGAGACAACTCACAGTAAACAGATCGTCGGGATCCGTCTCTGCTAGCATTATCCTGTAGTCCAATAATATGGGGCATAACAATTCCTAAAATTTATCAACAAGTCCAGTCAGGATGGAGACGAGTACATATCTCCGAAAGCAGTTCCAAAATATGGTAGAAAATATAGAGCTAACAGTAAAATAAAATACATGACGTGCTATAAAGAAATACAGAAATACATGAGATATGGATAAGTAAATTGAGTACATGAAACATAATAAAAATATATGAACTGTAATAAATATAAGTATTTCAGGCACAAGATGATCATTTGATTGGTTTAGGTTTGTACACGAGTATACTAAGGGGTCTCCATTACGTGAGGGTATAATAGACATGTACACGAGTATGCTAAGGGGTTTAATCACATGACCACTTCTACTCCCCCGCCCCGATCAATACACAAGGATCCGACCAAGTTATGTTACGTATACGATAGTTAGTTTTGCACAAAAAACAAATGTTAGCACACGAGGGTACATAAGAGCACACGTTTTGGATACGAATAATACGAATACAAGGAGTACGCGATGCATATGGTAAAGTACATAAACATAAAATACCCGATGTATCCGCTGAGGGGATAACATCGCATGACAAGATCCATAGAATACTGGTCCGCGATAACAATGTGTCAGCATCAAGTAAAGAAGTCTAAAGCAGGAATTATAGATACTATCATGAATGAAAACTAATAAAGAATGTACTTGCCTCGGTTTGGTTGGAGTTGACGTACGCGTTACGAATTTGTTGACACGAGGTAGGTACAATGCTATGCTCCACAAGATGGTCCTAAACGACGGTACAAACGGTCCCAACGAGTCCAGAAAGTCCAAATAGCCTAGTTTGATATATTGGAGTCCATAATCAGAGTTCGGTACGACAATCGAATCAAGAAAAGGAAACGACTATAGTTAGTCGTGATTATGATTTAAAGGAAAATAATGTCACAAAATATATATATACTATTTTTGGAAATTATTTATATCGTTTAGAAACTATATAATATTGGAATAGATAAATTTTGTTAATCAATTAATTTAGGTAAATACTAGAAGGCCAAAAAATCATAGAAAACCTTTTTGGAGCCAAAACCCCAAATTGAATTTACATCTAGGACCCAAGTCCAAAAATACATCTTATCGCAAGTATCTTATAGGAGATTATTTACTATATATAAAAATAGTAATGTTATTATTGATGGTATAGAAACACTATACATATAACCCAACATAATGCCCCAAGCTAAATATTACATTTTTTCTATAATTATCATTAAGAAATAATAATATGATATAATAACAATAATCTAAAATTAAATAAATGTAGTTTATAAAATCCAAGGCCCAATGCTAAACCTTGTAAGCAATAATTTAGAAATACTAATATGTATTTATTTAATAATACAAATAATAATAGTAACTTTATAATAATATGTTATGGCCTGGCCCAAATAACCTGAGAAAAATATTTTAAAAGAAAATTATTATTTGGATTGAAACCCTCAAATATAAATTCATATTTACATAATAAATCCCTAAGTCCTCTTAATATTATTACTCATATATGTACATGATATATTACTCATATATGTATATATATATATATATATATATATATATATATATATATACACACACATATACAAAATACATGGGCTCAGCCCAAAATATATTAACACCGATAATACTCCCCATTACAACCTAACTCCTGTTATGCATAAATGGTAATTATATAAAATAAAAATACATATATACAACAAAACTTGCTGTTCACCCAACTTTAATCTCAAAATCATGTTGGGCCCATAATATAAATGAATGGTGACACCCTATAAACAAATCCAAATAAACAAGTCCAAAAAAATAAGAAATAAAAATAATAACAATAAAAAAGAGAAGGCCAAAGCAGCTGGCTCTATTAGCAGTCACTCAAATCATATGCAATCAATATATGAAAGGAAGGGGATTACTGTTGAAGGTCAAAGTCCTAAAATGTGAGAACAAAAAGGGAAGAAAGAGAGAAGGCTCAAAGAGGGGTCAGTTCTCCAGCTGGTGACGGAGGTCGGGACGGTGACGCGGTTCGAGGCACTGGGCAGAGCGACGTCTGGAGAGGCTCCGGTCGAGAAGGGCTCAGAAAGCTTTGAAATGTCGTCCTCGATCCGCTTCTCTCGCGAGATTTGGCGCTCTATAACTAGCTTCTCGGAGAAAGAATGTAACCGGCTTTGAAGCCGTTGTAGAAGCATGAAAAAGAATAATAAATTCTTATGCGGCCCAGAAACTCCATGCGGCTCAGAACTGGGGTGGGGTCTCATGCAGCTCAAAAATCCTTCAGAGCCGCATGCGGCTCAGAAAGCTTTATGCGGCTCAGAAGGAGCCACATGGCCTTATGATCTGGCCATAATTACTTCGAGCAGCTGGCCATTAAATGCTCTGACACAAAGTGACAGCAATGCTGGCTCTGACATAAAGAAGAGACGTGACATGCTCATTAAAAGACAAAAAAATTATTGTGATAGCTGGCACAGTTTACAAATTCCAAGAAAATCCTTTATGCGGATCACCTGAGTGACCCTCATGCGGCTCGGTTGTGAGGCCACCCTCATGCGGCTCAGTTGTGAGGACACCCTCATGCGGCTCGGTTGTGAGGCCACCCTCATGCGCCTCGGATGTGAGGACACCCTCATGCGGCTCGGTTGTGAGACCACCCTCATGCGGCTCGGATGCCAGGCCACCCTTATACGGCTCAGTCATGAGACTGCTCTCATGCGGCTCAATCAGGGGTACAATCCTTCATGCGGATCGTATCCTAGTGGCAGTTGGGACACGTGGCAGAAGTTGACTAAGTCTTAACAAATAAGATTTATTGCAACCAACAGATCACAGCAGTTCAAATTTATTTCAACCAACATAACAGCACAGATTTATTGTAACAAACAGATAAAGATTAATCTTAACCATTCCCCAACTGCCCACTTCTCAAGACACAGTTACTAGGATGTGGCCACGTGGCTTTACACCCCGCTCATCATAAATTCTTATAAATAGCAAGGTGCTATTCCCTTGCATACACACAGAACAATACACACAGAGAGCAGCAGAGAGATATAGAGAGCATTTCTTCGCCGGAACCGAGGTTGCGTTCGATTGTCCAAGAAGTAAGGCAGAGTTTATAGCACTTTTTCAAGCCTCTACCGTCACCCCCTAGAATCCAAATTAAACAATTGTACTTAGATTTCTTTTTCTAGGTTTTATTCCTAGGCTCTCTTTGTACGAGCGAGTTTGTAATTGTGAATTAAAGTTCAGTCCTCCCATAAAATTGTTCTGTTCTTTGATAATCAATGGAAAACACGATGGCGACTCTGCTGGGGACTAACTTTTCCACTGCTGAGAAGTTGGTGACGCAATCGAACGCAGCCAAGCTCGTCTCCAGGCACCAAATGCTGCTTGTTCGCTTCGACCAGCAAGCGTTTGAAGAGATGCTCTCCGACGGGAGTGCTAGCCCGATCCAGAGGCGAGCCGGCATAAAGAAGGCCCACAGGAAGTGGAGGCCCAAGACTGCTGCTCCTCTCCAAGCTATGGAAGAAGTGTTCTCTGCTGCCCAAGACGGCGGAGAAGACTCACATGCGGCCCCACTTCAGGCCAAGGAGGACCCTGTTGTCCCCAAGTCTGGCAGAGAAAAATACTACGATACTAGACTTGCGGGAGCAAAAGGGAACTCTGTGCGAAAACCGCATAAGGGCGCCCGCCGCATGAAGGCTCATGCGGCCACCAATCTTAGCTGCATGGAGAAGGCTCATGTGGCCACAAGCTCTAGCCGTATACCGAACCCTCATTCCAGCCGCATACAGAAGCCTCATGTGGCCACAAATTCTAGCCATATACAGAAGGCTCATGCGGCCCCCATGACGTCAAGCCGCATGCAGGATGCTTATGCGGCCGCCAAGCCCAGCCGTAGGGAAATGGCTTGTGCGGCATCCAATCCCAGCCGCAGACCATCCCCCCTATACGGCTCAGGTTCAGTCTTTGACCGGCTCTCATGCGGTCTTGACTTTAGAAGCTGTCATGAGGATGTGCCAGACTCTGTGCGACACAACTTGGACTCTTCCTACTACGCGCCTTCGGGTGCTAGAGTGAAGAAGTCTAGGACAGCGCGGGCTCGTCGAGTTCAGTCAGCTGTCCCAACTTCTGACTATCAGAGAGTTCCGCTAACGATTATACGGGCCTCTGATGGAAAGTTGTACAGAACTACCTGTGTCCAGCCCCCGACGGCCAACAGACAGGGTGGTTCTCAAGAGACTCCCAACAATGATCAGGGGCAAGTACTTTTACTAGCCCCAAGTCAGGGAGCAAACATGATACCAACACACTCGTGTGCTCGGGACTCCCGGGCCCACAAAACGAGTGTAAAAGTTGCTCGAGATGCACTTGACTTGCGTGATGTGATCCTTCACAAGCGAAAGGAAAGAGATAAAACCTTGGTGTGCAGAGAGTCCTTCCATGGACATCACTGCACCCAAGTTATTGTCAACTGCTGCTGCAATAAAATAGCAGTACAAGAGGATCGGCAGTCCATCTTCTAACGACTGCAGCAGTCCAGACCGGTCCTAGAGTAAAGCTCGAGAGACGAGGTGCTTCCTCTCGCCTCCTGCAATTCTACCCGAAAGGTCCCTACCAGCAAGGGAGGGAAGAAAGTAAACGTTTCCAGTCCGACGATCTCCACTAGCGCGGCTAAGAAACTCTCCTCTAAGCGGTTGTCCACAACCACCACAGGAGGAGTTTATCAAGGCACCCGCTCGAAGACGAAATCTTCAACACTTGTAGGTTCATCATCCACATCGTAAGCCCACTTCCCGAATTTTTTTATTTTATTGTTATTTATTTATTTCTATAGTTTTAAATATTTTCTAGCTAGAAAATAGATTTAATTTTTAAATTCTACAAAAGGTATTCTCGATGACAAAGAGGTTTTCAAATTTCTTTTTATAAAATCCTTGAGTTATTATTTTACACTATGATAATTATGATAATAGACTCGTAAAATTAATTATTTTGTTATTATTAATTATTTAAGGAATTGGGTTATAAAACATATTTCAAATATTATTTGATAGTATCTAGTATTTTTTTTCCATCATGGATTGATTTCAATTAATCTGGGATTTAATAGATTTGAGGTTATAAAAATCTATTTTAAAAGTATTATTTGAAAACCTATATTTCTGTGACCAACCATGGATTAAAATTGGATTAAGTAAATAGTATTACTTTGTGGAAGATCCTAGTCCAACTCAAAAGAGAATCTAACTCTATCCAAATCCTAGCCATCATCACGTTGATAAACGTATATCCTGATCAAATACCTAAAGATTCATTTAAACCAACTTATTCAAATTCCTCCATAATCAATATTAGGCCTCATCTCCTTGCACTAGCCGAATACCCCTACGTTCACATCCGGATCAATTTAAAATTGATCTCTTCTGATCCTCCTGCGATTATCATTAATCCAAATCCATGTATATAGAGACGTCAATCAAACCCTACTAGGAGACACCAGAATCCCTGAGCTCCCGACATCACCACCATATTGCCCTCCGACTTCCCACCATCCGAGTCGCCCTAACTTCACCAACGGCAGCCATCACCATGACAGCACCGACTCATCCCCAACTTCCCTGCCTCCATTGCATCCACCAACATCACCAATAGCAAACCCTGTGCCGAAGTGTCCGTGTCCAAGCCACCAATTATTGTGTCCATCCTCGGGTCCGACCCCGGGCATTCGTGTCCGTGGGTACAACCATCATTTTTATCAGTTCCTTACAAACGCAATACATCCATCGTGTCCGATATCCGGACGCGATCCAAACCACAGCAAAAACTCGAATCGAGACTCTAACCTAGTCTCGGCGCCTCCATCGGAACTTTTGCCGAACCGCCCAGACCTATCAGCCTGCCAAGATCGCACCCATCGCCGATTGCCACCGGAGTCCAACTACCGTCTTCCTTCTTGCGCTGCCCCGGAGCCACCGCTCTGCGCTGCATCTCGCTGGTGCACCCCGCCACTCGTGTCCCTACGCCGATCTTTCTCTCCACCGCCTCCCTGCCACCGCCGAGGTGCGCCCTCCAGTGCCGGTCGCTGTCGAGCTCCCCAAGCGCGACGACGATTCCAGCTGGCGTCGCCCATGTCCGGAGCCGAGCGCCGAGCGCCGAGCGTGCTCTCCTCACTGTGACTCCGTCGACATCAGAGATGGCGAGCTCGGCTCTCGCGCTGCCCCACGCCCGGCCAGCCCAGATCCGTCGCCGCCGCCTCACTGTCGACACCGCCTGGCCCGGCGATCGTTCTGCAGCCATGCCCCCACCGTCTGCCATCGCTCCTCTGTAGCCGAGCTTACCCATTACCGCGCCTTCTCGGACACTCGACGCTGACCGTCTCTGTGCGCCGCGCACGAGGCGCTTCCCAGTGAGGTTTTCCCCTTCCCTCCCTCTCTCTCTATGTTTCCCTTTTCTATTTCCAACTCTTAGTCCTTTCTCTCTCTGCCACTTTCTTCTATATGTACAATAGCAACAATTGTTATTGTTACTTGTGTTCAATAGAACACAGTATTCGACACAGTGTACAAACGAGAAAGTGGGAGAGAATTGATATTTTATATTTTGTAATATACTGTTATGAGTATTCTAGTATTTATGTGTATCATATTAATTAGTACAGTATCATATATATAATTATCAGTATTTAATATGTGTATTGTTATAATGAGTATTATTTCCATTCATATTATTATGATTATTATTATGATGATGATTATTATTATTATTATAAAATACCATTGGTTTTACTAATAGACAATATTGTCCTTTAAACATATATCTCAAAAAATAATATTTATGGTATTTCAAATATGATTTGGACTTTAAAATATATTTCTAGCTATTTTTCAAGTATAGTTTTCATCTAAAAATAATTGTATTTTGATTTTAGCCCTAAAAATGATTTTTGGATTTTTAAGTATTTATTTTGGCAAATAAAATGTGTAGTATTGGTTTAGCCTTACATGTAATTCCAAATATATTGTTACACTATTTTGTGGTATATTAAATCACCATTTTGACCCAGAAGCATGGCTTTTCATATCTCCAAGTATTTACCTAGAAAACTATTTTTGAATAAGTAAAACATATAGTTTCAAGTATATTTTCTAAATAGTTTATAAATATTTTCTACATATATATATATATATATATATATATATATATATATATCTATATTTATAAAATGAATTTTGATCGTGATTAGTCATACGTTCCTATATTCTGTGATTCTGACTTAAGCATATCAACCCTAGGCTAAGTGGACTATTCTGAACCCAATGGAATTATCGGTTTCACCAGCAAAGGACCCCAGGCAAGTGCACTTTCTGATTGCTTTCCGATTCATAGTAGTCTTTTCATTTCATGTCTATACATATATCTTGCTGCTTGTTGACACGCTCGTCACACGGAGTTATCGGAAGGGGAAATATCTTAGTAGACATGTGGACTACCCAGAACTATCCCCCGTGTCTTTCATGAATGCTAGCCGCTGCACACGACACGTGCAGTGAGTCTGATTTACCCCCTAGCCGTTCACATGTCGAAACAGATATTTCACACCACCTAGATAGATGTCTTTTATTAGTTTTTCCTTGTTTATTTCTCTATCATGCTATGTCATCAGTTATCTTCCAGTTTTTATCTCTCATATGTTATTTTCATGTCTTGTTAATTTTATTGTGTTTTCGCATTGTCGTCAGTTTGTGTACTTGTTCCATTCCTGACTGGAAACTAACATTTTTCAGGTTTAGCCGCTATCACTTTTAGTACTGGAGAAGACTTGGGTATGCTGAGGACAACCTAGAATAGAAAGCAATTGTATCAATTTCTTTAATTGTAAAACTTTGTTTTTCCTTTAAATATAAATGTTGTAATTGTTGTAATAAATTAGAAATGTGAATGAGCAGCAAATGTTTATTTTTTTTGAGCATTTATTTTCTTGCGGGCTTGACAGCGTTCTACCGCCGACTCTGCGGCGTAGGCTAGCTTGGACACGTCTCGTATCCGAAAAGCGGGTGCGGGTTGTGACATACATCCCTGGGGATAGCCGAAGCTGGGGGTAGCACTCCCCGGAACATCCACGACAATCCGGTGTTCCAAGAAGATGAACAAGGAAAGACAGTTCCCCTCACAGATGCAACAGAACTAGACACCCCTGGAAACATCTATGGGTGCCAAGACGAATCAACCTCCTACAGGGGGTAGCGCTTCCTCCGAGTCTGAACCGAAGGAGAACATTCCTACATACCCCGACGACTTCTCCATTCGAGGGTATGATTCGGAGAGCACATCCTCCACAGTTCCTTCTACTGTTCTCCGTGTGAGAACAGTATTTATGAATAAGAATGACCAGGATGGTCCCAGCGACCGACAGCGCCTCGACACTCTTGAGGCCATACTTCATACCTTGGTCAAGTTTGTAGACGAGATCAAGGCAGCCCTGCCGACTCTCCAAGGAAGGACGCCTGGCTAAACAAGCTTGGGTCCCACCGTCAATGCGGACTCAAACACAACTGCACCAACCCCGGGTGACAATCTACCTGAGATGTCGACTCCCACTGCTGCAGACGAGGCTAGGGAGGCAAGAATTGAGGTCCAGGAGCTTCGGGCAATGTTTCACGCCCGAGAAATCTTTCAAGACCTCAGGGTACGAAAACCGTATCCCGCTGCATGGAGAGATATCCCCTTCCCTCTGCGGTACAAGCCATTCAACATTAATCCATATGATGGCAAGACCTCTACAAGCCAATACGTGACCTACTTTGAGGTCACAACAGACCATCTGCCGTATGATGATGCCATCCTTACACGATTGTTCATTGGGGCATTGGAGGGAGTCGCATTCGACTGGTACCACAATTTACCGGACAACTGCATTCATTCCTTCGCCGGCTTCAAACACATGTTCTTGGAGAGGTTCTATGAGGTGGGATAGGATGTCACAATATCAACCCTCATGGACGTTGTCCAAGGAGAGAAGAAGCTGACGAGGAACTACATTGAGCGGTTTCGCCAAACTGCGATGAAGTTGCCCTCCGGTAAACCGGACTCTTCCTTAATTGAAATTTTCCAAAAGAGGCTGCTCCCCACAATCAGCCTCTGGATGGGTGAAAGTCAATTTAAGGACTGGAGGACTTTTATCATCAGCACCACTAGCGCAGAACACAAGTTGAAGAAAGCTCGCCAACTGGGATTACACATTTCGAAGGGAGAGGACAAGGGCAAACGTCCTAATGCCAACAACAACAATGGCGGTAATTCCTCCAACAACCGAGACAACAAGGGCAAACAGGCTATGGTGGCCGACACAGCCCAGAAGCCTGAACTAAAGTAGGCAGAAAAGAAGTGGCCGCAGATGACTTACTCCTTCGAGGACAGTCATGTCAAGCCCATCTTTGACATGCTCTTACAAGAAGACAGAATTCAGCTCCCTCCGCCAAGGCGTGAACCTCGACCTGCAGAGATGGAGAGCCCGATGTACTGTTACTACCATCGCTACGTCCACCATACTACATAAGACTGCTTCCAATGAAGCGGTACATCCAGAACCTCATCGACTCCAAGGCCCTGGCCATTGAATTTGAGGAGGTGACGGTCGCTGCCAATATGGTGTCAGTCCAATTTGGCAGCTTCCCACCGACGAGGTCCCAAGACGGCGTAGTACCCGTCCCCCGGGCAAAAATAGAGATCGCTAATCTTCTACCTCCCCGAGACCAGGCTGCTGGACTGGTACCCCTTACCACATCGCGAGGGGAGGTCATATAGGTCCACCCGGACTTAGTATCCAAAGTAACCCAGCCAGCATCACCCTCTACTGGTAAGAAGAAGGGCAGGAAAGTCAAGTCCTACCGTACAATCTCGACCGACGTCGAAGAAGCGACAGCTGTCGTTACCCGGTCTGGTGCGAACTCAACCTGCACCGAGAAACTCGGCTGAAGAACGTCAGTCGGCCACTGCTGATACCCTAGGACCTTCTCAGCCTCCTCCGACCGATAAGCCTAAGCCAAAGGAGACCCGCTTTGACAAGCCGCTTCGGAAAGACACGCCTCACGGGCTGGAGAAGCCTTACAACTTTGACATTTTGGCACAATTGGCCAACACACCAGCCAAATTGTCATTATATGAGCTTCTGAGACTCTCCAAAGATGTTCGCATCGCACTGAGCGAAGCACTCCAGAATGCTGACGCATATCTGGCTCAGCCCAAACTTACAGGGGAGAGCTCGCCAGCGGATCTCCAGGACAACGCTTGTTAGCCCAATGATTATATCATGTTTTTGATATGGCTAATCAATTAAGTTTACTATAATGCCATCACTAATATTCATGTAATCACTATTATGTTACTACTTAAACTTAGCATTGTCCTCTATGTTCAATATTTCAATATTGTTGAGCTACATAAGCTTGTATCATATTGTTTCGTTTGTCTAACATGTACTTGTAGACATGCAGTAAGCATGATCAAGCTTTGTCAAACCAGGACATATGCAATAGAGAATTATTGATGGGCCAAAGACGGCGTCATACAAGAAGCTTTCTCTGAACCGCCTAACGACCTATCCGGGGCCTCGAAAGGTATTCAGATTTCCAGATCTTTTTATCTTTGGACGACCGCCGTCAAGTAAAAAATGCGTCTTCAAGTCTGCTCAAATATTTGAAGAAAGGCGTCATCAAAGGGCTCTTGGTTTTCCTATTCCATCAATGTAATTTTGTATATTTATTGAGTCTAGGAATACGATGTACACTGCATCGTACTGGCAAATAGGCTATCCAAGAAACATTTTCAAAATACCCTTTCATTTTGAAAACAAGCCCACTTACAAAAGCCCAAACTACTTCCTAACTGTTTGACTTTTCAAAAAGGCCAAAAACCAATTTGCAAAAACCCTGACAGAACTCCAACAGAACTCAAGGAGAATTCGGCCAGAGTTCGGCCCAAATTCGGCCAGAGTTCGGTTAGTGAACGTTACTTTTTGAACTTGGTCTTCCTGCAGTTACGGATCCCAACGAGATTTTCTCTTCGAGTTCTGTCCGAATTCTGCCCAAATTCTGTCAGAATTCTGCCTTTGGAAAAACTATAAATAGAGAAGGATTTCGATCATTTCAATTTACTCATTCACTTTCATATCTCTTCTCTATAAGCCTACTACTTCTTCCAAAGTATTCTGAGCTTTCATTTTCAAATTCCAAGCCAGTTATAATCCTCTAGTCGATTTGCCAGTGCGATACAGTCTAAAAGTTTCAGAGTGGTTGTAATCAGAGGCTTGATTGAAGTTACACACTTCACAATTGAAGTTGGTCGAGTACTTCGGATCAAAGCTCGCGTTGTAGAAGTTACAAGATCTTCGGATGAAAACTTGTGGTGATTTTCCATAGTGGATTCAACTGGAAGCTAGAGTTCTTCCGACTGGACTAGTCCTCACAAGAGGGAAACCAGTATATATCATTGTGTTTGCGTTTGCTCTCTACTCTCTACTTTTCATTTACATATCTGTGATATATTATCTGTGATCTTGTTACTAACATTTTTAAATAGTTAATTTCTGCTGCCCACTCTATTTACCCCCTCTAGAGTATTGAGCTTTACAACTCGTTCCTACAATCGGTCCTACAATTGGTATCAGAGCCAGTGCTACAACTAGAGAGCGGGTGCTTGGTATGTAGATATTGCTGCTCATACCAATTGCTCCTACAATTGGTATCAGAGCCAGTGCTACAATTAGAGAGCGGGTGCTTGGTATATAGATATTGCTGCTCACCAATTGCTCCTAGAATTGGTATCAGAGCCAGTGCTGCATCTAGAGGTATTATATTCTGATACCAATTGTTCCTACAATTGGTATCAGAGCGGGTTATACAGGTAAAGCGAGGTAACATTGCTATTATATTCTTATTTATTATAGCTGTTACATAGATCACAGTATCACATATGGCAAGTATGTACTTCATAACTGAAGAGCAATCCTCAAATAGACTCCCACTATTTGATGGTACAAATTACACATACTGGAAAACACGGATGAGCTTCTAGTTGAAGTCTCTAGATTTTGACTTATGGTCAATTGTTGTCAATGGCTATAAGAAGCCTACTATTACTTCTATTCTCACATCCTCTATAATCAATAAGCCTTATTATAGTTACACGGAGGAAGAGAAGAAGTTAGCTAGCCTTGATGCAAAAGCTAGGAATATCTTTTATTGTGCTGTAGACACAAATGTATTTGATCTTATTAATACTTGCACAACATCTCATAAAATTTGGAAAGTTCTTGAAGCTACTTATGAGTGCAGGTATGAAAGCAAAGCTTGCAACTCCAGAGAGAAAGATAGTCTTCATAATGATGCAAATATGTGCATGATGGAATTGGGATTTAAGGTACAACACAATCCCTTATACGAAGAAGAGCTTGTATGTGACAACTACAAGAAGATAGACCACATCCAAGAAGATTATACTACTAATAGAAAGGAGAGTCACTACGAACAATCAAATGAAGGAAGATCATCATCTCACAAGCATATTAGCACGAGCATATGGTGTGAAAGCGAAGCAACAGATTCTGAAGAAGAAGAGAGACCTCATCAAGCTACAAATTTATGCTCAATGGCATTATCTAACGAGGTACAAAATAATTCTTTTTCTGGAGAGAGTGAATTTTCTTATGATGATTTATCTGATGCTTTCAGTGATCTGTTAGAAGAACACAAGAAAGTATTAGATAAATATAAGCAAGCTAGAAAGGATATTCTATCCTATAAGCGTGAGAATGAAAAGCTTACTTGCTTATTGAATGATGCTAGAAATAGTTCTCCTTCTTATAATTCTTCTGAGATTTCCACACTGAAGTTTAGATTGCATGAGGCACTTGATTGCATTGTGAAAAGCACTCAAGAAAATGCTAAACTTAAGGAGGAACTAGAATCAGAAAAGAAGAAGTATTTTATTGCTTCATGTAGAATTGATGCTCTTTCTGCTAAATATGATGAGATCTGTGCTAACTCTAAAAAGTTAGAGATTAGACTGGGAAAGCAGGTAATACAACCTACGACTCAGTCTAACACAAGACACTTAGCACATCACAAAGTCACACACGTCAGATCTTTTAGAAAGGAAGCAAGCAAAGCTAAAGCTTCACATAACCATGCTTTCTATTACAAGTACCTACGTACATCATATCATACTACTGCACATTCTCATATTGCTGCACATAGTACTAATGTTAATTCTTTCTGTCATTATTGTGGTATGAATGGACATGTTTCTAATCAGTGTCAGATTAGAAAACTTGTTGATATGAACTTGTACAAATGGGTTCCCAAAGCTAACAAATGTGGATCCAAGTATTAGATACCAAAGTCTTCACCTAATATTGCAGGTGAAGCTTCTCATATCAAATAGAACCATGGAACATGTTGGTGATTGCAAAGCTACAAAGGTTATCTTCCAAGCAATTGCACCAACATAAGTGTGGTCACTAAAACTACTTCGGTAACATGCTTTCTAAATAGTTCTTAATATCTAGCATGTTCTTTTTGATGTCTTACTACTAGATCTCATTTATATCTTTTAAATTGTTTATTGTTTGAATCAATGTGAGATATAATTCTAGCTTGACTAGTTGTTTAGCTTAAATATTTAGTTTGCACTAAATAATCTTTTACTCACTTTCCATTAGTGTGACACATATGTCTATGTATGCTCTTTACTCTTAATATTTATTCTTGAAGCATGCATAGGAGTTTAATTTTGTTTTGGTGAATATATTTTTTGACTCTTCGTCTTTAATTTTTTTTAATGGTCACTTCTTATCGATTTGTCTTTAACATGTCGTATTTACTTTGATCAGTATTTTGTGAGTATGTATGTTTAGCACAAGTCTCCTATTTACTTGAAAAGTATATACATATAATTTTATTTTAACCTTGTGCTTGCATAATATATTCACTATTGATTCTTAAATTTTATTTTGATTAACTTCTTATGAATCAATTACATCTTTGTCTGATAAAGTTTATTTAAGCATATTTATGCATGTGATATTTTTTTATGCTTATTAAGGATACATGAATAATTCATTTTCATTTATATATTGCTCATGTTTCTTATATTTTTGTATAAATATTTTTATGGGGATATATGAGTTAAGTTCAAGTTCTGTATTATATTATTTTGAAAAGTAGTTTCAAACTTGTGCTTATCTCATACTTAAGTTATTGATTTTATTAACAAATTTATGTTTTTATTTTTATCAGCTTCTTCCTCAAAGCCTCTTTTAATGATGTATTTTTTTGGCTTTTTGGTTGACATTTTGGATACATGATATTTTTAATATCTTGATCTTGATAAACCAATCCTTGGGTATTTACTTTTAGGGATTCTGGATTTCGATGATGTTCGATAATACTGCATATATTCCTTTGAATCTAAGTTCTTAAGAGTAGAAATCATTTTGGGAACAAGCCGAAAGGGTCCTTCTGTCATACATGTGTAAATAGCCTGAAGCGACACGGTGCACTAGTCTTCGGACTACCGCTAGCTGGGAACCGGCCCCTACAGCTAACCCGAAGTGATCAATACTTTACAGACTTATGATTTATTAAGGTCTACTTGCAAATATCATCTAGTTCTGGATCCAAGGTACTGAACCCAGTCCCCTAGGTTCCAAAATACATCAGCGTATCTAGATCCTATATTTTTGATTTACAAATGTTTTATATTTTATTGTTACCCAATGATTTTGTAGCACATATGGATAAATGTAATTCATACATCTTATACCGTATGCTACATTGTTCTAAGATTTTTTTTCCATAGAATATTTTTTTATTGCACTAATTCTTCTTAAATCCTCGGTTATTAAAGAAGAGCTTTATTTTGGGTACAAGCCTACAAAGGGTCTGTCTGTCACCACGACTACGGTCGAAGCGAAGCGGTACTTAAGTGTTTTCCGGTGAACCTCCGTTAGCTGGGATAGTACCTCTACAGTCAACCCAAGATTGATCAACGCTTTATAAACTAAAGATTTATTGAGATCTAGTTGCAATTATTATTTGATGGATTTTTGAATTTTAGATTTGATGGATAATATTCTCTCTTTATATTTTCACAAAAGGTAGCATATGTTGATCTATCTTGTCGATTGTGAGATTCTATAGCATAGATCAATTTATGTCATCTTTTGACTTATACGATTATTCATCATGCTAATTTGAAATATCTTTTGATTATTTTATTTTAAATGTTCATTTAATGGATATTTCTTCTTTCGTCTAAAGATGATTGTTTTTCGTATTCGTGACTAATCATTAAATATCATGGTATTGTGATTTCATCTTTAACTTGTGTAATATTTAATGATTTTGAGCCTTATATAATTATCTTCTTATTCAAGTTACTTACTGTCTACAACAGTAACTCTTTGCAGGGGAGAAGTCATGCATATTGAATGTCTCTCTCTCAAAGCATTTCTTTTCTTTACACCTTACGGTTGTCAGGTGGACACCATGTTAAGGCCTTTAAAAGGGAAGAAATAAACTTTGATAAGAAGTCCTAATATTTTTGGATTAATTTTCTACTTTTGAAAATATGTCTCTGAATTTTATTTTAAAATTTTGTCAATATTATTATTTTTGGATATAGCCATGTAAAGGTGGAGTAGTTAATTGTTTTCAAATCAATTAACCCCCTTGACATGCCATATATCTAGAATACACTTTTCTTTGGAAATTTATCCAGTTATTTTTATTTGTTCAAATGGATTTATTTATGATTTATTGATTCTATTATGGAAATTGTTTACGTGATTCGAATCACCAGCTTTCAGTCTGAGGACTAAATGGATGCATTCGAACATTTACTAAGACAGTTTTTCGTAATAAATTCCACATTTTTGAAAAGTCTTTTTTTTATTGAATCTGTCCGGTACTCAAATTTTATTATGAAAGACAGTTTTCAAAATCTTTTAATGTCTTGAAATATTTCTTTTATATATATATTGGAGATACATGTTTTGTTTCTTCATATTTAAGCGTTTATTTATTGGATATTTTTTTCTTGCCTAAAGGTGATATTTGTTTTGAGTTTGGAACTTTATCTGCATTTGATCAAAGGAAAGAAAAGATGCATATCTTGGATATCCCTTAGATCTTTTAATTATTTATTTTATGCATATAAATTATTTTTGAACTATATACGCATATTTTAAGGGGGAGCAAATTAATTGTTTCAATTATTTTATGCCCATAATATGTGGTATACCTAGTTCATCATGGACATATATTATTTTACTTAAAATATCTTGTTGAGTTTTTTATGATATTTGGATTTGTATTGGATGAGAGAATATATGATTTTTTTTAATTATCTCATTTTTGAGTTTCTAAAAATTATCTTGCCAAATATATATTTAATTTATTGATAATCCTTTTGAGTTTAAACTGATTTGGCATTTTTTATTGAGATTTTATCACAAAGTTCATGATTATCTTATTTAGACTGATCATACTTTGCGGGGGAGCATTCAAGTCGACTGGATTTCTCCTTCTCAAGTATTTTGTCTTCATTACCTTCATATTTATCTAATGGATATACATATATCATGCTATGGTAATTGAATTCAAATACATGAACTTTGGTTTAGATTTTGCATAGATTCTAGTATACGTATTTTGATTTCTTTTCGATGATTATACTCTTTATGGAATTGATTCACTAATTTGTATGGGCAAATTATGAATCATATTTTATTGTGATCATTGTTGAAAGTCTCATTATATTTTTGATTTTTTTATATATACTAAATCTGTGCATTTCTATTCCTCATGATTTCTTTATGACTAATGATTGATTCCTACTATATTGATAGATTTTTTTTAGTCAAATGACATTCAAAACATATTTCATTTTTTGGATTTCTAGTTGGTAAACTATGTATTGATTGATTTCAATGTTTTGAAGTTCAACCAACTATTTTTGACAAGTTTTTCTACTATAGTTATGCAATTTTCTAAACACTTGTCGTTACACTGTTCTCCTAATCCTTGATCATGATTATTTTTTTTGCTTTCCTCCTTTACTTATACTTGAGCTCATTTTAGCTCTAATTACGGGGGAGCTAATTTTTGATCATGTCAAAGGGGGAGAAATAAGTTTAAGTCAGCACACAATATTCTAGTATTATGTGTTTATTAATGATACATGCATCTATTGTATATATATTAAACTTAAAGAAATTGCCATAATAAAAAAGGGGGAGATTGTTAGCCCAATGATTATATCATGTTTTTGAATATGGCTAATCAATTAAGTTTACTATAATGCCATCACTAATATTCATGTAATCACTATTATGTTACTACTTAAACTTAGCATTGTCCTCTATGTTCAATATTTCAATATTGTTGAGCTACATAAGCTTGTATCATATTGTTTCGTTTGTCTAACATGTACTTGTAGACATGCAGTAAGCATGATCAAGCTTTGTCAAACCAGGACATATGTAATAGAGAATTATTGATAGGCCAAAGACGGCGTCATACAAGAAGCTTTCTCTGAACCGCCTAACGACCTATCCGAGGCCTCGAAAGGTATTCATATTTCCAGATCTGTTTATCTTTGGACGACCGCCGTCAAGTGAAAAATGCGTCTTCAAGTCTGCTCAAATATTTGAAGAAAGGCGTCATCAAAGGGCTCTTGGTTTTCCTATTCCATCAATATAATTTTGTATATTTATTGAGTCTAGGAATACGATGTACACTGCATCGTACTGGCAAATAGGCTATCCAAGAAACATTTTCAAAATACCCTTTCATTTTGAAAACAAGCCTACTTACAAAAGCCCAAACTACTTTCTAACTGTTTGACTTTTCAAAAAGTCCAAAAACCAATTTGTAAAAACCCTGACAGAACTCCAACAGAACTCAAGGAGAATTCGGCCAGAGTTCGGCCCAAATTCGGCCAGAGTTCGGCCAGAGTTCGGTTAGTGAACGTTGCGTTTTGAACTTGGTCTTCCTGCAGTTACGGATCCTAACGAGATTTTCTCATCGAGTTCTGTCCGAATTCTGCCCGAATTCTGTCAGAATTCTGCCGTTGGAAAAACTATAAATAGAGAAGGATTTCGATCATTTCAATTAACTCATTCACTTTCATATCTCTTCTCTATAAGCCTACTACTTCTTCCAAAGTATTCTGAGCTTTCATTTTCAAATCCCAAACCAGTTACAATCCTCTAGTCGATTTGCCAGTACGGTACGGTCTAGAAGTTTCAGAGTGGTTGTAATCAGAGGCTTGATTGAAGTTACACACTTCACAATTGAAGTTGGTCGAGTACTTCGGATCAAAGCTCGTGTTGTAGAAGTTGCAAGATCTTCGGATGAAAACTTGTGGTGATTTTCCATAGTGGATTCAACTGGAAGCTAGAGTTCTTCCGACTGGACTAGTCCTCATAAGAGGGAAACCAGTATACATCCTTGTGTTTGCGTTTGCTCTCTACTCTCTACTTTTTATTTACATATCTGTGATCTTGTTACTAACATTTTTAAATAGTTAATTTCCGCTGCCTACTCTATTCACCCCCCTCTAGAGTATTGCGCTTTACAACTCGTTCCTACAATCGGTCCTACAACGCTTACACATGTGCAATGTCCAACATTGTCTCCACTCCGCAGGATATGCTTATCAAGACCAACCTGCATGATCGCCCTCTTTATTATACTGGATACGTCGGTGACATCAAGGTAGATCGGATACACATTGATCCCGGCTCTTCGATCAGCATTATTCCAAAGAGCTTGCTTCACCATATACATATCCCTATGCATCGGCTGACTCCTATCAGTACCGCAATTAGCGGTTTCAATTCTGGAAGAAGCTATCCCATTGGAAAGATTTGCCTGAAGTGCCAAATTGGCGACCATCAGTCGGAAGTAACCTGCTATGTCATAGACGCAGACACCACCTACAATATTCTCCTGGGGCATCCGTGGATACATGATTACATGATCGTGCCCTCCACATTGCACCAGTGCTTCAAGTACGTCGACAAGTACGGCTTTGTGAGGACGGAATTTGCCGACATCGATCCCCTCAAAGGGGTCAAATCATATTATTCAGATTCTTGCTTGTACAAGAAATCAAAGAGGCACCTGGTCAAGGAGGATGTTCAAGAGCAGACGGAGGCCATTGCGGGGCCTAAGAAACCCTTGAGAATCCATCTCCAACCCTGCAAAATAGGCAGGACTGCACCTCTTACAGCCACTCTGCGTAGAGAAGCAACTGGTCTCCCGGTGCTCACTGTACAAAAGAAGAAGATGACAATCCGACTGCCAAGGTATGGTCAAGGGCCCAGATCCACTACGGAGCCGCTGACAATTAGGCTGCCTAGAGCTGGTCAACAACAAACAGAAGAGTCCAATCCTTCTGTTAAGCCAATGACGATTCGTCTTCCCAGGACAAGTCGATAGCCGAGCGCTAAGCCGGGGACTCCTGGTGAGCCAACAACTCCCCGTCTAACACCAAGCACTAAGCTGGGGGTCGCTAGCGCACCAACGACTCCACGTTCGGCACCACCAGCGGAGCCCCTGATGATCAAGCTACCCAGGTCGTCCTCCCAGTCTTCATTGATACAGGGGGTGGCTGAAGAGGAATTAGAGCTAGCCAAGTATGTGGCGGCCCACACTGATGTTTCTTCTACTGATGATGTAATCCCACCTGAAAAGATACCTTACTTTATCAATAAAGGGTTATCTTTGAACTACCTCGAGCTTAATAAGCTTTATACGATGTACGCTATAGAACACGGTATAGGCACCGACCTACACACACAAGTGACAAATGTCTACACCGCGAACCAACTCACTCCCGTGGAAGGCGCTTGCTTCATACTCGAGGGAGATGATCATCCAATCATCTTCGGCCGAAAGAATGATCCACAGCCTTTCAGGATCGAAGAAGTTGATCTCGAACCCGACACCGGGAGACTGCCCCTTTATCTGTATAGCTCCCGATCCAAGTACCTCATGCAAAAATAGGGGTATGATATGGAGGCTACGCCAGGCTTGAACTACGCTACTGGCTGGCGATTACGCTTACAGTTGCCAGTTCCGGCTGGAAAACCACGGGATTACTACAACAAGCCCAGACGTGGTCTAGGCTATGTTACACCTGCAACAACTCCTGAAAGCTCAGACGAGGAATATGACTGGCATTCACATTCGACCGGATCACCCACTTCTGATTCAGATGTCAGCATCGGGGACGTATTCATGCAAGTGTTGTCTGTCAATATGGCATTTTCTGATGCCTATGAAGAAGATAAAGATGTACCCGAGCTTCTCAAATTAGAGCTGTAGGTTCAATAGCTAGATACACAGTAGGAGAAGCGTTTCGAACAGAGAGATCCTCCTACTGAAGATGAGGTCATGTAAGTTGACCTCGGCGATGAATCCTCTCCAAAGCCAATCTTCGTCAGCAAAAGCCTGACAGACGAAGAGCGGGAGGCACTTTTGCAACTCGTCAGGGAATACATTGATGTGTTCGCCTGGAGCTACGAAGACATGCCAGGGCTAAACGCCGAGGTTGCACTCCATAAACTCAACATTCATCCGGACGTAAAGCCTGTCAAGCAGCAGCAACGACGGTTCCGCCTAGATATCATGAATTCTATCGAAGCCGAGGTCAACAAACTGATAGCTAGCGGATTCATCCGGGAGGAACAACATCCAGACTGGGTCGCCATCATAGTACCGGTCCTCAAGAAAAATGGAAAGATTCGAATTTGTATCGACTTCCGAAATCTGAATGAAGCATGTCCTAAGGATGAGTTCCCTCTTCCTATTATGGACATAATGATTGACAACACATATGGCTTTGAGCGCATGTCGTTCATGGATGGCTTCTCAGGATACAACCAAATCAAGATGTTTTCTGATGATAAAAAGCATACATCGTTCCGAACACCGATTGGCGTGTACTGTTACACAGTTATGCCCTTTGGTTTAAAGAATGTCGGTGCCACATATCAACAGGCTATGAGTGTCATCTTCAGGGACCACTTGCGTAAGATGGTGGAGTGTTATATCGATGACATCGCCGTCAAAAGCCGCTCTAAGGAAGATCATCTGCATGATCTGAGGACAGTCTTCGACCTGATACGAGCGCACAACTTGAAGATGAATCCCACCAAATCCTTCTTGGGCGTATCTAGCGGGAAATTCTTGGGTTTTATCATTACAGCCCAGGGAATCCATATAGACCCTGAGAAGACGAAGGCAATCATAGAAATGGGTCCCTCGAGAAATCTTCGAGAACTCAGAGGCCTTCAAGGGAGGCTAGCCTATATCAGGAGGTTTATCTCTAACCTCTCTGGACGGTGTCAACCATTCACCCACCTCATGAAGAAGGGTATCTCCTTCGTATGGGATGAAGAGTGCCAATGCGCCTTCGACAACATTAAAGAATATCTGTCAAACCCTCCAGTCTTGGTGGCCTCGGTTGCTGGAAAGCCGTTCTTGCTTTACGTACGAGAAATGGAGCATTCCCTCGGTGCTCTACTAGCAGAAAACAATGATACAGGGCATGAATAGGCCATTTATTATCTCAGCCGAATGATGATAGGACCTGAGCATAGATACACGGTCGTGGAAAAGGAATGTCTTGCTTTGGTATTCGCTATCCAGAAGAAGCAACACTATGTTACAGGATAAACCATCCATGTCATATCTCGAGTTAACCCCCTCAGGGTTCTCATGACCAAGCCAGGTGCACTCAGCTCTCGCCTTGCTACCTGGGTGATATTACTGTCTTCCTACCACATGATCTTCGTCCCGTAAAAGGCTGTTAAAGGTCAAGCTCTGGCAGACTTTTTAGCAGCTCATCTAGGTTCGGAGTCAACCAGAATATATGAAGAGATCCCGGACGAAGTTGCCAATTCAAACATGGCTTCCCATGATACCGTCTGGCGATTGTTCTTCGACGGTGCTTCAAGAACCGGGCCCAAGGGCAACATCGTCAGTGGGGTCGGAGTGGTACTGATTTCTTCCTCTGGCTTGGTGATCAATCAGGTGTATTCTCTTAAAGAACCCTGCTTAAACAATATAGCCGAGTACAACGCCTTGGTTATCGGCCTCCAACTTACAAAGGAGCTGTAGGTAGAGTACATAGAAGCATATGGCGATTCACAGTTAATCGTCAATCAGATCCGGGGTTCATATAAAGTTCGCCATGAAGACATGATCCCTTGTCATCGGATAGCAATCACCATCATCACATCCTTAAAAGGATTCTTCATAGAATATGTTCCCAGACTCCGGAACATTGAAGCCGATGCCTTAGCAGGACTGGCCGCTTCTCTGGTGGTTCCAAATCATACTCACCACTTGGTGGATTTAATAGGCCATGAATTGGTCTGTTCGAAGAACAACGTCCAATTTGTCGAGAGTTATTTCGCCCTGACGGCCGACGAGACACAGGATTGGAGGCTCCCATTTATCGACTTTGCAGTCTATGGCATCTTACCAGAGAACCCGAAAGAAGCCACCTCTATCAGAAGACGTTCGCTCAGATTCTTCTACGATACAGAGACAAAAATGCTGTATCGACGATCTTACGATGGACTACTGCTTCGGTTTTTGTCAAATACAGAAGCCAAAGAAGCGGTACGCGAAGCTCACGACGGCGTTTGTGGGGCCCATCAACCTGGCCCGATGCTGCAAGACCGCCTTCGCCGGATGGGCTATTACTGGCCCACGATGGTAGCAGATGCGATATACTATACAATAAAGTGCAAAGCTTGTCAGGTTCATGCAGATTTCATACATCAACCATCCGAATTTCGATATCCGACGGTGGCATCCTGGCCATTTGAGGCGTAGGGAATGGACATCATTGGTCCAATCACTCCACAGAAGTAAAGACATCAAACGTGATCAGCTTCCTTAAGTATCATGTCATCTATCGCTTTGGACTGTCCCGAAGGATCATCCGTGACGATGGTCCGCAGTTCGCAAGCCACGCCTTCTATCGGTTTTACGACAAGCATCGAATCTAAAATATTGCGTCAACACCCTACAATATGGTGGCTAATGGTTTGGCGGAAGCATTCAACAAAACTATAATCAAGCTTCTCAAGAAGTTCGTGTCCTCAAACAAACGCGACTGGAATGAAAAGCTTGGCGAATGCTTATGGGCGTACCGTACTATAGTTCGGACGGCCATTGGGAATACACCATTCTCTTTGGTATACAGAAGTGAGACAGTTCTCCCACTGGAGACTTAAATCCCCTCGCTCTGCGTCGCCCTTACATACCGATTGACGACGGATGATAATTACCGTCGTCGGCTACAAGAGTTGGAGGACTTAGATGAAAAGTGCCTTCTAGCTCAACAACGAATCGAGCTTTATCAAGCACGCATCTCTGGAGCCTTCAACAAGAAGGTTAAACTCAGAACATTCCAAGTGGGTGACCTCATTTTGGCAGTTCGGAGGCCGATGGTTATGTCTCACAAAACTGCCGACAAGTTCCAACCAAAGTGGGAGGGCCCATTTATCATCGAGGCAGTATTATCCAATAGTGCATACCGCCTCGCAAAGCAAAATGGAGACTTGCTTATGATGCCCATCAACGGCAAGTTCCTGAAGAAATACTAAGTCTAAACGACATCCGCCGGATCAACCAGATTGTTGAGTTATATACCCTTAGGTACCACTGAACTTACACTCTGGTCACTCCAAATGAATCTATATCACATCTTCTGGGTAGTAAGTCATGTATGATCATATCTCTGAACTTTCTTCCTAAAAGAGCATTTTCCTCATGATCTATTACCCACGCTTTCAGTGCATAAAAAAGGGTAACAGATCCATAAAATTCCTAAAACAGTCACGTCGATGTTACCTCTGAGTTGTTTTACCTCCATCAAAAATAAACCACTCTTTACGTAGAACTTTCACGTCCATATTACCTCTGAGTTGTTCTACGTACCCTTCGTGGAGTCCACTCCTGCCATGTCCTCATTACCTCTGAGTAGGAAGACTCCAATGAAAAACTCTCATGTTTGCCACGTCCACATTACCTCTGAGTAAGTATGTCAATTTTCTCTCAAATTATTATCCGTACCCGGAAAAAACCCAGGGTACGCCAAGGATAATAGGCCCAAAAATGTCCACAGTTGACCACAAATGTCCATAGTTGACCATAAATGTCCGCAGTTGACCACAAATGCTGTACTAGGTTCTCTAGTACATGCACCTCTTTTCTCATAATCTCATGCCTCTGGAACCCAGCTGTTCCATGGTATTCTTTCGCCCGATACCAAGAACTTCCATATCCACCTTACCGTGGAGTTGTTCTAAGTATCCCTATCAAACTTATTATCCGTACCTAAAACCAAGGTATGCTAAGGGTAATAGGTCCACAGAAAAGCCTCCAGTGGGGCAAACACATAATACCAAAGATGCAGTACAAGCACGACAGATAAAAGATGATGCAAACAAAGTCATTTATTTAAATCAAAAGTACTACATTTTCTGGGACCACGTCCCTGTCAAAAAGATGAAGAAACATAAAGAAAGAAAGGAAAAAGCCGATCATGGTTCGGCGACACATAATTCTCGGAGCCGGTCTTTCAGTTTGGACGTCGGCCGCTCAATTCTCAGGGTGGCCCGACACTCAGCCTCTTGCGTCAGCTTCTCTGCATCCTCCAGATGTGCGTGGGGCTGCCAACCATCTTCAAGTTTCTTCAGGGCTTGCTCCAAGGCATCTGAGGCTCGGGCGACCTTGTCGGTCTCCCAAAAAATTATCTTCTTGTCCTCACGGGAGGCCTGCAGCTCAGACTCTAAAGAAACCAGCTTTCTCTGAAGCAGGAGGATCTGCTCCTTGGTCTCGGCTAATCCACGAGAGGTGGCCTCTTTCCGAGCGATGCATTCCTCTCCGCTGCGACTTAATTGATCATACTTCAGCGACAAATCTCGGAGGTCCTTCATCAGAGTGGGCTTGGACGTCTCCCGTACCATCCTTACCTTTTCTATGGCAGTTAAAAGGAAGGCACGCTCCTGATCTATTGCTGAAGACAAATCAGCTTGCCGTAATACTCGATACTGAGCCACCAGCTGATCAGCTTCTAGGAACTTGGGCTCTAGAAGCTCGACTATCCCTGCCTCACCGAGAAGGGTTCTGAGAAGTTCAATCTGGCCACACGCACATTGACGGGCCAGTACAAAGGATGTTCCCCACTCCATGGGAGCCTCAATCCCTCGCTTCATGTGGCGGTAAAAACTGTTAACCACGTCCTTTGACGATTCATCCAGAACTTCCGAAGTAGACGGCGTCAAAGGAAGAGTAGTTGGCAGGGTTGAAGAAGATGCACCGGAACTTGACGCCCCTGCCACTAGGGAAACAAGTTCCGAGCGATAGGACGCTTGAATAGCGGCCATCTCCTCCTCCGCCTTCCGAAGGATCTGGAGACTTCGCATGGCGGAAAGGTCAACCTCTGGAGCCATATTGATCAAGGGGGGCGCAAGGACCATTTCTCCCCGCCCCGGCCATTTTACTGCCTGGTCTTCCGAACTCGAACCGGCAGGAGGCCCCTCGATATGAGTTGAAGGAGGAGGAGGCATACTTTCTTCCATCGGATTCCCTCCGGTGACTTCTCCTTCGACGGTGTCCATCGCCAGCGGTGAAGGAACAAGACCTGTATATCCGAAGCAACCATCGATCAGCTTAACCCGAAGGATGTGAAGGTAGAACAAATGAACCTCCTCACTAGTTAAGACTTGACTCAGCTTACCAGGAGAGGGTTGCTGAGGTGGAGGCTCACTCACAGCCACCGTATCCTCTTCTCCAGCGACATCTGAGCCGAATACCGTAGGTTCCTCTGCCCCAGCCGCCCTGGAGGTAGACGCAATTTGGTCAGCATCACCCGGCTGGGATTCAGCAACTTCAGGGATGGGTTCAGTAGAGCCCACGTCGTCCTGGGTTGAAACATCGGCAACTAGAGGAACCTCTGCCGTCGTCGGGAGAACCCGGAGGAGATAATCTCGACACTCATATCACTAATTAAAGTGGCTAGAGCTGGGTCGACTTCAGAGACAGTAGCCGACTCTCGAGAGTCCACTCCTCCTGACGCCTACAAAGAAAAGGAGAAGGATTAGATCACAATACAGAAAAAAGAGCTAAGAAAAGATGGTTGTAATTCGATTCACCTCCGAAACGGCATCAACATCCTCGCTTCTCTCCCGAATGACTGGCCTGCGGGGCTTGACAGTGGCCCGTTTCCGGGAGTAAGTTATGTCGCCAACAGCAGATTCACGTCTGCTTCGTTTACGCGAAGGACTAGGCACAATAGGGGGCTGATCTGCCACCACATCATCTACGGGAGGAAGAGGTAGGTTATCCGGGTCATCCTCTTCGTCCGCATTGGTAGACTCTGAGTTCGACAACTCAACTGCATTCCCCTACTTCGTCCTCGACTTGGACCCTTTTGGTTTCTCCTCTAAAACAGTACCGACTATAAAACTGGTACTTGGATCAAAATCGGTAGGGGGCTTGTTCACCATAACATGGTACAGAGCCGCCATATACAAAATCTGCCCTGGCTCCTTAACATCAGGCACAGAGAAGCTGGTGCGGGTATAAACCGTATTATAGTAGTGCCAAGCCCTGATACCGTCAAGGACACTACCCTCAAAACCCAGGCAGGGGCTGGGATTGTCCAGAAACAGCTGACTGTACCCAAACTGTCGGGCGAACTGACTGGGCAGGTATGGCTCCAGGAAGATAGAGTTGTGTTTGCGATAAACCAGGTGTGCAGGACGGATGTTCTACAACCAAAGATGCATCTTATCAGACAAGAGGTGGGGGGCCAGTACCATCAAGATGTATGCAATTCACTTCTTTATCTATAAAAGGAGGGAGAGACACAAAAAAGGTGTATCTGTCCACTCTCGCCAGCGCCATTCGATAGGCTGACATGGTACTGCACTCCCAAGGCATATAGCGATACCGAAAGATGAAGTCATCATCCGCAGTTACACCATCTTCTGGGCCAGGCACCATCAAAGACTGGCAGTGCATCAACAGCCACCCCATCAGATAATGATATGGCAGCTCGATCCGCTCAAAGTCTTTTACCGTATCACGGGCAATGACCTTGGACAAGAAAGTACAGAGGCCGCGATGTATGCTGCACACCATGGCAGGAAGGAGAGCTAGTCTGGCCCCAAGACTAGCTTCACCGCAGGAAGGATAAAGTTACGGCTGATTCTCTCAATAGAATCAGCCCCTTCCGAAACTACGCAATTCCGTAGCCACACCATCAGAAATCCTGCCAGAAGAGCCTTCTCGAACAACTGCTGAGTGTCTTGATAAAAATAATCAAAAGAGTCAGATTAACTCCCGAATCTGTCACCGGTGGTTCTTACCCTCTTGGCGGTTGACACCTGGTCCTGCACCTCCTCCCAAGTTTGAGGACTTCGGGGAGAAACCCGGCCTGAGGTACCGAGCTTAAAAAGATAAGTAAGCCAGGCCTTTGTATGAGGAAGGTTCCCTTCCGAGCTGTCGTTCTTTTTTTTCGACATCTGCTGGCACGTGTTGTGGTGACACAGCAATTCCCGATAGACAGCAACAAAGCCTGGGAACCTCTGCTCCAACTCCTCGAACTCTTCGTTCGTGGGAGTGTACACTTCGAAGACTTCATTTCCCCAGGGCAGCCTGGAGACTTCCTACATCTCGTGGAGAGCGAGTCCCATCTCCCCTCCTGGTGTAAAGAAGGTCCCCGTTCTGCGGTTGTATATTTCAAGAAGAGCCATGAAGAGCTTCTTGTTTATGGGCAAACCATAACAGGTGCCTCGAATGGCATAATATAAGCCGATCTTGCGTAGGAGATTCTCGTATGTCCGCAGAATCTACGTGGTTAAGTTGGTCCACGAAGGGATGGAGTTCATCTAATTCAGTAGCGCCAACCGACCAATGGGGTAGGACCCCATCTGAGCAAGTTGATTCATAAAGGTGTCAGCTTGAGAGAGCCTGAAGTTGGGACCCTGCACATTTAAGAAACTAGCTGGGGCCAACCCCATCATATAGCAGCTGATCGGTGTCCTGGTCGTGACTACCGACCCCAAGTTCCTGTTATAATGAATATCGCCCACAAATATTCTGTGTCGGCTCGGAGTCAAGGAATCTACCATCTTTCTGTCTATTGGCAACATGTTGAACCATGACAGTGGGAAGTGGCGTTCCATCTGAGGAATATGGATCGCCATCCCATCAGAAGAAAAACTCCAACTTTTAGATATGTCCAAAATATTAGGGTTCTTCACAGTCAGGGCATCCCCAAAGAGGAACGCAGGTTTTAGGTATTGGCCGCCCAATTTCCCCGAGTTCATCATACCCGAGAGAAAGAAGAAGGACTGGTTCTTGATATCTCTCAGCCTCTCCTCGGGTTCATCCTTGGGAAACTGGTTTGACACATAATCAACTATGTGGTTGAATCTCATACCCACAACAGATTGGGCACGACATACCAAAAGTTCTCCTGCAGGATTGACTGGCAATTTCACTGAAAAAAGACAAAAAAGGAGTCAGAAGATGGCTAGGGAAAAATACTTAGTGTGTTCGGAGCTTATGCGGCGCTGATTAAGTGGTATTTATGCGGCCCAGTTTATAGGAGCTTATGCGGCTCTGATTAGATGGGTCTTTATGCGGCCAGTTCATAAGAGCTCATGCGGCTCTGTTGGGTGGGATCCAGTTCATAAGAGCTCATGCGGCTCTGTTTGGTGAGACTCCATGCGGCCTAGTTCATTAGAGCTTATTTCATGCGGCCCAGTTCATTAGAGTTCATGCGGCTCTGTTTAGTGTGACTCTATGCGGCCCAGTTCATTAGAGCTTATGCGGCTCTGTTTGGCAGGGGTTCATGCAGCCCAATTCATAAGAGCTCATGAGGCTCTGTTTAGTGAGACTTCATGCGGCCCAGTTCATAAAGTGCTTATGCAGCAACATGATGACTCTCATGCGGCTCGGACATGAGGCATACCCCATGCGGCTCGGACATAAGACGTTCATGCGGCCCATACAGCACAATGAAGACGAAGAGACTATTATATGCCAAAGGCCCGCGCATAAAACATGCGACATAGCCATCATGGTTAGGGTTTAAATCCATGCAAGTTTTCTCCCAACATTCTTACCGTTAATGGCAGAATGAACGTCGGGGTGAACTGGGGTCGCTGACGACGAGGCAACTCCTTTGTCCTTCGCCGCAGCACTGGAGGAAGTCTTGGGAGCCATTGACGATCGAAGGAGAAGAAGAGATGACGACTAGGGCACAAAAGTTTGAAGAAAGAAGAGAGCAAAGAGAGTAAAGAACTTTTCTCTTCCAAAATTACTCTTATTTATAGGCTAGCCACGGCGTGTGAACTGATAGATGCTTCGGGTTTAGTGCTACATAGAAGATGAAGCCGACCCTTGGGATTATATCCCCTTTCATGCAAAAAAGGATGCTCAGAATCATCGAGGCAAATCTAAATATTTAATGCCGACTCTTGGGATCCTATCCAAAAGACGACTTTAAATCAAAAATAAATCAAGAGCAATTAATGAGACGCCTACGTGGCACGAAGACCAGCCTATACGGCCAGAGAAGACTATGCGGCCAGAGAAGTCTATACGGCCAGAAAAACTTATGCGGACATACCCATGCTTCTTATTCAAAGTATTTTAATTTTACAAATTGAAAAATTTGAAGGGGGTCTTGTAGAAGCATGGAAAAGAATAATAAATTCTTATGCGGCCCAGAAACTCTATGCGGCTCAGAACTGGAGGGGTCTCATGCGGCTCAAAGATCCTTCAGAGCCGCATGCGGCTCAGAAAGCTTTATGCGGCTCAGAAGGAGCCAAGTGGCCTTATGAGCTGGCCATAATTACTCCGAGCAGCTGGCCGTTAAATGTTCTGACACAAAGTGACAGCAATGATGGCTCTGACATAAAGAAGAGACGCGACATGCTTATTAAAAAACGAGAAAATCTTTGTGATAGCTGGCACAGTTTATAAATTCTAAGAAAATCCTTTATACGGATCACCTGAGTGACCCTCATGCGGGTCGGTTGTGAGGCTACCCTCATGCGGCTCGGTTGTGAGGCCACCCTCAAGCGGCTCGGTTGTGAGGCCACCCTCATGCGGCTCGGTTGTGAGGCCACCCTCATGCGGCTCGGTTGTGAGGCCACCCTCATGCGGCTCAGTTGTGAGGCCACCCTCATGCGGCTTGGATGTGAGGCCACCCTCATGCGGCTCGGTTGTGAGACCACCCTCATGCGGCTCGGATGCCAGGCCACCCTTATACGGCCAGTCATGAGTCTGCTCTCATGCGGCTCAATCAGGGGTACAGTCCTTCATATGGATCGCAACCTAGTGGCAGTTGGGACACGTGGCAGAAGTTGACTAAGTCTTAACAAATAAGATTTATTGCAACCAACATATCACAGCAATTCAGATTTATTTCAACCAACATAACAGCCCAGATTTATTGCAACCAACAGATAAAGATTAATCTTAACCAATCCCCAACTGCCCACTTCTCAAGGCGCAATTACTAGGATGTGGCCACGTGGCTGTACACCCCGCTCATCACAAATTCTTATAAATAGTAAGGTGCTATTTCCTTGCATACACACAGAGCAATACACACACAGAGCAGCAGAGAGATATAGAGAGCATTTCTTCTTCGGAGCCGAGGTTGCGTTCGATCGTCCAAGGAGTAAGGCAAAGTTGATAGCACTTTTCCGAGCCTCTATCGTCACCCCCCAGAATCCAAATTAAACAATTGTACTTAGATTGCTTTTCTTAGGTTTTATTCTTAGGCTCTCTTTGTACGAGCGAGTTTGTAATTATAAATTAAATTTCAGTCCTCCAATAAAACTGTTCTGTTCTTTGATAATCGATGGCAAACAGCCGCGACCGTATCCATATCGTGATGTTTTAAGGGGCACTGTGGCGCTTTCGATCTCATTGAGGAGCGGTCGGCTCGACAAAGGGTACGACGAGTGATCACATTGGGGAGCGAGCAGCTCAGACGGAGGTGGCGGGTTGCAGCACCGGCGCAGAGCAGTTCGTCGATCGTGGTTAGGTGAGTCATCACTTCTCTCTATCCCTGTGTGGACTGGTGAGTTGATTTGGAGGGAAATGGGCGGCCGGTGGTTGACGGCGGTCAGTCGCGAGGGTGAAATAGTGGTGGAGGTGGTTGCAGCGGGGCTGCGGGGACCAATGGTGATTGACAGAGATATCTGCGGTGGTGGCTAGGTCAGAATAGCCGGCTGTTGGAGTGTTCTTGTGGTGGTGTTGCTGTGACAATAGTGTTGTGGTGGTTGGACGGAAATGGCGGTAGGAGATTGGTGTGGCCAGTGGTGGCTCGGGTGGTGGTGGAGTGTATTACGGTGGTTGTTCGGTCGGCTTGGTCGGCTGAGATGGTCGTGGTCTGGGGAGGGTGTCGATGGGGATGCTGTTGCCGACGGGGGTTCTTGGCAGTAGGGTGGCAGCTAAAAAATTTCTAGGTTTGGGAATTTGTGAGATGTATCATTTTGGAATGAGTGTCTATTTATAGGATGGGAAGAGAAACCCTAAAATTAAAGTATATATAATAAAAAATTAAGGTTTTAGTGAAAATGCTAACTGCTAACACTAACTGCTAACCCTAACATTATTTCTATCTGTTGATTTAATTTGCACTAAAAAATATTAGTTATAATTTATTTAATTGATTAGTTAATAGTACTACTAATTATTAGCTAATAACAATTTAGTTATGATTTAAATATTATCAAACAAGGTTGTGGCCCATGATCTGAGCCGAAGGCATGGTAGGCCAACTGGGACCAATACGGCCTTAGCCTAATACGAGGGGAAACCAAAAAACTACTAATTTCGAAAACCCTCTAAATAAACTAATTTAGTAAATAGATATTTTTATTATTTACAAAACATATATTACTAATATTCCTTTATAAGAAACAAATATTTATAATATCTATATTTTCTCGAGGTGGACAAAGAAAATTTCAATTAGCGTAACATCTCACAAAAGGCAGTCTTTACAAAACCAAAGACAATAAGGACAGATAGCAATTACGGTCGAAAATATTTCTCAAAATTAGAAATTCACGTTCTCCGAGATTCAAAAAATTCAGAGTTTTGAAAAATACAAATTTTTAAAAAATTTAAGAAATTGACTAACGGAGGTTACAGCTCCAATCGACCGAAGATGATGGGTTCCTCCTCCTTCTTCCTTGCTGGAACTACAAAGTAGGCATTTTGAGAAGGGACAACTCGGCTTGCGAGGTTGGCGGTTGTCACTTGTGTTTGCAGCATATATAGAGCATTGCCTAAGAAATACCTAGTGTTCCAATACGCACAATCGTAATTGAAAGACAACTTCCTATTAATGAAATATGAAATTTTATTACGAGGGATTACATCATCCAAAGAATGCGCTTCGGTATTGGCGCATATGTAGTCTTCCAACTTTTCATCCGTGAGCACCAGGGCTGTTGTAGGAGAAGGTGGAGGACGTTTCCTCTTCAGCTTGACTACCAAGGGGCTGCAGTCAGAAGTTCGTGAGACCTCAGAGTTAGCTTCAGAGCCCTCCGGGGAAGCCTTATTTGCATAGGCTCCTAGCTTTCCTCTGACATGCTCGAGGATGATCTAGCCGAAGCTTTGCGTCGAATCTTGATGACGAGAGGGGCTGATGTCTGAGGAGATTTCCCCCTCAATCGAACCCTCAATAGTTCTTCAGTGATAACTGGGATTTTTGCCTCGTCGTCGGCCTCATTGGCATCATCGTCCCATGGGACTGGTTTGTACGGATCAGCATCCGTACAGTATGCTTCGAGTCCTCGGAAGGGATCAATGTCAGCTAACTCGGACTTGATAGTCCTGTCGCTAGCCACATACTTGATACATTGATGGAGAGTGGAGGCTACGATCATGTATTCATGAATCCATGGTCGTCCCAATAGCATATTGTAGTTTTTATCAGTGTCAATGGCATAGCAAGTAACATCAGTCTGGAGATCGCCTATTTAGCATTTCAGGCGGATCTTGCCCAGGGGTTCACTTTTTCTAGCGTTAAAACCGTTGATTGTAGTTTTTGATGCAGTTAGACGATGCACGGGATCCCCAAAGCTTGGAGTAAACTCCGAGGGATGATGCTGAGCGAAGAGCCATGGTTGATGTGGATGCAATTGACCTTAATGGCACCAACGTACCATGTATAGTATATGGGTCGATTGTGCCGATTGTTCTTCAGTAGCACGTCCTGCTGAGTGAAGGTGATGTTAGGGATCATCTCGACCACACTATGACAATGTGGACACTCAGCAGGGTTCTCCTTGGGTAGTTGCACCTGAGTGAAGACGGAGTCAGCGTTCTGTAAAGCTTCGCTGAGGGTATCTCGAGTCTCTTTGGAGAGATGGAGAAGCTCGAAGAGTGATAGTCGAGCCAAAGTGTTGGCTAGTTACGCCAATATGTCAAAATTGTAGGGCTTGATTGGCCCTAATGCCGAGTCTTTTTTCAGAGGCTTGTCAAAGCGAACCTCCTTTTATTTCTGTTTATATGTAGCAGATGCTTGAGACAGGCCCGCTTCCGATATATCGGGGTTGTTGGCCGCAACAAGCATGTTAGCCCAATAATTATATCATATTTTTGAATATGGCTAGTCAATTAAGTTTACCATAATGATATCACTAACATTTATGTAATCACTATCATGTTGCTACTTAAACTTAGCATTGTCCTAAATGTTCTATATCATATTGCTTTGCTTGTACCATATTATTTTGTTCGTCTAACATGTTCTTATAGACATGCAGTAAGCATGATCAAGTTTTGTCAAACCAGGACATATACAATGAAGAATTTTTGATGGGCCAAAGACGGTGTTATATAAGAAGATTTTTCTGAACCGTCTAACGACCTATCCGGGGCCTCGCATCGGGTGTCGAGGGGGCAGCGCCCCCCGTGGGGGTTCGGGAGAGAAGCCACCGAAAGGTATTCAGATTTCTAGATCTGTTTATCTTTGGACGATTGCCGTCAAAGTAAAAGGTGTCTTCATGTTTGCTCAAATTTCAGAAGAAAGGCGTCATCAAAGGGCTATTGGTTTTCCTATTTGATCAATATATTTTTTATATTTATTGAGTCTAGGAATACGATGTAAACTGCATCGTACTGGCAAATAGGCTATCCAAGAAACATTTTCAAAATATACTTTTATTTTGAAAACAAGCCCACTTACAAAAGTCCAAACTACTTTCTAACTGTTTGACTTTTCAAAAAGCCCAAAACCAATTTGCAAAAACCTTGACAGAACTCCAGGCAAATTCGGCTAGAGTTCCGCCCGAATTTGGCCATAGTTCGGTTAGTGAATGTTGGATTTTGAACTTGGTCTTCCTGCAGTTACGGATCTTACCGAGATTTTCTCACAGAGTTCTGCCCGAATTCTGTCTGAATTCTGTCAGAATTCTGCCTTTAGAAAAACTATAAATAGAGAAGGATTTCGATCATTTTAATACACCAATTCACTTTCATATATCTTCTCCATAAGCCTACTACTTCTTCCAAAGTATTTCGAGCTATTCATTTTCAAATCCCAAGCCAGTTACAATCCTCTAGTCGATTTTCTAGTACGGTACGGTCTAGAAGTTTCAGAGTGATTGTAATCAGAGGCTTGATTGAAGATAGACACTTCACAATTGAAGTTGGTCGAGTACTTCGGATCAAAGCTCACGTTGTAGAAGTTGCAAGAACTTCGGATGAAAACTTGTGGTGATTTTTCATAGTGGATTCAACTGGAAGCTAGATTTCTTTCGACTGGACTAGTCCTCACAAGAGAAAAACCAGTATAAATTCTTGTGTTTGCATTTTTTCTCTACTCTCTACTTTTTATTTACATATCTGTGATACATATATTATGTGATCTTGCTGCTAACATTTTTTTAGATAATTTTTGCTGCATACTCTATTCACCCCCTCTAGAGTATTGTGCTTTACAACTCGTTCCTACAATCGGTCCTACAATTAGTGTCAGAGCGGGTGCTTGTTATATAGATATTGCTGCTTATACCAATTGCTCCTATAATTGGTATCAGAGCGAGTTCTCTTTATATTGGTATTGCTATCATACCAATTATTTCTACAATTGGTATCAGAGCAGGTGCTGTTATACAGGTAAAGTGAGGTAACACTGCTATTATATTCTTATTTATTATAGCTGTTACATAGATCACAGTATCACATATGGCAAGTATGTACTTCGCAACTGAAGAGCAATCCTCAAATAGACTCCCGCTATTTGATGGAACAAACTATCGTTATTGGAAGACACGAATGAGCTTCTACCTGAAGTCTCTTGATTTTGACATATGGTTAATTATTGTTAATGGCTACAAAAAGCCTACTATTACTTCTATTCTCACATCCTCTATAATCAACAAGCCTTATTATTGTTACACGGAGAAAGAGAAAAAGTTAGCTAGCCTTGATGCAAAAGCTATGTATATCTTTTATTGTGTTGTAGACACAAATGTATTTAATCTTATTACTACTTGCACAACATCTTATAAAATTTGGAAAGTTCCTGAAGCTACTTATGAGTGCAAGTATGAAAGCAAAGCTAGCAACTCCAGTGAGGAGGATAGTCTTCTTAATGATGCAAATATGTACATGAAAAAATTAGGATTTAAGGTATAACACAATCCTTTATACGAAGAAGAGCTTATATGTGACAACTGCAAGAAGATATGCCACATCCAAGAAGATTGTACTACTGCTAGAAACGAAAGTCACTATGAACGATCAAATGAAGGAAGATCATCGTCTTATAAGTATGCTAGCACGAGCATATGGTGTGAAAGCGAAGCAAGCGATTCCGAAGAAGAATAGAGACCTTGTCAAGCAACAAATATATGCTCAATGGCATTATCTAACGAGGTACAGAATAGTTCCCTTCTTGAAGAGAATGAATTTTTTTATGATGAGTTATCTGATGCTTTCAGTGATCTATTAGAAGAACACAAGAAAGTATTAGATAAGTATAAGCAAGCTATAAAGGTTATTCTATCCTATAAGTGTGAGAATAAGAAGCTTACTTGCTTATTAATGATGCAAAAAAATACTTCTAATTCTGATAATTCTACTAAGATTTCCACACTTGAGTTTAGATTGCATGAGGCACTTGATTGCATTGAGAAAAGCATTCAAGAAAATGCTAAACTTCAAGAGGAACTAGAATCAGAAAAGAAGAAGTATTCTATTGCTTCATGTAGAATTGATGCTCTGAATGCTAAATATGATGAGATCTGTGCTAACTCTAAAAAGTTAGAGATTAGACTGAAAAAGCAGGTAGTACAACCTATGACTTAGTCTAACACAAGACACGTGACACATCACAAAGTCACACACGACAAATCATCTAGAAAGGAAGCAAGCAAAGCTAAAACTTCACACAACCATGCTTTCTATTACAAGTATCCACGCATATCATGTCATCCCACTGCACGTTCTCATACTGTTGCACATACACTACAAGAAATTCGGGTTTCTGTGACAAGTAATTTGTGACAAGTGTAAAACTTGTCACTGAAAGGGATATTTCTGTGACAAATAATTTTTGTTGTCACTCATAATTTATTTCTGTGACAACTGTTATTGTCCGTCACACAATTAAAACATTTAGTGACCATGTTTTTATTGGTCGTCACTTAATGTGGTCACTGAAATTAAATTATGATTTTAGAGACAAGTTATGTGTGATAAGGGAAATAGTTGTCACTAAAATTGTTTGTTGTAGTTACAAGAAAATATTATCGTCACATAAAAGTATTAGCCACAAGATTAAAATTTTATTCTTGTCACTTAAAAGTTTCTTTTAGTTACCAAATAATTGTACGTCACACAAAAGTATTAGTCACAAAGAAGAAATTTATTTCTTGTAACAAAAACTTTAAATAAATTTAAAAAAAGTTAAATAGAAAATATATCCTATTTTGACTATTTTGACATTACCATTTAAATTGTAACAAGATTGGCTATACCAAAAATTTTCACATCAAATATCACAATCCTAATTATAATCCGGCTGTATAAAAAAAATCATCAAATATTCGCAAGTCTCCAACCGGATTTGGAATCCTGTTAGTATATATATTTATATATATATATAAATATTTTTTTTAATATATATATATATATATATAATATATATATAAAAAATATATATTATATATATATATATATATATATATATAATATATATATATATATATATATATATATATATATATATATATATATATATATATTATATATATATATATATATATATATATACACTATACCAAAACAAACAATTTGTCATATTTTATTTTTCTAATTCGTAACGGTTAATACCGTTACAAGTTAGTAATGGTGATTACCATGACAATAATTAAATAACCGTTACAAAAATATCTAGTTTGTATTTTTTATTTAGTTTATTTTGCAGTAATGATTATAAGTGTGACAAAGGAAAAAAAAATTATAAAAATTTGAGATTCCCTCTTCAAAAATTTCACATCCCGCCCGCCTGTATTTCCCCTCTTCTAATAAAAGTGTGTTACAGAAGTATAAGTCATCCTGAGCCAGAGATTCTCTTTCCTTATTCTCCGCCACCGACACCACCACCCTCACCGTCGATATCACCACTGCCACGCCACCATCACCACTGTTATGGAGGAAGAAGCAGTCGAATATGAAGTGGTACAAAATTCCTCTCAAATTTTCTAAATTTTCTCTCTTTTTCTCGATTTTATTAGGGTTTCCTTAGTCGATTCGATCTACTTCTAGGGTTTAAGTGATTAAAACATTCGCTTGTCGTTTCTTGATGTTTGTGATCGGTGGTTTTGAAGCGGATTTTGAAGGAATTGATGCAGCGCATGTCTGAGTCTCTGAATCAGATTTATGAATCTTTCATAATTTTTTTGAGTTTTGTTGTTGTTGTCTACTTTTTGTTATATGCATCGTTTTCCACCCGAGGGAGGCGGAACGAAAGAGCATGTTGGTTGATCTCTCTATCCCAAGGAACAGAGGCCAATTAACTAACCTAGTTGTTCAAATTCCTTGCGCAGGATGGATTTGTGACTTGTCTACAATACAGCCAACATGTTCGATGAAATGTCTCTATGCTTAAATTCCTCCTCTACTTACTGAATTTTTTATAGCTAATTTGTAGGGATGGAGGATAACTTTCTCCTTTACTTTCATCAACCACAAGCTACGTAAAACCCCAACCAAGAACCCCCTCCTTCGTCGTTGTCATCGATGTCTTC
>JANAVB010006795.1:11264853-11272353 GCA_029216955.1 Iris pallida | reverse complement strand
GTGGGACAATCCAAATTCATGTTTCAGTTCCTTCACTGTTTAGAGGTCCATTGGTCAGTCGACTGATACTTTAGGTATCAGTCTTCATTTTAATTTCTCAGTCATGAACACGTGTCCAGTTCTCTGAACCAGTTGTTCAGTTCATTTGTTTGTATCAGTCCATATATGTTGATACCCTTTTCTCTTAGCAGTTAAGGTTGTGGAGGAGGGATTTGCATTGTATCTTTCCTTAAAAAGGACATGGTATCAGTTGTTATATATCCAGATGTCAGTCCCAAACTTACCTTGAGTATCTGTCCTTAGTCCAGTGAATGCTTCATTTAGCCACATCTAATCTTTTAAAAAAAACTCAGTACAATCTGGTATATTATTTTGTTTGTAATTTCAGTTTGTAAATTTGCAATTCTTCATTTAAAGTTCAATATGTTTAAAACCAATGTTATAAACCCTTTTGTTAAACTTTACATAAATCACGGTGGTTGTGCTGAAAATTGATTCATAGCGGTCATCTTCACGATCCTTCCTTTCATGCATTGCCTGTTTGGTGTAACGTTTCTCTAGAAAATTTTATCTTTGACACTGCCCGTGACTGTTCATATCATCTAGAGGTCAACTGTTCTTGGAAAACCATTTTATGACATGCGTAATAATTTTTTTTATTGCAGTGGTGCAATCTACTGTAACACCAATTACTTTTTCGGTGCAGTGGTGCAATCTATTGTTCTTGGAAAACCATTTTATGACATGCGTAATAATTTTATGAACTAAACTGCAAACATTTGTGTCATTTTCTCTATTCTTATTGCTTCTATGACTCAGATACCATATTCTTCCCAGCTTCCAATCCCATACTTACCAAACATGAGCAAAGAACCAAAATCCTTTCTCAAGTCTCCAAAACTTAAACCAAATAGCACCTAAAGATTCTAGACTAGGATATACAAGTTGCTATAAGAAATTGTGTTCATGTATATAAGACAAATAATGAAAATGAATGCCATCCCGTGAATGTTCTAATTGTGTTTCTTCGTTCTAATTGTTGGCTTCGATTCCTTGTGTCTTTTAGATTCCTATTTAAATTTTATCTATGGTATTGTTTTATTTGGTGGAAGTGAGGGAAAGGAAAAGAAAATGAAAGTGTTACATAGGATCAAGTTTTATTTTCCTTCCTTTCCTTCCTTTCCTTCCCTTTCTCTCACTTTCTTAGCAACCAAACACAGCCTATAGGTCAAGACTTGGTTGTTGTTCACTGGTAATTAGATTAATCAATCACGAGATATTTCCTATGTTTCTTTTTTCTTGGGCTATCAGCACTATGCAAAGGAAGGGCTGCGGACATGCTTGGTAATACATTCTCAAGACCGTACTGCAGAACTACTGATGGGCTGTAAGATTGGACCTTCTCCTGCCGTGTGTTCTGAAAACCTTTCCGCTGTTAGATTGGAAACCAGCAAAGTAACCATTCTCATTCCCATTGTAATTCTATTTCCGTGTCAAATGTTACTGGGTCCACAATAATTCAGTAGATGGGTTGAAACTAATTTCTTCTTCCTTTTTTAATTCTATTAACTTCAAACTTTTTTTTTTGACTTTCTGTTTCATATCACAATGCAGGCTGCGAGATCTAAAGCAACTTGGTAAGCGTTATAAGTTCTATTTTTCAATTTTACTTCTAAGAAGCAAAATATATGCTTTCCTTTATTTTTAACCTCACACAGTTACCAATTTCCTGCGAGGCGGGCTTAAGGATGAATATTCTGGTCAATAACTTCGGCATTGTTTTTGGGAATTGCTTTTAGAGTGCCCACTTCCTATTTCATCTTGAAAATAGCGTTTTCTGGGATAATGAAGTGCACGAGAAATATAATATAGTCAAAAGAGCATTTTAAGTGCACAAGAAATATAATCTCTCTGTTTTGCTTTCTGACAAAAATTAATCGACGTACATCCAATTGTAATGTTAACCTCTAAAACCAGCAGCCTAGTAGTATCTTCATCAGGACCTGCCAATGTTACACCATTGTACTGTTAACCTCTAAACAGGCACAAGAGTGAAGTTTTAACTATATAAATTAATTCTTTCAAGTTTATACTCAGTTGCTTCCACTTTTTCAATTACTTGCTGAGTATTATGATATATTCTTGATGATCTGTAGACTAGATCCAATTGGATTTTCTGTGTTCCATCGTGAACACTAGCCCCTTTCTCCACTTCCATAATTCCTGAAGTTTGTTGCTACTTTCCCTTTGGGTGCCCAATAATTTCCATATCCTTTTTGCTAATACATGTTAATTGATTAAATCATTAGTTCTGTATAATTTTGTCAAATGTGTATTATATATTTGATTATAACTTGCATCCAATTCTGTGTACCATATATATCGTTTTATAGTTGAACACTTTGTAAGCCTCAAAACTTAGCAGACATGTTAAATATATTTCAGGTCTTGCCTGTATGGTATACCCAGGAGCTTCGCACAGTCGGTTTGAGCATTCACTGGGGGTCTACTGGCTAGCTGGACAGACTGTTCATTCTCTTCAAACCTACCAAGTTAGATGCCCTTCCAGTTTCCTTGCTTAATTTTCATGTTCACTCACTTGTTTGTGCTAATGTCACCGACAATTCTGCACTTGTACAGGGTTCCGAGCTTGATATTGATCGTTTTGATCGTCAGACAGTGAAACTTGCTGGTAAAATATTACCTCTTGGAAATCTTTTTAGTTATCTAGCAATTTTAATCTTGTACCGTGCTTGTATTTTGTAGGCCTTCTGCATGATGTAGGCCATGGACCTTTCAGTCACCTGTTTGAACATGAATTTCTTCCACGTGTTCGTCCTGGATCGAAATGGTGATTCTATTATCATTGGTACACGTGCATTTAATTCTGCTTCTTGATCCTCTCGAACGTGTTAAGAAAGTAGATGCTCGTCTTGGTTTGACTCAAGGGGTTCTTAAGGGGGTGGGCATGTAAAAGATAGAATACTGATGGCTCTAGACTTACTGCCATTTCTTTTCTATTTCATGCTGGGAACACTAGTATCCTGATTTCTTTTCTTTTCATGTAGAATAGGTGGTAGGAGAAGAACTTGGGGTTTTACCTGGTATGGATGCCATATTGTTAGCCTTAGCAATATAAAAGCTGGTGGGTCTTCTCCCAGGTGAACGAAACCAGTCAAGGAGAGAGTTTGATATAGTGGTCTATGATGGCATTAGCACCGAGGAGACGTTGAGATTGATTGGTGCAACTGAGAGAGCCAGGTTGAGATTGTTGATCTTGGATTTTATAATCCTCTTGATGTCAGTTCAACTCACACTGACATGTTTTCATCAAAGGCAGATGGTACCTGAAACATCTCTGAAACTTGGCCGAGAAGATAGACATTGGAAGAGTGGCTTTCCCATCGTTACTGAAACTAACATATGAATCACTGACGACAAATCCTGGGTCCAGCAATGGGAAAACAAGCACAGAGATGGAATGCTGTTGAACTAATCCTAGAGGTAATTTCTTCTTCCAAGTGTTCATGTTGGTTTCTGGTATATTTATACCATAATGGCATAATCTTGGGCATGATGTGAATATTGTTAACCTTTATGTTCTACAGAAGTCATCACTCTCCATTAGTGATCCTTCAAAGATTGGATGCTACCTTGTAATGGATACAAGCAGATCAGCCTCAGTAATGTCCGCTTTACGTTATTGGGGTGTGCCATCCAAGCTGGAACTCAAATTTGTGGTACATTTGGGTTTTCTTCGCAATCATCTTTACCTAAAGAGAAGATTGCTGAGAAGGTCTCACCCTTACCTTTTGCGCTCGTGCCATATTTTCCAAGAGATGTCCATGTGGACTGGGATAACATCTTGGATTCTGTAGGCGATGATACAAAACACCTGCTTGGTTATGCAAGTCATGATCTCCAAGACAGGAGCTGCATATGCAATTGATCATCAGTTTATATTTATAGATTACTCTAGGTTTTATGTACCAGCTACTTTGGATACTCTTTATTTTATAAGTACCAATATTACTTCTCTTCATGTTATATGTACTGAATTTTGTGGAGCAATATAATTACTTTTTGAGAATTGTTATAATTACTTTTTATGTTGTTGTCGTCTATAATTACTTTAGAGTTAGTCGTCTATATAAAGGCTTTTTAGAATTTGTGAAGGTTAGTTTTGGTTTACATTGGAAAGTCGATGGGGTGTTCTTGGAAGATGAGCACAATCATGCATACCCTCTTATACAAGAATTGTGTGATATTACATTGTGTTCTTGTGTTTTTAATGTATAATGACAATGACAAAAAAAATACTCGTGACAATTGATTTCCATCAAACGTACAAAGTGTACACTATGGTGACAATAATAAATGTGTTACTGCAAGTGTTTACAATGATGACATGTACTTGTCACTAAACATATACGTTTATTGTGACAACAATAAAAGTGTTACTAAAGTTGTTTTGTGATAGCAAATGTCGTCACGAAAATAATTTTTATTTTTGTCAAAAAAAATATATTTATTTTTAGTTACAATAAAAAGCTATTTTGTGACAATATTGTGCGCCACTTATAATATTTTTAGTGATGAATTTTGTTGTCACGGAAAGTTTACTATCTCTGACAACATATTCTTGTCACAGTAGAGAACTTTCTGTGACGACGACTTTTGATCGTCACCTATACTTTTAGCTACGGAGGTATAGGCTACGAAAATAAGTCGTCACTGTACTCGTCACAGAAGATGTGTTGTGACGACTTTTATAATTTTTGTGACAACTTTACATGTCACAAAAACCATGTTTTCTTGTAGTGATAACACTATTAATATTTTCTGTCATTATTGTGGTATGAATGGACATATTTCTAATAATTGTCAGATTAGAAAACTTGTTGATATAAACTTGTGCAAATGGGTTCCCAAAGCTAACAAATGTGGATCCAAGTATTGGATACCAAAATCTTCACCTAATATTGCAGGTGAAGCTTCTCATATCAAATAGAACCATGGAACATGTTGGTGATTGCAAAGCTACAAAGGTCATCTTCCATGCAATTGCACCAACAGAAGTGTGGTCACTAGAACCACTTCGGTCACATGCTTCATAAATAGTTTTTAATATCTAGCATGTTCTTACTGATGTCTTGCTATTAGCTTTCATTGATATCTTTTAATTTGTTTATTGTTTGAATCTATATGAGACATAATCCTAGCTTGACTAGCTGTTTAGCTTAAATGATTAGTTCACACTACATAGTATGTTATTTTCTACTAGTGTGACACATTTATCTATGTATGCTCTTTATTTTAGTTTTATCCTTGAAGCATGCATACCACTCTAGTCTATAGGAGCTTTTGTTTTTGGTTAATATGCTTTTGACTCTTTGCCTTTAATATTATTTAATGGCCACTTCTTACCGATTTGTCTTTAACATGTCGTATTTACTTTGATCAGTATTTTGTGAGTATGCATGTATGTTTAGCACAAGTCTTCTATTTACATGAAAATTATATACATATACTTTTATGTTAACCTTGTGCTTGCATAATATATTCACTATTGAATCTCAAATTTTATTGTGATTAACTTCTTATGAATCAATTATATCTTTGTCTGACAAAGCATATTTATGCATGTTTTTGATCTTGTGATATTTTTTTATGCTTATTAAGGATACATAATTCATTTTCATTGCTTATATGTTTCTTACATTTTTGTATAAATATCTTTATGGGGAATATATGAGTTAAGTTCAAGTTCTATATTTTTTTAAAAAAGTAGTTTCAAACTGTGCTTATCTCATACTTTAGCTATTGATTACTTTGAACAAATTTATGTTCTTCTCTTATTAGCTTCTTGCTCAAAGCCTCTTTTAATGATGTTTTTCTTGGCTTTTTGGTTGACATTTTGGATACATGACTGTTATTTTAAATAATGTTTAGTATCCTGATCTTGATAAACCATTGTTTGGATATTTACTTCTTTTATATTTAAGAATTCTGGATTTTGATGTTGTTCGATGATACTGCATATATTCCTTTTAGTCTAAGTTCTTAAGAGTAGAAATCATTTTGGAAACAAGCCGACAGGGTCCTTCTGTCATACAGGTGTAAATAACCTGAAGCGACACGGTGTACTAGTCTTCGGACTACCGCTAGCTGGGAATCGGCCCCTACAGCTAACTCAAAGTGATTAATACTCTATAAACTTAAGATTTATTGAGGTCTACTTGCAACTATTATCTAGTTCTAGATCTAAGGTACAGAACCAAGTCTCCTTGGTTCTAGAATACATCATCATATCTAGGTCCCATATTTTTTGATTTACAAATGTTTTAGATTTTTATGTTACGCAATGATTTTGCAAACATATGGATAAATATAATTGATACATCTTATACCGTATGCTACATTGTTCTAAGATTTTTAAGTCCATAGGATATAATTTTTTTTATATTGCACTAATTCTTCTTAAATCCTCGATTATTAAAGAAGAGATTTGTTTTGGGTACAAGCCTACAAAGGGTCTGTCTGTCACCACGACTACGATCGAAGCGAAGCGGTACTTCTGTGTTTCCCGGTGAACCTCCGTTAGCTGGGACAGTACCTCTACAGCTAACCCAAGATTGATCAATGCTTTATAAACTAAAGATTTATTGAGATCTAGTTGCAATTGTTATCTGATAGATTTTGGATTTTAGATTTGATGGATAATATTATTTAATGATTTAATTTTATAAAAGGTAACGTATATTGATCTTCATAGGTTAATGTCTGTCATCTTTTGATATGTTCATTTTTCTGTCACACTATTCGATATTCCGACTTTATGATCTTGTGACTACTCATTGAATATTATAGTCTTGTGATTTCGTCTTTAACTTGTGTAATATTCAATGATTTTGAGCTTTATATTATTATATTCTTATTCAAGTTACTTACTGTCTACAACAGTAATTCTTTGTAGGGAGAAGTCATGGATATTGAATTGAATCTCTCTCTCAAAGTGTTTCTTTTCTTAACCTTACGGATGTCAGTGGACACCGTGCTAAGGCTTTAAAAGGGAAGAAATGAACTTTGATAAGAAGACCTAATATTTTTGAATTAGTTTCCTACTTCCGAAAATATGTCTCTGAATTTTATTTTAATTTTTTGTCAATATTATTATTTTTGGATATTGCCATGTAAAGGTGGAGCAGTTAATTGTTTCAAGTCAATTAGCCCCTTGACATGCCATATGTCACTACCATATTTCTAGTTTGAGGGTATTTTTGTCATTTTGAATTATTTGAATTTAACATATTTTATTAGGAATTTAAAATGATTTATTTGAATGGTGTGATTTAAATACTAGTTTATTTATTGCCATGTGGTTTTGGTTAGCCTAACCTAGATTGGACCTAACCTAGATTAGCCATAGCTAGCCTAGTTAGCCACATTGAGAATTAGTTAGTATTGGAAATAGGTTTAAGTCATGCTTAGCTAAGTAGA
>JANAVB010006795.1:11242353-11259853 GCA_029216955.1 Iris pallida | reverse complement strand
GGCAGAGCTCACACGAGGCATTGATCTGGCCGTGACTGCGGTAGAAAGAGTTGTAGCTCAGCCAGCGGTAGCCCCGCAGCTGCACCAGCCACGGGAGAAGGGCATCCAAGATTTTTAGAAGATGCACCCTAGGGACTTCCGAGGGACAGAGGGGATCTTGTATGCCGACGAGTGGATTGAGCACATGGAGGAGATATTCAGGTTGGCTGAGATCCCGACGAGGCTCCAGATTGAGGCAGCGGCCAGCATGATACAGGATCTGGCCCTATACGTGGTACCGGACCGACCCGAGGGTTGGTACTGCAGGACAGACTTGGGCAGCATTCAAGAAACTGTTCAAGGAGAAGTTCTTCCCGGATGCAGCGCTGGAAGCCCTCGAGACTCAGTTCGAGGCCCTAGTCTAGGGGAGCCAGTCTGTGGAGGAGTACGTAGGAGAGTTCTGCCGCCTGAGCAGATTTGCAGAGGGCTTGTCGGAGGCGACGAAGGCCCGGAGGTTCCAGAAGGGCTTGGTAAAGGAGGTCAAGTCCCTATACCAAGAATGCCCGCAGCGCTACCTTTAAGGAGATCCTAGTGGACGCATTAGCTGCAGAGGATGATCTTGAGCTTGGGCTCAAGAGGGGGCGAGACTTCCAGGAAGGCAGCAGTAGCAGAGGACCGGCCAAGAGTCTGCACTTTCAGCAGCAGCAGCAGCAGCACCACTAGCAGCAGAGGTTCCAGCCGCAGCAGTTTCAGCAGCCGAGGCATCAGCCTGTGCAACATCAGCAGCAGGCACCGAGGCAGCAGGCCACCACCTGTGCTTATTGCAAGAAGCCATGGCACGGGTGGGACGAGTGCAGGAAGAGGTTGGGTAGATGCCTTCTTTGCGAAGCAGCGAACCATCAGCTGAAGGACTACGCTCAGTATATTGGCAGGATAGCACATGGAGCAGGTGCAGGAGCCAAGGCTCCAGCAGGACATCAGCAGAAGGGACTGTTGCCGACTCAGCAGCAGCGGTTCGTACAGCACCAGCAGCAGGCCAGAGGAGGACAGCAGGGACGAGCTTTCGCCATGGCGGCTGAGAATGCAGAGGTGATAGGAGAGCTGATCGCAGGTTCAGTTCTTCTCGACTCCAGTCCAGTTTTTGTATTATTCGATTCCGGTGCTTCGCACAGTTTCATATCAATGTCATTTACGATTAGGCACGGTATCGTAGCTGAATCGTTGCCTAGGACTTACAAGATCACGACCGAGAGTGGCATTATCCTCGTGAGTGATGTTTGTAAGGGTCGGAGTGTTGTTTTGGGAGGCCGTGAGTTGGAGGTGAGCCTGCTCGTAATGCCATTGCCGAACTATGATATAGTACTCGGTATGGATTGGTTGAGCAAGCACCACGCCAGCATTGATTGCAGAGGGGTAGAGTTCTCTTCAGAGTGCCGGGGGAGCCAGAGTTCGAGTACTCCAGACGTCAGGCAGAGCAGAGCAGCGGAGTTTTCTGCGGAGTCTCGATTGAGGAGCAGACGATTCCATACCCCTTGATAGCAGAGTATATGGATGTTTTTCCAGAGGAGTTGCCTGGATTGCCACCAGACAGAGACATCGAGTTCTCGATAGACTTGGTTCCAGGAGCGGAACCTATCTCTTAGTACGTCTATCGAGTGAACAACAGTGAGTTGGTGGAGCTGAAGAAGCAGGTGGATGAGCTGCAGGACAAGGGCTTCATCCGTTCGAGTTCGTCGCCATGGGGTACACCAGTATTGTTTGTGTCGAAGAAGGATAGGTCAGTACGGATGTGTATTGACTACAGGGCACTCAACAACCTGACGATCAAGAACAGATACCCACTACCGCGGATCGATGATCTATTTGATCAGTTGAGCGGAGCTCGGGTGCTCTCCAAGATTGATTTGAGGTCAGGTTATCACCAGGTGAAGGTGAAGAGAGAGGATATTCCCAAGACCGCTTTTAGGACGCTGTACGGGCAGTTTGAGTTTTTGGTTATGCCGTTTGGGCTAACCAATGCACCAACAGTGTTTATGAACCTAATGAACAAGGTGTTCCACCAGTACTTGGACAAATTCGTGGTGGTGTTCATTGGCGACATCTTGGTATATTCCAAGACTGAGGAGGAGCACGAGGAGCACTTGAGGATAGTGCTGGAGACTCTCAGGAGGGAGCAGCTTTATGGGAAGCTCTCCAAGTGTAAGTTCTTCTTGGACCGGATTAACTTTTTGGGGCATGTGGTGACTGGAGATGGGATCTCAGTTGACCCCAAGAAGATCGCAGCAGTTGAGGCATGGGCAGCGCCGACTTCAGTGGCAGAGATCAGGAGTTTTCTGGGGTTGGCAGGATATTATAGGAGATTTGTGCAGGATTTCGCCCGGGTTGCAGAGCCGTTGACTCGGTTGACCCGGAAGGATACTGAGTATGTTTGGTCAGAGGAGTGTCAGGCTGCTTTTGATGAGTTGAAGAAGCAACTTACGACAGCTCCGATTCTGACATTGCCTTCAGGATCAGGAGGATTCACTATTTACAGTGACGCTTCAGGGAAGGGGCTGGGTTGTGTCTTACAGCAGCATGGGAAGGTGATTGCCAATGCTTCCAGGCAGTTACGTCTCCATGAGAAGAACTACCCTACCCACGACCTGGAGCTGGCAGCAATAATTTTTGCTCTGACGTTGTGGAAGCACTACCTGTATGGAGAGAGGGTGGAGATCTTCACAGATCACAAGAGCTTAAGTATGTGTTCACTCAGAAGGAGCTGAACATGAGGCAGCACAGATGGCTAGAGCTGATGAAGGACTTCGATATATTAGTTCAGTATCACCCAGGGAAGGCCAACGTGGTTGCCGATGCCTTGAGTAGGTATCCGACAGCCATGTGTTTGACCATGGACCGTCACTTGTTTGCTGGTTTGGAGAGCCTTGGGATTGAGGTGATCGTGCTCGGAGTTCAGATACAGTTATGGGGCCTGCAGATTCAATCAGACTTGGTGGAGAGGATCAAGTCGGCACAGTTTAAGGACGTTGCTCTGCGGTGTCTCCGAGAGCAGGTTCGAGCAGGGCTGGTGAATGGCGAGTCTTCTCTTGCAGAGGATGGTACCTTGAGGCATGGTTCCAGGTTATGTGTGCCCAACGGAGAGCTCAAGGAGCAGGTTTTGCAGGAGGCCCACAGATCTCAGTACTCTATATAACCTGGTGCCAACAAGATGTACCGAGATCTGAAGGAGCATGTTTGGTAGTACGGGATGAAGCGGGAGGTAGCTCGCTTCGTAGTTAGGTGCTTGGTCTGTCAGCAGGTCAAGGCAGAGAGGCAGAGGCCCGGTAGATTATTGCAGCCGTTGCCCAAAGTGGGAGCATATCACTATGGATTTTGTATCAGGATTGCCGCGTACACCAGGAGGAAAAGACGCGATTTGGGTAATCGTTGACAGGTTGACCAAATTGGCCCACTTCTTGCCATTCAAGGTGGGTACGTCTACAGAGAGGCTTACGGAGATGTATATTCGGCAAGATCGTGAGGATTCATGGGGTTTTCGGCCAGCATTATCTCGGATCGGGATAGTCGCTTTACTTTCCACTTCTGGAGGAGTTTGCAGATTAGCTTGGGCACTCAGCTCAAGTTTAGTACTGTATACCACCGCCAGACGGACGGACAGTCAGAGAGGACAATTCAGACGCTCGAAGATATGCTGCGGACGTGCGTCTTGGACTTTGGAGGTTCCTGGGAGGATCATCTACATTTGGTGGAGTTTGCTTACAACAATAGTTTCCAGGCCAGCATTGAGATGTCACCTTTCGAGGCTCTGTACGGGCGTAGGTGTCGTACACCCTTAACTTGGGATGATGTTGGTGAGCGAGCTTTACTGGGACCAGAGATGGTTGTTGACGCAGCCGAGAAGATGAAGCTCATCAGGGACAGACTTTGCATGGTGCAGGACAAACATCGGCACTGGGCTGATAGCTACCGGAGGCCCTTGGAGTTTGAGGTACAGATTAGAGTAGGATTAGATTTAGGTTTGTTGGTTGTGTTTTATTGATCATGTTTGTTTATCATAGTTAATTAAGACCTTGCTTGTGTTTAGGTCGGAGCATGATTTTTCTGCGGATATCTCCGACTCGTGGTACTATACGTTTTGGTGGAGGTGGAAAGCTTAAACCGCGCTTCATCGGCCCTTTCGTTATCAACGGGAGAGTCGGCGACGTGGCTTACATGCTAGACTTGCCACCTGCACTAGTGGGTGTCCACAACGTATTCCATGTATCACAGTTGAGACGGTACGTGGCTGACCCTAGCCATGTGCTTGATCATTCGGAGATTGAGGTTGGGCCTTCTTTCAGCTATCCAGAGCAGCCAGTGGAGATTCTGGATCGACGGGAGAAGGTGCTGAGAAACCAGGTGATACCCTTGGTTCGCGTCACATAGAGGCATCATTCTCCAGGAGAGTCTACCTGGGAGCGGGAGGATGAGATGCGCGAGCGATACCCTTATCTAGGGGTGAGCATTATTCGGTTTTGGACCGAAAATCGAACCGAACCGAACCGAATAAGAGGTTCTGTTCGGTTTAAAAAAAATTCGGTTCGGTTTCGGTTTTGAAAATACTAAATTTTCTTATTCGGTTTCGGTTTCGGTTTTGGGTTTCGGTTTCGATCCAAAACCGAAAACCGAATAAGAAAATTTAATATATATATAAATATATATATAAATAAATATATATATATATATATATATATATATATATATATATATTTATAAATATTTATATATATATATATATATATGTGTGTGTGTGTGTGTGTGTGTGTGTGTGTGTGTGTGTACTATATATATAAGTATTAATATATATAGGTATATACTAAATATATATAGGTATATACTAAATATGTCTATGTATATTTAGTTACTATATATATTAACAAAAAAATCTCAAAAAAATCAAAAATATGAATAAACCGAAAACCGAACCGATTTAATTCGGTTCGGTTTGATTCGCTTTTGGGCCAATTCGGTTCGGTTTCGATTTTGCTTATTCGGTTTCGGTCCAATTCGATTTTGGGTTATTCGGTTCGATTTAAACCGAATAAACCGAATGCTCACCCCTACCCTTATCTTTTTGGACCATGAGTATGATCGTCTATCCTTCTCATTGTTAGTTTCGCCTTTCAATTTCGAGGACGAAATTTTTTAAGGAGGGTAGATTTGTCACTACCACATTTCAAGTTTGAGGGTATTTTTGTCATTTTTGAATTATTTGAATTTAATATATTTTATTAGGAATTTAAAATGATTTATTTGAATGGTGTGATTTAAATACTAGTTTATTTATTGCCATGTGGTTTTAGTTAGCCTAAACTAGATTGGACCTAACCTAGATTAGCCATAGCTAGCCTAGTTAGCCACATTGAGAATTAGTTAGTATTAGAAATAGGTTTAAGTCATGCTTAGCTAAGTAGAGTTGTTTACAAATGGACTAGGAAAGAGCCCTAGATTCTAGGCCACTCATTAGACTTGATTTATTGCTAGCCCTTAGATACATCCTAAAAACCCTAACCCCAGCTAAACTGGCCGGCCAAGACCCCCCTTGCCTATATAATATCCTTTTAGAAAGTTGTGCCACTTTTCAATATTCTATCATTTTCCTAAGAACTAGGTGAGCCTCCATTCTATTTTCTTTATAGTTTAATCAATAGAGCTCCATTTTTATTGAGATTTCTTCCATAGTGTTCTAATCACTGTTCTCCTACTGTTTGTGGAGTCACATCTCAGATTTGAAGTAATTGGGAGATTTTGGGTGGCTTTGGAGAGCTCCTTTGAAGAGGCTTTTTGTGTTGAAGAACACACATAGGTAAAATCCTATTCATCCATTAAAATTAGGTTTTCTTTACATAAACACCAAGCCCTAGGTGTCCTTGTGTTGTAGGAATAGGGTTTGCTCGATTTCGTGTCCTGTACGTGTCCGTATCGGACACGTATCAGTAACCAGCGTAGGTGTTCGACGAAATGCCACAGAGGGCATTTCGATCGAGATTTTGAGATGTTTTTGAATAGGAAATTAGGAGCACAGAGCACGTGGATGCGTGTGTTTGGACATGGAGTGAGGGGCAATGGCTGTCGTGTCATCCCTAAAATTTTGTGTCCAATGGCTACGTGTCGAGAGTGCTAGGACTCGTGCACTGGTCGCACGGTCTGTGTCAGTCGTGTGTATTATGTTTTGTGTGGTCTTGGACACATTCGTGTCCTATTTTTAGACACCACATTAACTGTGTGACATGTGCCTATATGGTACATTAACTAACTACCTAGGTTTCATCATTTGATTATAAATTTAATGAGGAATGGGAAAATTCCCAAACCGACTGATACTGCATGTATCAGTATAGCATGCTCTTCACTTTCCTGTTCCTTAATGATTAATAATATTGTTAGCTAGAGTTTAATTGCTAAATTATGTCCTAACATATTCCCCAAATCTCTGTTAGTGTAAATTAATTATTAGAATGGGATAATCAATGTGGAGTTGGGTTCGAAATGTTAAACTTGCATTGTTCAAACTGTCAAATTCCTGAGAATTAAACCATTATCCATTCACTTATTCACTGATAGTTTCCCTTCACTAATATTCCAGTCAATGCCATGTATTAGTTGTATTTTAATTTGTTGAATACTAGACATCATGTTTAGGATTCAACCTTCAGTTTGGTAACCACGAAATGGTTCATATTTTCTGACACCATATAGTATCAGAACTTATCATTAGTTCAAATGTTGATTTCTAGTTCAATGATAGCTTACACATATGTAGCATGTTATATAGGAGTTTATGGATGAGGGAGGTTGGTTTCATGTGGGGGAGTTAACTGGAAATCGAACAACATGAGTTGGTTTCAATTCCTTTTTACAGTGATTGGTTTCCTTTCCCATTTCTTTAAACTGTTAACTGTTAAGCCTTTGTAGTATAGCTAAGCTGTTGTAATGTTAGGATTACTTCACTGTTCCTTATGTTAACTGTCATTAGAAATTCTCAAAAACTGAGAATTGACTTTATCCCAAAAACCTGACATTGATTTCCCTTCCTTAGCTAAATTCAATTAGGTTAGTTGGCTGTCATGGTTAGCTATTAGTTGATGGGTTGGTTTACTATATTTCTGTCAATGTATATCCAGGATACTACTCCCTATTTTCCAGGTTAACACACACACAAGCTATATCATGATAACACTCTATGTGACACTCACACATACACAAACATGATCTCATGCTCTTAACACACACACACTGAACACAGGTACACTAATTAGGCATATCACACTGTTCCTGTTTGGGTTCCTGTGAGCACTCATACACACACAGCTCACATATTTTCTACACACACACATGTTCCTCATTAACACACACACACATGTTCCTCACATTGCCATGTATCATGTACACACACAATCGCACAGTTCATACACACTGTTTATTTTTCCTGTCACATATTCAGAGAACTCACACACCCACAATCTCTTGTAAACTAACACAAATGCCTATAGTTATATATAAGTCTAACCCAATGTGATTGTGTGAATGGTAGAGTAGGATATGGAAATTTTTTATGTGTGATAGCTAATGTGCTAGGCATATTCTATTGTGTATGTATTATATATATATATTTTTTTGTACTATATATATATATATATATAGATATATATATATATATATATATATATATATATATATATATATATATATATATATATATATATATATATATATATATATATATATATATGTTAATATTGATATATATATATATATACACATATATATATATCAATATTCACATAAAAAAAATATATATATTATATCAATAGTAACATATATATATATATATATATATTATATATATATATATATATATATATATATATATATATATATAAAGAGGGCCCCAAAAAAAAAAAAAAAAAAAAAAAAAAATATATATATATATATATATAGATATATATATATATATATGGTATTGGCCCTTGGTGTGTCTGTTAGACTAGTGAGAGCTTAGTTAGACTTGTTTAGTCTTGATTAGGCCTAGAATAGACTAGTTAGACTAATATAGACTTGTTTGACTTAGGTTTGACTTGGTTGACCTAGTTTGACTTCTAGGGTTGACCAAGAGTTGACTTTGGCCTAGATTGACCTAGAATCATGTAGAATGCATAGTAGAACTTCGTGTTACCATTTTGGACTTGTTGACTTGTGCTATTCTGATTAGGAGCCAGACACCTCTCTTCGGACAGTACTTTTCAGCCGGACACTCAGATAGGAGGCGAGTACATTCTCTGATCATTTCATATCTTTCTAGGATTATATTTCCTGCTTTAGATTATCTTACTTGATGCTGACACGTTATTAACACGGATTGGTACTATATGGATCCCTTCATGAGATGTTATCCCTCTCGGGAGCATCAGATACTCTTGTCTCGTGTGTTTTACTTACATCATGTATCTCTTGCTTTTATTATCATGAATCTTCGGGAATCAGCTAGTGACTCATGTACCCTCATGATCACCGAGCCTTCACGAATCAATTCATGAATCATCCTATACGGGTCAAGTAGTTTAGTCACGAATCTTAACGTAACTTGACTGGATCCTTGCGTATTGATTGGGGTACGGAAAAGTATAAATGGTCATGTGAATAAATATCCAAAGTAGTATAGTCATGAATCACTCTTAGTGTAGTCATGAATCAGTCCTAAGCCATTCACATGTTCATCTTGTACTCTGAATCACTAGCACTGTTTCTCTTTTATATATCATAGATATTTACTTACTGTCTCTCTCTTACATTATGCTATTCTTCAGTTTCCTGTATTTTATTCTCTAGCATGATTATATTTTCTTTCCTGCTATGACTTGTTGAGATGTATTATGCTCGCTCCGGTCCTGACTGGACCTGTTGAAATATTACAGAGGATGAGGACGAGGCGTGCTGTCCCACTTATTATGGGGCTACCCTAGATGACAGTACAGACTTGGACCAGCAGCATGAGCCTTTAGCTGTGGACGACACTCCTCTAGACTAGGATGTCTTCTTTTATATTCATTCTGGATGACTGTATATATTTGATACTCAGGATTTGTGATGTATTAGACACTTAGACTCTCTATTTGTACATGTGGATTTCCTTTCATTTCAGCAGTATCTATCTTTCTATCTCAACTTTCTGCCTTAGTTGTGATTGAGTTTACTTTCTGCTATGTCACCCCCATTCGGGGAGTATAAACTGTTTAGCATTATATTGTTAGATGTTGTGACCTAGGACAACGTTCTACCGCCGACACTGCGGCGTAGGCTGGACGTACCCACGTCTCGTGCCCTTACTCTAGGGTGTGGGTCGTGACACCATATATCTAGAATACACTTTTCTTTGGACATTTATCTAGTTATGTTTATTTGTTCAAATGGATTTATTTATGATTTATGGATTCGAATTGCCAGCTTTCAGTCTAAGGACTAAATAGACGCATTCGAACATTTTTTATATGTAACTTTTCATGATAAATTCTGTATTTTAAAAGTCTTTTTGATTTATTGAATCTGTCCGGTACTCAAATGTTATTATTAAAGATAGTTTTCAAAATATTTTAATGTCTTGAAATATTTCTTTTATATATATATTGGAGATATATTTTGTTTGTTCATCTTTAAGCATTTATTCATTGGATATCTCTTTTATTTGCCTAAAGATGATATTTGGGACTTTATATGCATTTGATCAAAGGAAAGAAAGATGCATATCTTGGATATTCTTTAGATCTTGTGATTATTTATTTTATCTATTCTTGCATATAAATTGCTTCGGAACTAGATACACATATTTTAAAGGGGAGCAAATTATTTGTTTCAATTATTTTATGCCCTTAATATGTTGTATACCTAGTTCACCATGGACTTATATTGTCTTATCTAAATATCTTGTTGTGTTGGTCATGATATTTGGATTTGTATTAGAAGAGAGAATATATGATTATTATTATTATTTTTAATTCTCTCATTCGAGTTTCTAAAAGTTTTGTTGCCAAATATATATTTAATCATCCTTATTTGACTATTCATTGAGTTTAAAATTAATTTTGGCATTTTTTATTGAGATTTTATCTCAAAGTTCATGATTATCTATATTTAGACTGATCATACTTTATGGGGGAGCATTCAAGTCGACTGGATTTCTCCTTTTCAAGTATTTTGTCTTCATTACCTTCATGTCTATCTAATGGATATTCATATATCATGCTAAGGTAATTGAATTCAAATGTATGAACTTTGGTATAGATTTTGAATAGAATCTAGTATATTTATTTGTTTTTTTTTCAATGATTATACTCTTTATGGAATTGATTCACTAATTTGTATGGGCAAATTATGAATCATAATTTTTTTGTGATCATTGTTCAAAGTCTCATTATATTTTGATTTTTTTGGTATATACTAGATCTGTGAATTTCTCATGAATTATTTATGACCAATAATTGATTTATGCTATATTGATATATTTTTTGGTCTATTTCAAAACACAATATGATGAAAAAATGTGTTTTGAAATCATTTTTGGATTTCTATTTGGTAAACTATTTATTGATTATTTTTTTAACCAACTATACTGTGTTGACAAGTTTTTATTCTTTAGTTTTGCAATTTTCTAAAACTTGTCATTATACTGTTCTCCTAATCCTTGATCAAGATTATTTTTGCTTTCCTCCTTTACTTATGCTTGAGTTTATTTTAGTTCTAATTACGGGAGAGCTTATTTTTGATCATGTCAAAGGGGGAGAAATAAGTTTAATTTAGCACACAATATTCTAGTATTATGTGTTTATTAGTGATACATGCATCTATTGTATATATATTAAACTTAACCGATTTTCCATAATCAAAAGGGGGAGATTGTTAGCCCAATGATTATATCATATTTTTGAATATGGCTAATCAACTAAGTTTACCATAATGATATCACTAATATTCATGTAATCACTATCATGTTGCAACTTAAACTTAGCATTGTCCTAAATATTCTATATCATATTGCTATGTTTGTATCATATATTTTGTTCGTCTAACATGTTCTTATAGACATGCAGTAAGCATGATCAAGTTTTGTCAAACCAGGACATATGCAATAAAAAAAATTTGATAGGCCAAAGACGACGTTATATAAGAAGATTTCTCTGAACCGCCTAACGATATATCCGGGGCCTCGCATCGGGGGTCGAGGGGGCAGCGCCCCCCGTGGGGGTTCGGGGGCGAAGCCACCGAAAGGTATTCAGATTTCCAGATCTGTTTGTCTTTGGACGACTGCCGTCAAGGAAAAAGACGTCTTCATGTTTGCTCAAATTTCAGAAGAAAGGCGTCATCAAAGGTCTATTGGTTTTCCTATTTGATCAATGTATTTTTCATATTTATTGGGTCTAGGAATACGATGTAAACTGCTTCGTACTGGCAAATAGGCTATCCAAGAAACATTTTCAAAATACCCTTTCATTTTGAAAACAAGCATACTTACAAAAGCCGAAACTACTTTCTAACTGTTTGACTTTTCAAAAAGCCCAAAACCAATTTGCAAAAACCCTGATAGAACTCCAGGCGAATTCGGCCAAAGTTTGGCCCAAATTTGGGCAGAGTTCGTTAGTGAATGTTGGATTTTGAACTTGGTCTTCCTACAGTTACGGATCTTACCGAGATTTTCTCATAGAGTTCTGCCCAAATTCTGCCCAAATTCTGTCAGAATTCTGCCTTTAGAAAAACTATAAATAGAGAAGATTTTCGATCATTTTAACAAACCAATTCACTTTAATATCTCTTCTCAATAAGCCTACTACTTCTTCCAAAGTATTCCGAGCTATTCATTTTCAAATCCCAAGCCAGTTACAATCCTTTAGTCGATTTGCCAGTGCGGTATGGTCTAGAAGTTTCTGAGTGATTGTAATCAGAGGCTTGATTGAAGATAGACACTTCATAATTGAAGTTGGTCGAGTACTTCAGATCAAAGCTCGTATTGTAGAAGTTGTAAGAACTTCGGATGAAAACTTGTGGTGATTTTCCATAGTGGATTCAACTGGAAGCTAGAGTTCTTTCGACTGGACTAGTCCTCACAAGAGGAAAACCAGTATACATCCGTGTGTTTGCGTTTGCTCTCTACTCTCTACTTTTCATTTACATATCTGTGATACATATATTATGTGATCTTGCTGCTAACATTTTTTTAGCTAATTTTCGCTGCCTACTCTATTCACCCCCCCTAGAGTATTGTTCTTTACAACTCGTTCCTACAATCGGTCCTACAGGGCGGAGGTATCTCTTCCGCTGGATCTTGGTTTTCTTATTACTGATGAGTCGTACGAGTGGTAACCAGGGTGTCATCAGTTGTCGTAGAGATCATGTCACATGATCTTGTAGAAGCATAAAAAATTTCAGCTGATGACATCCCTTCACCACAGAGCAGATGATACAAAGGCTCAGCCCAACTGCTAAAAAGACAAAACAGAGGATATGGAAAGAAGTCCCTTATGTGTCACGTCTACCAAAGTCTAGTACAGATGCATCGAGACTACACAAAAAGGACTAATTCTGTTCATCTACAAAGGATCTGGTACAGATTCGACAGAGCCAAGAGGGGTCTACGAGGGATTCGCTCTTCGTCAAAGCGCAGCCCTTCTTCTTTATACCAGAAGATTGACCTCCATCGAGGCGTATTATGACCTTTTAAGGGTGCAGCCTCCCAGAAGACTATCAGCCACTTGACCAAAGCAAGCAGTTTTCGGAAGCAGTTATTGGCCCAAGCCTTCAAAGAGCGCAGCATGTTGCGAAGCCCTGAATGGGAAGGACATAGCACAAACCTGTAGATCTTCGGGTTGGCTATCCACCATGACCTAGGTCGTCAGGACCTCGAAGTTCCCCCAGACGTCGCCCAGAGTTGAACTCCCTAAGGAGGACATTTACATACTCCTTAAGGGCAGCGATGGCTCCTTCTACACAGAGTTCTTCTATAAGAACATGGCTCCTATGAATGATAAAATCCTCAACCAGCAGCCAACTTATACAAGACTGATCGCCACTCGAAGTTAAGTTTAGATCTCGCATGGTAGTGAAGGATGCCAAGAAGAAGACAACGACTCTTCAGAGGAGAACTTTCCCTTTTATAGGACAGAAAATGGCCCAAAGTGCACCCCACATGGCCGACGGTCAGAATTCCTATATTAATGGGATGAACCTAAGACTCAGCACAACGAGTGTCAGTCTTAGACCCTTGAAATTCCCCATATTAAGGTGGCAATTAAGAGGGAAGTTCTTAAAGCAGGTATTTATCGCTCTTTACTTCAGAAGCCAAAGCCTTCAAGCCAGAGGCGCAAGTACTCGCTTGTGCCAACCTCAGAAACAAGATAGTGGTAGGCCCCACCCTTTTTTTTTCTTCAGAAACCAATGTCTTTAATCCAGAGGTGAAGCTACCTGCCTATGCCAACCCCAGACACACAAGGGTGTTATACCCTTTCCCCCAAAGCCAACGCCTTCAAAGTTCGGAGGCGCAGCTACTTACATGCATCTACATGAGCATGATGGTGATATGCTCACACCATCTCCATTCCTACGACGCAGTCATCTGCTCCGATCCAGAAGCTTAAGTCACTTCTCTACAAGAGACTTGGGAACTCCCACTGTAACTAATACATGTCAGCCTGTCACTCAAAAAGTACAGTAACCTCGCCAACCTGAAGCACAAGCCTACTCGTCGCCTATAGCACAGTTACTCTATTGCTCCGAAACACAGCTTTATCGTTGCTCTAAATGCACAGAAGTCTCATCGTCATTCGAAGACAAGTCCACTCGTCGCCTGAAAGCACAAAGGCTTCGTCGTCTCCAGAAGCACGGTCTACTCGTCGCTCCAGAAGCACAATAGTACTTAGTCCTCACCTGAGGCACATGAAGCATGGGTCTACCCCAATTTGTTTGTTTAAACCACCTTTTGCAGGAAAGATTAGGATTAAATCATGATTAATAAGATATCATATGATTTAAATCTTAGACGAGGATTAATTAGACTCCAAATCTAGGATAAAATCCTAGGATTTACTCGGATGTATCCGAACAAGCTAATCAGCATGCGTCACGTGTCACATCCTTCGGTTATGTTGATAACCACCAGAGATCTCGATTGAGGGGAATCTCGATGTCGGCCACGTTTCAGCGCCGCAGAAGCCCGTACCGCAATGACGGCAGATTCTTTCATATATCAGGAACCCTAATGCACATGCATATGTGCTCGATTCTCTATAAATAGAAGGAGTTCTCCTTCAACTAAAAGAGGAGAACCTTCATCTAAGAAGGAACAATCCACCAACCAACCAACAGAAGAACAACCACCTCCAAGGGATCTTCTCCTCCAGACAGCCTCTTGGTTAGTGACCCCAGAGTTCCATCAAAGGCGCTAGAGAGCCAGAGTAAGGTTGATTCGTCGTTAGATCGTCAACGGAGTAAAGGAGCCGCTGTAGTGCTCGATCTCCATCGTCACACTTTTCTAGAAATCTCTTCTCATTGTACTTAGAATATCATATTTAGGACTTCTTTCTTTACACAGATACCTTATACGTTCAATAAAGCAAAAAACTTCGTTCAACCTTTTGTTATGTCGAATAAAATGGCGACTCTACTGGGGACTACCTTCTCCTCCAATGAGAAGGCGATGATATAATCTGATGACAACTTGCTAGGATTTTCCTAAGACATGCTAGTCGTACGCTTCGACCAGCAAGCTTTTGAAGGTCTCCTCTCTGATGAAAAGTCGAAGACTTCGAAACGGTTCGTACAACCGAAAATGACTCGACATGTCTGGAGGCCTAAGGCAGCTGCAGCTAGCAGCACGATGACGGGAACTGCATCTCAGGAACCCCTCAATGCCGAAGCCACGGAGATGATTCTGGCTGCTACAGCCAAATCCCCTTACCCGATTCCCATCCTGGAAAAGTATGGCGAGGAAGATGGTGGTTCTATGGTTGATTTGACGAAGCACGATGCCAAAGGAAGTGCACACCAGTCATATGATTATTAATTTTCGAGAATCATAAATCCTTGCACGTTCACCTTGATTTGATTCTAATCCCTCCTGGGTAGTTTCCGTACCCTTTTTTAATCAACCCTTGCAATTTCCTTTCTTGCATTTTATCGTTGGATGATTTGTTTTTCTCATAAATATACATTGCTAGAATTTGATTCTGTTCCACTAGATTTAAATCGTACCTATATTTTGATCGTGTTTGTTTAAATTTCGATCTTGATTATATCTACCTAACCAAGATCTTCCTACTGTGCTAAGCTTCCATCTTGATCGTGCTTAGAAAATTGTGCCGTGATGCTCTTACTCTTCTAAATCCATTTGACTTCGTACTTGTTTAACTCTCGATCATTGCTATATCGTGTTACGTCAACTCCCCGTATGAAATTATCGTACTTGGTTGTAATAAGACCTTGTTTTATTTCGTGTCTGACCAATTTTGGTCATTACCAGTTATGCCATTTTACCCGTTTTCTTTGTCATGCTAAATCATTTCAAATCATTATGATCTCGTACCTAGTCGTTAAGCGTATTCACACCCGTGCCTAGTCAATATTGAACTTTGTGTCATTTTTGTATCGTATCGTACCCTTTGAATTTCGAGGACGAAATTTTCTGGGGGGGGGGAGATTTGTAATCCCACATTTCCAGTTTTAAAATTTTGGGCTATTTAATATTTTATAAATGATATTCAAGTTGATTAATTAGTGTAATGCTTAAAGTTATTATATCACAGTTAACTAATTAAGGATTTGGGAGTAACTAATTTGGAGGGAGATTTGAATTTTTGCAAAGAACTAATTTTCAAATTAATTGAAGTGATCCCCACTCCCGAATAACTTGTGACCACCTCTCTAACAGAATTTTGTTAGTTCATACAAATAGAGAAAAGGAGGGAGATTTTTCTACTTAAACACCAGTTGCGGAGGGGCCTTTTTGTAAATTTGATTATGCAGTTATAAGGGGGCGGCTGGAGAGAGAATCACAATTTCCTTTCATTCTCAGCTCTGGAACTCTCGAGCTCTCCAACTCTTCCTAATTCCTTTCCAAATCACCTCCTAACCCTTATCCTAATTTTAGAGCGATTGGCCATAGCGGGGACGACAACGACGTTGACGATCTCATCTTCGTCGACTGAGCGGCACACCACCACCTTCAGCAAACGACAAGAACGATCGGCGAGCAGGCAGTGGCGGCGAGCGGCCGATCTACTCCGACGACGTGGAATTCTCCTCCGCGTGTTCGATCTTCTCCAGACAGGGAAGGGAACGATCTGTGAGTTTCTTGTTGAACCCTAATTTTTCTTTGAGATCCAAGAAATATTGGATCGACCTTGTTGATTCTGAGTTGGTTTATTTTGTCTCCGATTGTTCAAATCCAGGCTAGCTATTTCGTTGGTGAAGGGATCGAGTCAAATTTTTCCTCTGTTTGTTACAATTCCATCTGTTAGATGCCTTGTCATCATTGCCAGCTCAGCGCCAGCTCAGAGGAGATTACATCATAGTAGTAATACAGTCACATATTCCTGCCAGCTCAGCAAACAGGTATAACTGTAAATAACTGACTGATACTCTTTGGTATCAGTCCTCTGATTGTAGCAGACCCGGGTATGAGCTATAAATATCCAGGTCGAGAGGAAGGGATGATTAGATTGGTATTTTGCAAACTTTAGCTACTTAATTCATAGTCTTGTAGCTCTTGCTAGATCCCCAATTTTAATACAATTCCTAATTCAATTTCCCTTCCAATTTGTCTCTTTCTTTTCCAATTCATTCATCTGCAGAAGAATCAATGGCAACTGGAGTGAGATCTCCACCTCATTGGGGTTCCTGGGAAGGAATCTCAACAATTTGGTATCAGAGCCGTACGATCCCTACTTCGGAGCGTACGGAAGTCCGATCTCGAGCTCGAGCCATGGTGTACGGCGATGCTCGTCGGAGGAGCAACGACGTCCGGAGGAACCTCGGTATGGCTGGGGATCCTCATTACGGTTACGGATGGGGATCCCATCTACGATCCTCTACGCCGGCTATGGAGTCACAGCCCGCCACCACCCGAGCATGACCCCTACTGCTATCAACTGTCATCGCATCAACAATGGCAGTACTCTCCACCGGAACAGCCACCACAGACATCGATTTCGAGTTGGAGCTCACGACAAGGGTTTCCAGAGGATCCTCGCCACCAGATCGTGGAGGAAAGCCTCGATCTCTCGAAGCCATGGAGCCACCGCCGCCTGGACCGGACTACGGCTATCCACCGGTGATGACAGCACCGTTCTGGCGCAGTTTCAGCAACATATCTCACCTCCGCAGCAGTACGAATTCACAGTCCCTTCCTCAACCACCAGAGCAACAATGTCAGAGTCTGCAGCGCAGCGAGATTGAACTGAAGGTGCTTGATGAATGCCCGTGAGGAAGCTTGGAAGTATGAGTT